>CM053570.1:35475472-35747669 GCA_028646485.1 Cryptoprocta ferox
CAAATATAACTGATGTTTTTCCAGTGAAACACAAGCTTCTATTGAATGAAGAGTAAATTAATCACATTATTTTTTCTGTATTTCAGAGGAGTAAATTACTACAATTAAATTATTCATGTAGATTAGATCATTTAAACAGTAACAGCTATAGTATTCAGAAATATATTAAGAAAACTACTTGAAAATGTAAATCCTAGGAATATAATTGAGAAGCATCTTCCCCAGAGGAAATACATGAGGACCAAATAAGATTAGAGTGCTTCTAAATAATGGAGATTCTGATAATTATTTTTCCAACCTGAATATTTCCAAAATGAATAGCAATGCCCTGAAAAGTGATAGTTATTTATTTTATTTCTGATCTTATCTATGCATCAGCATCTTCCTTCTTTATTTAATATGTATTAACTACCCACACTAAGTTAGACCTCTATCAATCTTGTATGTATTTTAACCATGTTGGAGTACCTGAGCATAAGTCAAAACCATCTAGTATCATACAAATACAAATGTGATATTGTACAGTTCTTTAGTAGCCATATAACCTTTATCTTCTCCTCTGTTTTGTTTTGTTTTCAGGTAAGAAAAAGAGATCTTTCACTTTTTGAATAAGATAATCATGAGCCTATACACTATATTTTGTTTTATTACCCATGTATATGTGAGAAACTTACTTAGCTTGAGTTCCAGGTTCCTATATACAGAAAAGAAAATAATATGCACCTATTTACTGAATTGTTGAGAGGATTAAAGTTATGTAAAGTACTCATGCAAAATGCATATGCACAAGGATAATTAGGATCATTTTTTGTATTAGAAAGATCATACACAGCCCAAATATCCATAGTAAGAAATTAATAAAATACATGCAATAAAGTATTACACAGCCATGAAAAAGAAAGAATATATGATATATGTATATTCATATATGATATGAAATTATCTCCAATATAGACTAGCATATGAAAAAAAAAACACGCCAGAAGAATGTTTGTAATATGCCAAAGGAAATCGTTTTTTTAATGTTGTTTAATGTTTTTTAATGTTTATTTCTTTATTTTGAGAGAGAAAGTGGGAACAAGGGAGGGTCAGAGAAAGAGGGAGAAAGAAAATCCCAAGCAGGCTCCAAGCCCAAAGTGGGGCTTGATCCTACGACCTCAGGATCATGACCAGAGCTGATATCAAGAGTTAGATGTTTAACCAACTGAGCTGCCACATGCCACTAAAGGGAATCATTTACTCAAGAATTTTGCCTTCAGTCTATTTTTCATGTGTCAAACTTATAATATGCTAAAATTTATTCATTTTTCTAAGGCATATTTGATACTTTTAAAAATTGGAAATAATTATCTAAAGTCCACACCATACTAAAATATTGATTTACCATAAATATTGCTTATGTTCTTTTTACATCAGAATATCTGAATATTCTAAATATGTCAGGGTATTTATAAAAATTGCCATTATCACATAATTATAAATTTGAGAGTATACAAAATATAATTCTACAGAAACATTTATTTGGGACTTCTACAAATTGGTTACGTGACACAGTCAGACCATTCACACTTATCATGTAACATCAAGCTTAAGAAACTTTTGAAAGCATTTGCGAGGAAGAATGGCTATTTTAGAGGTACTGGTGAGAATTATGCAGATTAAGTGTTCATACTAGGTAAGAATAAACCCTTAGACTATGTGAATTGATTAGATGATCAGACCAATCTAGATGAATTTCTAATTTTCCAGCTGCTAATCTATACTGTATATGGTCAATTATAGGAAATTATTTCATGCCACGAAAAGTAGGTGAACAGGACAGGGAAGACCGTAGCATTTAGGGATTGATTGCCCTTAGTTTGAGAGATTGGGGGATGTTTCTCAAAAGTAATTTGACATAAAATTACTAAAACCTGCAGACTTCCAGACACATTCCTTTCCTCATTCTTTAAAAATTTTCAGATTTCATATTTTGAACAAAAGTGCACTTCCAACTTCTTTGCCATATTAAATACAAAAAAGAAAATAATTTTTCTAAAGTTTTATTTCGTCCCTTTTTCCCCCATATGTCAGCTTTTCAGGTAGCTTCGTAAACTCATTTTCTTCTGGAAAAATTCTTAGAACAAATTTGAATATTTTCAGAATCAAGAAGCACTTTTACTATATGAAATTACTTTAAACATTTTTTTTAACACAGAAATGTCTCACTTTAAGGGTACTAGATAAAAAACCAAAAGTACAGAAGAGATAATTTGCAGTATGACTTATTCAAGAAACGAGAGGATTTAGGGTCATACAAATATGTTCTCCATAAGATGATTTTAAAAATATGTTTATTTATTTATTTTGATAGAGAAAAAGAGAGTGCAAGTGAGGAAGGAGCAGAGGGAGAGGGAGAGAGAGAATCTTAAGCAGACTCCACACTCAGCATGGAGCCTAACACAGGGCTCGATCTCACATCCTTGAGATCATGGCCTGAGCCAAAATCAAGAGTTGATCGCTTAACCAACTGAGCCACTTAGGTGCCCCAGAATGACTTTAAATATTGAGTTGCTACAGTATATTTAAAATAGGGCTTTTGGGTGGCTCAGTTGGTTGAGTGCTGGACTCTTGGTTTTGGTTCAGGTCATGATCCCAGGGTTATGGGATCGAGCCCTGGCCTCTGCACTGAGTGTGGAGCCCCTTAGGATTCTGTCTCTTTCTCTCCTCTTGCCCCTCTCCCCCGCTTACACATGCTCTCTCACTCTCTTCCTCTAAAATTAAGAAAAGTTCTTTTAATTAAAGAAAAATAAAACAATGGAAAATAAAATAAAATAAAATAAATTCGTTATGTAAACTCTTGGTTTACACATTCATTGGTGTTAAGCATATGAATAAATGATCAGGCCATTTTAGGAAGGAAATTTGTTTCTCATAAATTAGTCAACTCTACCTTAATATAACATATATATATATATATATATATATATATATATATACACACATACATGTAAACATTTGTTTAAACACAAATTTGAGGTAAAATGGTTTTTTTCAAATTTATTTATGTATTTTGAAAGAATATGTGCTCAACTGCCTGTGTGAGCAGGGAAGGGCGGAGGGGGGGGGAGAGAATCCCAAGAAGACTGTGTTGTCAACTCAATGGAGGTGGGCCTCACAAATGTAATCAAGACCTGAGCCAAAAATGAGTTGGACGCTTAACCAACTGAGCCACCCAGGAGGCTTGAGGTACACTGTGTTTTTAGTAATACATTGTGTGTTTAATACAGTTGTCTTTCTTTTCTCTTTACTGTATGTGTTTGTGTTTCCTAAAATGTGTGAATAAAAGAGAAAATCTAAGTAGACTCCATTTTCAGACATATATTGAAGAAGGAACTAAAATTTTTCAGATGATTCATTTGGAAGATTTCTCACTTTTGCAAGCAAAAATCATTTTAGTTTAAGATCTCAGGAGCATTCTCAACTTTTTTATTCATTTGGTAGTGAAAGAGCTTTGGAGAGAGACATACTCTCTTAAAGAAAGTCAGTCCTACCAAAATGTCCAAATGAACACATCGACCTTATAAATAAAGATAAGATAGAAATAAGCCAATAACTTGAAAAATAAAGCTAAGTTAGAAAGAAACCAATGATTTGAAAAATAAAGCTATGGTAGAAATAAAATAATGATTTGAAAAAAGGGTATTGGTAATTGTGGGATGAAATTTGTATGAGTATTAAGGAACCAGTAAAACTTCTAAAGACTAAATGCTATTTTGAAAGACTCTTTGAAAAACAAAACAAATACCTGTTTCATGTATTTTAAATATATAATATATAGAGAGATACATACAAGTGTTTAGCTCACTTCTGGTTAACTCCTCTTAAAGCTGCAGATGTTTGATTAGGAATGTAAGTTCAGTTTAATACTTGGCTAAGCAAACCATAACGGATATAATACACTAGACTTTGGATTATCTACAACTCCATAGGAGACAATTGAAAATTTATATGCTACAGAATATAGCACTGTATTTAGTCGTCTCAGAGTTATAGAACCATCACTAGCTCTCCTAATTGAGGTAACCAGGTGATTCCCTGGAGAAATTGTTAATGGTGGAGGATCTATAGACAGGAGGGTATATTTTACAAACTCATCCTCAGAGAATATCTACGATGTCTCACAATATAATTGATTGTAATAAACTATATTTCAAACATGTTGCAAAATCCAAGGGAATGCTTTAGTAGTCATAACAGAAACATTATTCCAAGAGAAACGAATCTTCAAACATGTTTCATATGAAGGCACCACAAAATATATCCTTCTAATATCTCAAACCTCTAGAAATTCGAAGTCCCATCAGGTTTCTTAGAGTTGCAAAGAAAAGCTATTAACTCTCATTTCTTTTCAAGCCCGTGTATTTGTGTAGGTCACTTTTTAATTTAAACTGCTTACCTAACCTATAAAATGCAGTTAAACTGAGCAATTGTTATCAATCACGACTCTAGAAATGCAACCTTTAATTTTATTTTTATTACTTGTTCAAAATGTAAAACTTTATTCAAATGTCACATTTTCCCCACCCTCCTTTTCATGAAAAGAAAAGCTGTTTTACTACATAGTACAAAAACCATCTATCAATGCTTATTATTGCTGAAGCTGTGGGAATCTTTACTCTAAATTTCAAAATGCACAGTAGGCTTCTGTTGTCTATTTACCTATAATATGTGGTCTGTGCATGTTATTTTGCTCCAGTGTAAACCATTGTCATCACAACTTATGGCTGAAGTCTTAAATAGTAATTGATAAAATATTTTCAGAGAAGATGTTTAACACCTTAATACTGTAGAGTTTTCCTGAGGCAGATACCTAAAGTAGAGATATGTTTCTACCTTCTGAGGAAAGATTTTTAAGTTGCATGATTTAAAAGTGTTTGATACTTTAAAATTAATATATTGTTATAAAGAAAGCGTAATTCAAAATCCAAATCCAGAATCATTTACATGCTTATTATAATAAAATGTCTTCAAATTCAGAATAAACATTCAGATAGTATAAATATTGATTTTAAGATGCATAGGAACAAAAATAGAACCTTCTAGGTGATTTTTAAAACTAGCAAAAAAATTTTTTTATGATCCAGAACCAGAAATAGGTGAAGCAAATTTTTCAGAAAAGATGCAGTTTAGAGCTAAGAGAGTCTAAGAATCATTGACGCCATTGAAGATACCCCAAAATAACAAGCATGATCTCCTTAGAACATAGAATTTAGAAGTTTCTTGTCAAGACTGAAAACTTCACTGTAATGCACATTGTACAATCTAGTTAAAGGGTTATCACTGGCCATTTCTCTTTACTTTTCATAAAAATACATTTGCAAAGGAAAGAACTCCATCTTAACAGTTCCATGCAGACTATGTCTATGCTAAGGAAAAAAAATGTTCAGTTTCTTTAAAATAAGTACAAGAATATCAGTCAACTATTCTCTATTATTTGAGGGAATTCTTGGTTATCCAGTTTGTATTCAGTAAACATCTTTCTATTAACTACCTTTTTATTTTACATATTTTTTTATTTAAAGTCTGCTATGTGGCACTTAGAAGTCCACAATGAATGAAAGAGACTGAAGTTCCTATCTCAAGGAATTTATATTTTAGTGGGGGAAAAAGAATAAAAAATGTGGAGGATGGGATGGTTCAAACTTTAACCACTAGGTCTGTAGGGCTGATGTCACTGAGAACGTCATGTTTGAGTAAAGATCTGAAGGAAGTGGGAACCAACAATGTGGATATCTGGAGGATCTGCTCAGAAGGAACAGTAAGTGCAAAGCTCCTGAGTCAGAGACCTGGCAGTACTGTTGGAGGAAAAATGTAGAGGCCACTGTGGTTGAAGCTGAGTGAGAGAGAAGGATAGTAGTAGGAGACAGTCAAGGGCACCAGATTGTCCAATGATTCATAGGTTCTTAAAAGATGTATGCTTTCTCTTTGAGACAAGAAGCTAACTGAAGAGGAGCAAGATAATTATCTTTGTATTTAAAGAATTACTTTTGGTGCTGGGATAAGAATAGATTTCAAGAGACCAAATACTGAAGCAGAAAAATGACTTAAGAGACAAGTGAACTAATCTGGGTGAGGACAATAAAAACTTGGACCAGAATGATACGAATGGAGTACTGTGAAGTATTTGAATTTTTAAACATATTTTGAATACAGGACTAGTAAGATTTCCTGATGATCTAGATGAGACAGGTAAGACAAAGAAAGCAGTCAAAGAGGTTTTTTGAGGGGTGGTAAGAGTCGTTAGCATACAGATTATATTTAAAGCCATGAAAATTGATAAAGTTACCAAATAATACAGAAAAGAGAAGTTGTTCAAGGACTAAGCCTTGCTTATTCTTTTGCAGGTTCAAAAGAGTAAGGGAAAATGAGAAGGGATAAAAGTGCTTGATTATTTCAGTCCCTAATGATATAGTTTATAGCTTACTTTATCCAGGAAATAATTCATTAATTACTTTTTGGCTGAGTTGATTAATTATTTGAATAAGTTGGCCAAATGGAAAAGTCTGTATTTTATTTATTTTTTAAAAATTTTAATACTTATTTTATTTATTTTGAAAGACAGACAGAGAGAGAGAGAGAGAGAGAGAGAGAGAGAGAAGGACAGGGGCAGAGAGAGAGGGAGAGTGAGAATTCCAAGCAGGGTCCACCTGTCAGAGCAGAGCATGGCATGGGACTTGAATTCACAAACCATGAGATCATGACCTGAACTGAAATCAAGAGTCAGATATTTAACTGACTTTGCCCCGCAGGTGTTCCAAAAGTTCTATTTTAAAATGAAAAGCAATACATACATCCAAAGCCACGATCAAGCTAATAATCTAATTGGTCAGCCCCAAAAGTTTCTTCTCACCCCGTATAATCCTTCCCTCACACTCCTTCCCTACATGTTTTTAGAATACCATAGTCTGTAGGATGGCTGTATCAGTTAGGATTCTCCAAAGAAACAGAACCAATCAAATATATAAGATATATTCATAAATGAGCAGATTTATTATAAGAAAGACTCCTGCGACTGTGGAAGTTGAGAAGCCCCACAACCTACCGCGTGCTGTGTGAGCTGGAGAGCCAGGAGAGCTGGCGGTGTGATTCAGGCCACATGTGAGAACTGAAGGAGGAGGCTGCTGGCGTAGGCCCTGGTGGTCCATGAGCCAGGAGCTTCTATGTCTGAGGGCAGAAGAAGATGAACACTCCAGCTAGATGAACACGCCCTGCCTCTGCCGTTTGTTTTTCTCTGTGCCCTCCAAAGACTGGATGTTACTTGCCCACATGGGTGAGGGTGGATCTTCCTGACTTAGTCTACTGATTCAAATGCTAATCTCTTCCAGAGCCAACCTCACAGACACAGTCAGAAATAACGCTATCTGGGTATCCCTTAGTCCAGTCAAGTTGATGCAAAGTTAACTATCGCAATGACAGATGGATATCAGGAATTAAATGTATGGTAGGATGAACAGTTGGAAAGCTTAAAGCCTTTGGGGCAAGAAATGAACATTGTCTTTGGAACTGACAAAATAGAAAATGAATTGGAGAAAAGTGTCTACATTCAAGAAATATTCAGAAGGTGTACTATGCACACTTGGGAAATAATATGGTGTGGGAGAAAAGGAAAACAAAGCAGTTCAGGAGTCCAGATTTCTAATTAGATGGATCAAACATGGAGTAAGGAAGGAGATGTTTGGGATCAATGAGCTGAAATTATTCAAATAATTTGAAGAAACACACACAAAAAGACAGAAACAAAACAAAAATGGGCTGAGTTTAGTTGTAAACATGCTAAGCTGTAGGTTGCTTTAAGGACTTCTAACTAGAGTAGTGTGGTAAGCAGTGCAGATATGTTGGGTTTGCAGTTTAGCAGAGTCCAAGGCTAGAGACATCCATTTCGGGTGCTTTCAGATAACCAGAGTTGAAACAGTGGATTCAGATGGGATTGTCCACGGTTAGAAGATGTAGAAAACACACGTCAGAAGCTGGAGGACACCCCAATATGACAGCGCTTCGCGGCCAAGAATTTTTCTGTTCTCGGTGATTGAGGAAGTAGCAAATCCCTCACATGAACGCTCTTCCCATTTCTGCCATTTCTGCCACCCTTTAATACTCCCCCACAACTCCAAAAGAATGTCCATTTCCTTTTTTTGTGTGTGTGTCAGAAATGATTTTTGTTATACAATAGCAATTTCTAGGCTTCTGCCTTTCCACATTTCCATGCCCTTTTTATTATAGACATGGCAACCATTGCATAGATGTCAACCAAATGTAGGCTGATTCACGCATGACAATGCTAAGGAAGGATATCCTGGACTACCTGAGATAGGTGCCATGAAACCTTCTCCATCCAAACACACACTTAAGAGGGAACCTTAAATGACACCAGTAATGCCTTAGGTTCTTCTTTCAGTTATGGGGAATACGTTATCTCTTTCACGGAACCTACATATAACCTATATAGAGATTTTATATTTTTTCTAGGTATCAACTTTTGCAAAATTCAATAAAGCCTAATATATATAGGACAAAACAAAATAAATAGGATACTATTTTCATACTAAACTGATCATGAGCAATTTAACTTAGCACCTTCAGTATTTGATAAATAGACTAGGCTGCCCAATGGTTCATGGAATATAAATGGCTTACCACATACTTCCCTCATCCTGCTATAGTCCTTTTCAGCAATTAGGTTTGGCTATTTTGGGCAATTCTCTGTGACAATTTTATCCGAAAGCTTCGACTGACAGAACACCTCATCTCTGCTCCCACATTTACTTTGGGGTTTAGGATACAGTGATTCCATTCACACTAAATATTCAGACTTGTCACTTTAAAATATGCGTGTGGCGGCTCTGCTTCTCTTCTGCTCTGGAACGGAAGCCTTTCAAGGACCCATCAGAGTGGAAGCAGTCAAGCAAGCATATTTTAAAGTGACAGGTCTATATCCAAACTCT
Organism: Cryptoprocta ferox; assembly: GCA_028646485.1. Taxonomy (NCBI): domain Eukaryota; kingdom Metazoa; phylum Chordata; class Mammalia; order Carnivora; family Eupleridae; genus Cryptoprocta; species Cryptoprocta ferox. The sequence continues at coordinate 35,484,457 of CM053570.1, forward strand.
ATGGTCTTCATGAAATCTTTATTCTAAGAACTGAACTTTTTAGCTCCACTAGAGCCACTGTGGTCTCCCGCCTTTCTCTGTTAATCATTTCCAAATCAAGCTCATGCAGGAGAAATATCTCTAGGGTCCTCGCGAGATGTGGCTGAACTCAGCAGTCGGTGGAAGCAGGCACGTCTGAGCACACTGAAACACTTTTTCAGATATCTTATGCTGCAACGTTGAAGAGCCTCTTTGGGTTTCAGTTTTTATGAGGAAGAAAGACAGAAAGTGAGTTTGCCAATAGAAGTTTTCAAAGACTCTTGCATTACTAAATCATAAACAATGTTCAGTGGGGAGCCTGGTGGGTATTTGTGCAATTATTACATTTTGGCACAGTGCAATTAGCTTGGCAACATTTGCTTGTGAAGACCATGGTCACTAACACCAAAGGATTGCAGGTCAACAGCATGATTCACTGCCAAAACTGCCTGGACACCTCTTGCACAATGTTTGGAGCCAGTCCAGGTATTTAGTCCCTAGAGAAGTTTGCATGAATGATGCTTACCCTCAAATTGACCTCAACATTTTAAAACTGTGGCAATGGAAATGGTTAATCCCAGACTTTTCATAATTGGATTTTTGCCAGCTGCCAACTGCAAAGCTTTCTCTTTCTTGCTGAACACTGATCACGTGCATGGGCTTTCCTAGTGCATAAGTGGTCAGCTACCATTTGGAGCAGCAACCAAACATTTCTGTTGAAACTATAAAACTAACTCAAATGCAAAGACAGTTGGAATCACAAGGGTTAGGCATTATAAAAGTCAACTCACCTGCACAGTACAATGTTCTGAATTTACTGCCCAACACTCAGTCTAGAGAGCAGACGCGAGACTTGTTGATTGTCAATAGCTGGAAGAGGGAGATGTAATTTGAATCACTAATAGATTGAGAAGGTCTCTATACACTCTGACCCACCTCGTCTGCATTGTATATTGTCACTGTAATAATACATGTTTCATTAAGAGTAAGAAATCTTCTTTTGGTTATAGAAGTACTATAGTATAAGGCCAAGCACATGAGCAGTAGAGTAAGACTGTCATGAGTTGAATTTTTGTTCTCCCACTTTCTAATTGTATGATCATGATCAAGTTACTCCCTGTGCCTCAGTTTCTTCATCTATAAAATGGAGTGGTTTTGTGTGTGTGTGTTTATTTTTTTTTGTGGCCCCAGGTGTAAAGGATTTGGAATAGCATCTTACACATTGTAAGTACCATGTGTGTGTTAAGCTATTCTTATTATTGCTTAAGGATCATTTTTTGTTTGTTTGATTCCACAAACCCTTAAGAGGCAAAGCCTGCGGGTACGAAATAGTTTACATAATAAGGGCTGGATCTGAGTATTTCATCTGGCTTATTTTATAAGGTTGCGATGAGACTTCATCATTGTCAATAAAGTACAGTGTCTGAAACCTGCTAATGTTAAACAGTCTTATCAGTAGTGCTATTATTGTTATTAACATTTTTTGCATAACCTAAAAATAATGGATTTCATTCTATTTTTTTAAGTTTATTTATTTTGAGAAGAGAGAGAGGGCACGTAGTGCATGTGCCAGTCAGAGAGGGGAGGGGCAGAGAGAGAGAGAATCCCAAGAAGTCTACAGCTGTCAGCACAGAACCCCATGCAGGGCTCAAACTCACAAATCATGAAATATCCATGGTTTAAAAACACCACTTCTGGCCAAAACTTCTCATAACAAAAAATATCAGGTCTTCTTTCAACCTAGGCTATTGGTCCACTAACAGCTATTCCCCAGATCTTTCCAATAGATTAATTTTTCTTGCAGCTTCTGTCCTTGTCTCCTAAAATCTATTCCAAACATGGTAGACAAAGAGATCTTTCTAAAATCCGAGTCAGATCATGTAACCCATGTGCTTAAACTCTTCCAATGACTACTATAATAAAATCAAAGAATAAATATGCTAGAATAATATTCTAGAATAAAATCAAATAATAATAATAATTAAGTTAAAAATGATATCACAAAATAAAACCAAAGTCCCCAAAATGACCTCCCAGACCCTCCAGAATCTCCAATCCCTCACTTTACTAACATTCTGACCACATTTCTTCAGTCCACTCTGCCCTTGAGATATTGGCTGCCCTGCTATTCTTCAAGCATTCCACACAGCCTTCCACCTCAGACCTATGCATTTGTGGCTTCTTCTGTCTGGAATGCTCTTCCTACAGATAGCCATAGGTATCCCTTTGGTCCTGGTTTCATTTTCTTCATAGCACTTATCACTATGGGTCATTCCATATATTTACTTATTTGTGCATTTTCCACTTCCTGGGACAAAAATATAAGCTCCATGAAGGCATGGATTTTGTCTGTTTTGTTCTATACTATATTCCCAAGTATTTCCCCAAGATTGAAGTACTGAAAACAGAATCAGAGAAGGGAAATTTTCATGGGTGTCATTTTATGAAGAATCTAGTATTCTGTTTTTGGAAGAACAGACTTCATTTTTTTTTTTTTTTTTTTTTTTTTTGGCAAAAAGAAACTGTTGAATGACGTGGAATCCTTCGGAGGGCAGAAGTGAAACCTTTGAACTTTCTACACCCTCAGGGCCAACCATTTTTCTTTTCAGGTGAAGCTTCACCCCAATATTATTCCCAGGTACACAGCTATGCAGAGGAAGCTATACTACAGCTAACTGGGTTTATGAAGACTTTAATGTTCTATAATAATATCCAAGATGGCCTGATGAAACTTACCAGCTCCTTTTACTGGCTACTAAGAAACCACTGAAGCATAAGAAATTGAAATCATTGCTATTTACATATTTGAATCAAGAATGAGAAATTAAAAGAGTCATAAGTTAACATAATTTTAAAATGTAGTAAGCCTGTTTTTGTCACTGCTGACCAACATGAAAAAGAAATTTGCATATTACAAGGATAACAGACCTGCTATGCAGGAAACTTCTGATATTTTCAAGTCAACAATAATAAACACATAATTTTAGTTACAATGCTGACTTTGTTGTATGTGATACATAAAATAGTGAAACCAAAGTCGGCAAACAACGGCTGTGTATGGGTTTCTTGCAGCAATAAAAGAATATGTCAAGTAGATGGTGAATACATAGCAGTTGTAACCCAGCAGGCAACCAAAATTCAAGGTGAGATTCTAGGAATAGATGAGGCATTTGTCCTCTCTTTGAGCGGAGTGCTATGAGTTAATAAGCATATGGAAATGTTAACTTGCTTTCAGAAAATATCAAAACTACAAGAAATACTCCTACAGTATGTTGGTAAACTTCCTTAGTTATTTGGTTCATTATTTTCAAGGTCAATATTGAGTGGCCTCCTGACCTTGACTCATTAATTGCCTCCTCATATAGTAGATATTCAGTCAGACAGGTACATTTCTTGGATTCCAAAAGAAAAGGTAAATGAGAGCTGTATTCATGAAGGGCTACACTGTAACTTGCATAACTAATTATCTTTCATACTTTTAGCCAATCATGAGCTGCAATACATATGATGCTCACATTTCCTTCCACTCCTGTCAAAATAGGAATCCAATTCTATAATTTTGTATTTAGAGACATGAATGCTATAAAAGAAAAACGTGATTTGGAAAAGAAATTCCAAAGGAATATCACACAAATAATCTTATATTGACAAAAAGTATTACAAGTTTTATTTTTGACAAATACTAACAAGTAACTTTTTAATTTTTTATGTTTATTTATTTATTTTGAGAGAAGAGGAGAGAGAGAAAGAGAGAATATGAGTGGACGAGTGGCAGAGAGAGAGAGAGAGAGACAGAGAGAATCCCAAGCAGTCTCTGCCACCAGCATAGAGCCTAATGAGGCGCTCGAACTCATGAACCATGAGGTCATGACCTGAGCTGAAATCAAGAGTTGGACGCTTATCCGACTGAGCCACCAGGTGCCCCCAAATAAGTGACTTTTAAAATATTGACATTTTCTCATTTATCTGTGAGAGATAAATTAGTGAATAAGTTAGGGACTATCTCATGTTATTTTCTGAATAGCTCTAAAGGTTGGGTAATATCTTTTTTTTTTTTTTTGAGATATGAACCCAGGATTGTCTGACTCTAACCTTTTTGAACTCCATAATAATGTAGGTGACCTTACACAGCGTGTACTTTTCCTGAAGGAGTTAATAATTTTCATCAGGTTATTAATGATATAAATCATGTGAAAAATACAGTAGTCCTGGTTTTCCTTGGGATGACAGAGTGAATGCAATAGAGTGGAGATGAGTCAGGCTGGCTTAGTCTTATTGCCCTCAGGATATGCCCAGCATCGTGGAATAGTTGAAATGAGCTTGGAAGCTCCCCTTCTAAGTGCAAGGTTGGGAACTGCCCAATAAGCTCCGGTACAGACAGTATCTGTTCTGATTGGTTGGGTGTCTGACCTAATGTTTCAGATGTCTGTTCTGATTGGTCAGTGTCTTCACCATGTTCATTGTGAAATATTTGAAAAATTAAATACGTTTCTTCAAGTGATAAACAATATAAACACCATTCCATACTACAGATATCATTTACAATCAGTCACATGCTGCAGCCTCTCATCACCATGCAGATCAATTTTAATTCATGTGTTTCTCTTCAAGGGTCTCATAGTTTTCTTGTGGGATCACTTGTTGCTTCAACATTCATTTGAAAGGCCATGAGGTAAGGGCAATTCCTTTATTTGTCCCAACTGATTGTGTTCAAAAGAATGTGAGTACTTTCCCATATTCAGCATCATTTCTTGGAACACTAAGATTACATCTTACTAAAATGAAAAAATAAAATAAAAAATACAGAAATGAAAAACTAAAGAAATGTAAACATATCGATAAAAATATACACTAATCCTCAAAGAAGATTGTAAAATTGTATGAGAAGTTGGGGGTTGGTTGAAATAGATACAGGGGAACAAAAGCACATTTATCGTGATGAGCATTGAATAATGTATAGAATTGTTGAATCACTACATTGTACATCTGAAACTAATGTAACATTGCATATTAATTATACTTCAATAAAAAATAAGAAAAATAGTATTGTACAGTGAGATAACTTTGAAATATTTATACATTTTAGACCTCAGCCTCCTCACACCAAGTTGGAATTTTATTCATTTTCTGGGTTTTTTTGTTTGTTCATTTCCCATTGGGTTGTATGAGTCCTGTATATATTTTGGATGTGGACCCCCTTATAGATTTATGATTTTCAAATATTTTCTCTCATTCAATAGGTTGCCTTTTCATTTTATTGATGGTTTCCTTTGCGGTACAGAAGTTGTTTGTTTATTTACTTATTAGTGTTTCTCAGGCTTTTTAAAATTATTTACTCTTTGAACCTCATGTTTATCTACCCCCAAATTGTATTTATTAAGTGTTAGTAGGCTATTTATTTATGTATTTATAAGTTTTTATCTAAATTCCAGGTAGTTAATATACAGTGTAGTATTCGTTTCAGGTGTACAATACAATGATTCAAGACTTCCATACAACCCTTGATGCTCATCACAGCAACTGCACACCTTAATCCCCATCATCTATGTAACCCATCCCCCCACCCCCATCCCCTCTGGTAATCATCATTTTGTTCCCTATGGTTAAGAGTCTGTTTCTTGGTTTGCCTCCTCTCTCGTTTTTGTTCCCTTTGCTCATTTTTTTAATTTCTTAAATTCCACAGATGAGTGAAATCATATGATCTTTGTCTTTCTCTGACTTATTTTGCTTCATATAATTATCTCTAGCTCCATCGATATCATCACAAATGGCAAGATTTCACTCTTTATATGGATGAGTAATATTCCATTTCCATTGAATACACATACACACACATACACACACACCACATCTTCTTTATCCATTCAACAAATGATGGACAGTTAGGCTGTTTCCCTAATTTGGCTATTGGGATAATGCTGCAATAAACATCAGCGTGTATGCATTCCTTTGAGTCAGTATTTTAGTATTCCTTAAGTAAATATTTAGTAGTGCAATTGCTGGACTGTAGGGTAGTTCTATTTTTAACTTTTTGAGGAATGTCCATACTGTCTTCCAGAGTGGCTGGAACTGGTGTTTGCATTCCCACCAACAGAGCAAGAGGGTTTCCCTTTCCCCACATCCCCTCCAACACCTGTTGTTTCTTGTGTTTTTTATTTCATCCATTCTGACAGGTGTGAGATGATATCTCATTGTCATTTTGATTTGCATTTCCCTGATGATAAGTGATGTTGAGCATCTTTTCATGTCTCTTTGCCATCTGGATGTCTTCTTTGGAGAAATGTCTCTTCATGCCTTCTGTGCAGAAGTGTCTTAAGTTTGATGTAATCCCCCTTGTTCATTTTTGCTTTTGTTGCTTGTGCTTTTGTTGTCAAATCCAAAAGTCATTACCAAGAGCAATGTCAAGGAGCTTACCCACTATGTTTTCTTTCTTGGTGTTTTAGAGTTTCAGGTCTTATATTCAGATTTTTAATCCATTTTGAGTTGATTTTTGTGTATGGTTTAAGATGAGGATCCAGGTTCATTCTTTTGCATGCAGCTGTCCAATTTCTCACACCATTTGTTGAAGACTATATTCTTTCCCCCATTATGTATTCTTAGCTCCTTTGTCAAAAATTAAGACCATATATGTGTAGGTTTAATGTCAGTCTTTCTATTCTGATATATTCATCTATGTTTTGATTTTTATGTTTTAATTATAATAGCCTAGATATACAGTTTGAAATCAGGAAGTGGAATGCCTCCAGCTTTGCTCTTCTCTCTCAAGAGTGGTTTGGATATTTGGGCATCTTCTGTGGTTCAGTACAAATTTCAGGATTGTGTGGCTTATTTCTATGAAAAATGTCTTTGGAATGTTGATGAGGATTGCATTGAATCTGAAAAGAGCCTTCTGTATAGTGGACATTTAACAATATTGATTCTTCCAAACCTTGAGTACAGAATATCTTTCCATTTATTTATGTCATCTTCAATTTTTTTCATCCCTGGTGTTACAGTTTTCAGTATATAGATCTTTCATCCCCTTGTTTAAATTTTTCTTCATGGATTTTATTATTTTTGATGTGATAGTAAGCAGGATAGTTTGCTTAATTTTTCTTTCTGACAGACCATTAGTGTACAGAAATGATATTTCTTTATTTTCGTTGTGTATTTTGCAACTTTATTGAATTAGTTTAGTTGTTCTAACAGGCTTTTGGTTGAGCCTTTAGTGTTTTCTAAATATAATATCATGACACCTACAACTAGAGACAATTTTACTTCTTTTTTAAATTTGAATGCATTTTATTTATTTTTCTTGTATAATTGCTCTGGCTAGGATTTCTAGTACTATACTGAATAAAAGTGGTGAGAGTGGGCATCCTTGTCTTCTTCCTGATCTTAGAGGAAAAGCTCTCATCACACTCTCTTTTAACCATTGAGTGTGATGTAACCTGTGGGCTTGTCATATATGGCCTTTATTATATTGAGGTACTTTTTTTCTGTACCCAATTCATTCAAAGTTTTTATCATGAGAGGGGGTTGCATTTTGTCAAATGTTTTTTCTGCATTTAATTACATGCTCATATGACTTTTAGCTTTTATCCTTTTAATGTATATTACATTTATTGATTTGTGTGTGTTGAACTGTCCTAGCATCTCTTTATATACCATGATCAAATGGAATTTGGTGTATTATATCATGGTGTATAATCCTGTAAATGTGCTATTGGGAGTTCAGTTTGCTAACATTTTGTTGAATTTTTTTCATTTGTAGTCACCAGGAATATTGCCTATAGTTTTCTTTTTTGTAATGTCCTAATCTGGAGCTGAGCTGGTATAATAATAATTATAAAATGAGCTTGGGAGTGTCCTTCCTCTTTGATTTTTTGGAAGAGTTTGAGAAGGTTTAGCATAAACTCTCAAGTGTTTGATAGAACTAACAAGAAAAACCATCTGTTTCTGGACTCTTCTTTTTGGGAGGTTTTGATTACAGATTCAATAAGCTTACTTGTAATTCATCTGTTCAGATTTTCTATTCCATCATGAATCATTCTTGGTGGACTATATTTTTCTAGAAATTTATTCATTTCTTCTAGGTTGTCAAATTTGTTGACATATAATTATTCATACTATTCTATCATGATAGTTTGTATTTCTGTGATACCAGTTGCAATGCCTCCTCTTTCATTTCTAACTGTATTTGTGTCCTGTCTTTTTTTCTTAATTAATCTAGGTAAAAGTTTATCTTTTTTATCTTTAAAAAAAGTAGATCTTAGTTTCATTGATCTTTTCTATTGTTCTTTAAGTCTCTGTTTCATTTATTTCTGTTCTGATCTTTATTATATCCTTCCTTCTACTGTCTTTGGGTTTAGCTTTTTCTTCCTTTTCTAGTTCTTTACAGTGTAAAGTTTGGTTTATTTGAGATCTTTCTTTTTCTTGACACAGGCATTTATTGCTGTGAAATTCCCTTTTCTCACTGCTTTTGCTGCATCCTATAAGTTTTGGTATGTTGTGTTTCCATTTTCACTTTTCTCAAGATATTTTTTGATTTCTCTTCTGATTTTTTCTTTGACCCATTGGCCGGTCAGGAGCATGTTGGCTAGTCTCCTCATATTTACAAATTTTCTAGCTTTCTTTTTATAATTGGTTTCTAATGTCATACTATTGCTGGAAAAGATGCTTGATATTTTAATCTTGATTAAGATTGATTAAGACTGATATCCAATCTTGTTTATTAAGACTTATTTGTGGCCTAAAATACGATCTTAGAGAGTTTTTCATGTGTCCCTGAGAAAAGTGCATATTCTGCTGTTATTGAGTGGAATGTTCTCTAAATGTCTGTTAGGTTCATGTAATCTAACACATAGTTTACTTCCAATATGGCCTCATTGATTTTCTGTCTGGATAATGTACCCATTGGTGAAAGTGGGATATTTAAGACTCCTACTATTATTGTATTGCTATTTCTCCCTTCAGATCTGTATTTTTTTGTTTTATATATTTAGATGTTCTATGTTGGATGCACAAATATTAACAGATGTTATATCTTCTTGATAAATTGACTCCACTGTAGTATATTTTGTGAAAGTTTTTTTTTTAAATAATGTATGCATGTAACTATGGCCTCCTTCTTTCTCAAAACATTAAATGCCTTTCATACATTGATCAAGTAAGAATATGGATACTGTTTCTAGGGGCTCAGTCAATTAGCATCCAACGCTTGATTTTGGCTCTGGTCATGACTTCACAGGTTCATGAGTTCAAGCCCTGCATAGGGCTCTATGCTCACAATCCGGAGGCTGCTTGGGGTTCTCTATCTCCCTCTCTCTTTGCTCCTCCTCCTCTCTCAAAATAAGTAAATAAATATTTAAAATAAAAATAATACGGATACATTTTACTGAACACCCTTTCTTTGCCAGGCTCCATTCCAGGCAGTTGCATATTAATTCTCACAATAATCTTAAATAATGATTTCTATTATCCTTATATTTTAGAAGAGGTTAAACAATTTACTTGAGGTCAGCCATCTAGTAAGTAGCAGTTATAAGGTTTCTACCTAAATTTAATTTATCCCAAAATTATTTGCTTTCCACCATAAACATGTGTACAATCGTTGATAAAACATTACCATCACGTTTGAAAATTCCCTGATTTTACAATTGTCATTGTGTGAGGAATCTCTTCATCTGGTGAAACTCTCATTAATGGGCTTAGGGAAGATAGAAAGCTTGGAAAAATAGCATTACTTACCTTCTTTCTCTTGTCTAAAGAGTAGGCCAAAATCTCCAGCCCTGAGTTTAGAAACATGCTATTGATAGTTTTATTTGGCTTGAAATCTAATTGAAAAATGTCCTACATTCTTGGAAGAAATTAGACCTGTGAGTTTATCTCACTGAGAAAAATCCTTCAAAGTATGTAACAGAAAGAATATGCCAAAATTTCTTTGTTGGCATAGTTAGCATGGTAAACACCACAAATCAAACAATAAAGGCAAAAATGTCATCATGCAAAACTTTTCAATCAATAGGTTAATTTGATGTAAATTCCAACTTGAAAGTATTATTCCACTGATAACCAGCTCTGTATTTGCTTGTCTTTTGGTGTATTGTTCCAATAACAATACATGGTATTATTTCAGTTCTAAACACTGATGGATAAAGCACGTATAGAAAATTAATTTTATTTTCAGAGGAAGGAAACACACCACAAAGATAAGATTTCTTCTTAGTATGTAGAGTTATGTAATGCCTTCAGTTTTCTAACACTGTTTCAGATTTTATTTGTATCAGGATTGTTCCTAATTTATTTGTGTTTGCTTTATTTATTTTTAGTCTTATTATAAGAAATTTAAGCTTCTTTTTGAAAGATTTTTTAATGTTTATTTATTTTTGAGACAGAGAGACAAACCACCAGTGGGGAGGAGCAGAGAGAGTGGGAAACATAGAATCTGAAGCAGGCTCAAGGCTCTGAGCTGTCAGCACAGAACCTGATACGGGGCTTGAACTCACCGACTGTGAGATCATGACCTGAGCTGAAGTTGGAGGCTTAACCGACTGAGCCACCCAGACCCCCAAGAAATTTAAGCTTATTGAATGTAGACAGTTTAGTCTGTTTCTTTTAAGTTCCATTCAAAATAATAAACACCTACTGAAAACTTACAATATTACTAGCTAGAAGTATTATTTGGATGCATATGTTTAAAATATTATTACTTAGGAGTCAAATCTTTAATGTAAGGAAATGGGAGAGTTACTCAATTAATTTCATAAAACAGAACACTCTAATCTGACACCAACAAATATGATCATAGTTTAGCTAAGAAGTCACAAAGCATTTACAAGTTTGGATCCTAGACATGTGGGCAGGCAACCTAAACTTCTCAAATTCATCTAATATTGTAATTAACCATATGCTTCATGTAGGGAATGCACAGTAGCTAAAGTAAGAGCACAAGTCTATTTGCAATTTTCCACTTTTCTGAAGAAGAGCAAATAAATTATGACACTATTCAGCCTAAGCTAATAATTATTAATTATAATATTTCAAAATTATTTTTCAGAGGCACTCATTATCAAGACTAGAATTCTACCATTTAAATATATTTTCTCTCCTATCATGATAGGAGAGAAAAAATATTTGTTATCATATATTTATTAAATCCATTTTTAAGATTTATTTTTAGTACCTATAGACACTTAGATATGTTCAAAACAAATTGAATGAGAAGGGAACTATGAACATATTTCATAGTACAATTTGCAAACTGTGAAATATGCTTGGATCACTTTCCTGGAAAAGATCCACAACTGAAATTATACTCCAGGAATTTTCTGGGTGAACCTAACAGCTTGATATGAATAATAGTCTAAAGTCATTTTGTTGATGAAACAAATCTTTGTTTTGAGGGAATAAATAGTTATGTTGCAGCATATTTCACACTATCCAAGAAAATGGTCAGCAAACCTTTTTATGAATATTTAATTAAATTTATCTAGTTAATAATGGTTCTTTGAAAAACCTAAAGCTGAAAATTAAGAGAAGCCATGCACCTGGGCATCTGATTGACACCACTTTTATTTAATATAATAATACCAATTGAGTTCCATTGAGAAGTTCATAATGGCCTTTATTTACATTTAATTAGCACCCCTCTGGATTAATTCTTCATTTTATAAACCTAATACAACCTTAATACTGGAAGATGTGAATCGAATATGATAACAACATGTACCTGGTTGTTTTAATTAATCTGTCTAAACTGAACATGCCACTTCAAATTCATAAAGATCAAGCTTTATGCTACCCTTAGACTTCTCATCATATTAATTGGCTGCTCTGCTAGAAAATGATCTTTATATTATTCTGACTCTGTGGCAAGTAGTACATTTCCAGTTGGTTATGATAAGCATGGAAAGTAAACATATAATCTTTATTTCAGATATTTATTTAAACTAGAAGAAAACAAAATATTAACATTGGTTAATTCTAAGTGATAAAAGTATAGATAGTTAAAAATAATTTCCTATTATTTCCAGAATTTTTATAATGAATATTTAGTAATTTTGTGAAAAATGTAATTATATTATATATAAAAATAACATATATAAAATATATATACAGTTATATAGTTTAAATCTGTCTTGGAAGTTCAAGGAAACATTCATCATACATATTTTATACTAATATTTCTACTTATTTCAGCACTGATGAAAGTGAAGGTAAGAAGCAGGTCAAAAAATATGAGACCATGTGAACCTTGATAGTATGGTTTTATAAAGGACATTAATAGTGACAAATCTGCAAATGAATGAATGATGTTTTATGAGCCTTCCTTTTGAAAAAGTAAATGGGAACCTTAAATATAGAGTGGTAGTTTGCCAAAGTGTCTTTTTTTTTTTTCTGAAGCTATTTGTTCATTTGTTCTCACTGGATTGGAATCAAGACGATTAGATTTACCATCTGATTCTAAGATAATAGTTTGTTGCCACTAACTAAATAAATGATTTAAGGTTGTATCAGAGGCACATTCAACTAATTTGTGATCCTAAATCAACCATATTCAGATTAAGAAGAGAAAGAAACCATCTAGTTAGAGACAAAAGCATTTAAAATGTAACGTAATATATCAACTAGTAGAAGGTAGCAACCAAAGGAATGCTATACAGTTTACAAATTCTAAAAAAAAATAGAGCTTACAATGTCTTATCCTAGTTGATTCTATAAATTGGAATTGATGCCAAAAAGCAACCAGAATTAATGCTGAAAGAGCCTAATATATAACATAAACAGTTTCTCATGAAAACCTCCTCTCTGATCCAAAAATTTAAAGAACATAATGTTGTCATATCACAGGAATATTTGTTGCCCTGTCATATTTGATAACGGGATTTTTTAAATTTCATTGTTATTACTGGAAAAAATTAAATTAGTTGCATTTAAATTTCAAAGTTTATTTTTAAGTGAAGTTTTTACTTTATATTTGTGAGAATATTATTTTTTAGGTTTTGGCCGTGTTTTCTTGACTGCCCCCGTGATCTCTTAAAGCAGTATGTTTTTCCCTAATCTTTAACTGTCATCTTTAATTATATACTACTTACTAAAATAAACTTTTATGCTTTGGGGCTACAGAGAGCAAGGGATAGATTGTTCTCTGGAGAAATAAGGAGGAAAGCAATGATTAATTAAATATAAGATCCAACTGGGGCAAAATTAATAATTTTTTATAAAATGTGATTAACATTCAGTTTACTCCAGCGTTTGATAACAATATTTTTCCTACTTTCTCTAGTATAAACAAAGGCTGTATAACCACATTAAATGAATGCTTTGTGTCCACTGGGAGTAAATGGGAGATGGCAGCATTGTAAGCAGGCTGAGAACCAAGACACTTGGATTCTAGTTCAGGTTCTATCTCCGCTTAGTTCTGTCACTTTGGCTAAAGCATGACTTTTTGAACCATTACACTTTTCATCTGTAGAGGTTTACTTAATCTGTATCATTTGGGTCTGCCCTTGAATCTTACATATACAACTCTGGGACATTATAAATGAGTGATCCCACTTAAAGGTAAACCTAAACCAAATTGCTTACCAATTTGGAAGAGTACATAATGTCATCTGTAGATTCACTTTCCATCACTCTTCATTTTGTTGACCATCATTAGCTGCTATTGATAATGTCTTCCTTTACTTGAGTTCAATATTATGATCTGTATTTTTACAACCTACATCATGCACACATTGCAAATAACAAAAGGGAATCCATAAAGACGTTTTAGAAATGAGTCTAATTTGATGTGTGGTCATGTTTGAAAAGAAAGATTAAACATAGAGCACTGTGAATTATCCTAATTATGTGCTTATCACACCTCCCTTCATGCAAAGTTAGAGTTAACAAGAAATCTGTACTGTTTAATATTACAAATTTACTATTTTCCAGTTAAAATCCCCTTTGTGAAAGTAGCATTACAATATTAGGCCAGAATTTTTAAATTTCCCCAAGAAGGATAGAAATTTTGTACACTATTCAATGGTGTTGGCCCTTTATAGTCAGAAGCTGTTAGGTGCCATATTTGAAGGGAAAGGGAAGGAGTGCAGCATTATGGCTAAGAACAAGAATTTGGAGAATTTGGCTATGAGACTTAACAGTGATGTGAACTTAACAAGTGATTTTCGGGGCACCTGGGTGGCTCAGGCAGTTGAACATCTTACTCTTGATTTGGGCTCAGATTATGATCCCAGGGTCTTGGGATCAAGCCCGGTGTTGGGATTCATGCTGAGTATGGAGCCTGCTTAAAATTCTCTCTCTCTCTCTCTCTCTCTCTCTCTCTCTCTGTCTCCCTCCCCTGCTCACACTGTCTCTCTCTAAAATAAAAAATTTTTAAAAATTGGCTTTCATTTTTCTCAGTGTTTGTTATATTGTCTAAAAAGCAGAGATAATAATACACTCAGTTCATGAACTTGCTATTGTTATTAAGTGAAAATATATATGTGAAGTGCTCATCGTCATGGCTCTTCTAGGCTTTTACATAAATGAGAATAGCCAAGAAAAGTATTACAATGTTTAAGAATAAACTAGAATTTTCCCAGGTGTTTATTTCTTGTCTGCTATTAAAGCTTTATTGAGATATAATTAAGATACCTTAAAACTCATCTGTTTAAGTGTGTTAGTCAATATGTTTAATATATCCATAGACTTTTGCAATGGTCACCACTACATAATTGTAGAATATGTCTTCACTCCCCCCCCCCCAAAAAACTCTATACCTTAACTTATTTTCTGTCTCTATGCATTTAGCTATGCTGGACATTTCAAATCAAGATAATACAGTATGTTGTCTTTTGTGACTGGCTTCTTTTTGAAAACAATATTTTCAAGTTTTATCCATGTTAGAGCATATGTCAGTACTTCATTCCTTCTTGTTACTTAATAATATCCCATTGCATGTAAATATTATAATTTATTTATTCATCTGTCAGTTGATGGACATTTGAGATGTTTTTTCCTTTTTTAGCAATTATGAATAATGACACTAAGGATATTTATGTGCAAGATTTTGAATGGATATATATTTTCCATTTTCTTGCATATATACACACATTAGTAGAATTGCGGGAGATCATATGGTAATTCTGCTTAATATACTGAGGAACTCCTAGCCAATATTTTTTTCCCTATGGTTTCAATTAGCAATAATCGCACCTCAGATAAATCATTTTGGCTCTGAGACTGACACTGTGCAAAGTTTTCCCTGTGGCCTCTGGTCATCCTAGCAGATATATACAGATATATATGTATCTGCATATTTGTATGTGTATATATATGGATGTGTGTGTGTATATATATATGTGTATATTTAAATAAATGCCTGTTCACTTTTCCTCTTTTTAAAATTCACTTACTTTTTGGGTGTTTGTTTTATTTTGTTTATAATTGAGTTCTAAGTGTTCTTTATATATTTTGGATATTAATCCCTTATCAGATATCTAATTTGCAAACATTTTCTCCTATGAGTTATCCTTATACTTTTTAAATTATATTCTTGAAACATAAAGTTATTTGATAAAGCCCAATTTATCTATTTTTCTTTTACTGTTTGTGTTTCTAGTGCTGTATCTAGAAATCATTGTCTAACCCAATATCCCCAAAATTTACTCTTAAACTTAATCTAGGATTTATAGTTCTGGTGTCACTAAATCTGTCGCTAGACCTGTGATTCATTTTGACTTAATTTTTGCAGTGGTATCAGGATCCATTTTCTTTCTTATTCTTTCTCCACTGGATTGTTGGCACCATTGTCAAAAAATCAGCTCATTATAAACGTAAGCATTTATTTCCGTGTTCTCAATTCTGTCCCATAACCTATATGTTTATCCTTATGTTAGTAGCACACTGTTTTGATTACTATAGCATTGTAGTAAGTTTTGAAAATGAGAAGTGTGAGTCCTGCCACTTTGTTCTTCTTTTTAAAGAATTGTTTTTGTTTTTCTGGGTCCCTTCCATTTTCATATAAACTGTAAGATCAGCTTATTAATTTCTTAAAAAAAGCTATCTGGGATTTTGATAGAAATTCATTGAATCAGAAGACCAATTTGGGGAATCTTGCCATCTTAATAATTTAAGTCTTTTGATTCTTAAACATGAAATATCTTTTTATTTATTTAAGTCTTCAATATCTGTCAAAGTTTTATAGCTTTCAGAGCAAGTTTTGTACTTCCTTTGTTAAATATATTCCTGAATTTTAAGATTAGTTTTGATACTACTATAAATGGAATCGTTTTTCTTAATTTTATTTTCATAGTTAATTCTTAGTGTGTATAAAGACAATTAACTTTGTATTACTGGTCTTCTATTACCCTTCAAACTTACTGAACTTGCCTATTGGTGCTAAGAGTAATTTTTTAAATATTTATTAGAATTCACCAGTGAAGGATCTGAGCAAGGGCTTTCTATAAAATTTTTTAATGTTTATTTATTTTTGAGAGAGAGAGAGAGGCAGAGTGCGAGTGGAGGAGGGGCAGACACACACACACATACACACACACACACACACACACAGAATGGAAGCAGGCTCCAGGCTCTGAGCTGTCAACACAGAGCCCAACGAGGGTTTATATCTGAGCTACTCAGTTGTCTTCGCTGATCTCCCTTATCTCCCTGTAAGTTTCTGGCTTGTCTCTCCATATTGGTATCATACCCAGATATTGGCCCTTACTAATTGCTAGCTGATTCCACTCTTATTTATAATACTCTGAGCATACATTGTTCCACAGTCTGATCAAATTAATGTCTGGCCTGTTTGTAGGAGTAATCTTAAACTCCAGTCTTTGAAGCTTGCTTAGACCCTGGTGTGGGAGAGGGGGATTCTTCTTAACTAAAATCTCCATTGTTTGAAAGTGCTTTTAGACTCAACTTCTTTTTTTTTTTATGTTTATTTATTTTTGAGAGAGAGACAGAGTGAGAGTGGGGGGAGGGGCAGAGAGAGAGGGAGACACAGAATCCAAAGCAGGCTCCAGGCTCTGAGCTGTCAGTACAGAGTCTGACATGGGGCTCAAACCCACGAACTGTGAGATCATAACCTGAGCCAAAGTCAGATGCCCAACTGACTGAGCCACCCAGGCACTCCTAGGCTCAATTTCTCATACTATTTTTCCAAATACAGACAGACTCCTAAGGGTACCATGTTCTTGGTGGTGCCTGCCTTGAGTAAGACTTTTATCTTTTATCACACTGAGCTGGGTGGGGGAAGGAAGTTGGCCATGGCTTGACTTCCAGACTCTTAATATTCTTACCCAAACTGGGTAAGCTTTTTTGAATAAATATGTCTCAATTTGCTTAAGACAATTTCCAGAGATTTGATTTTTTGTTTGTTTTCAAGTTTTACCTGCTATAGCTGTTCTTCTGGGGAAAGAGTTTGCAGAACTCCTCCCGCTACCACTGTGGAGTGCTTTTCCTCCTCAAGATGTTTTTAATTGGTTCACCTTTGTTGTTTGTATTATTCAGTAGCAATATATGGAAAGAGCTCTTAGTGGTATAATTTTTGTCTTCCACAAATATTTTCTGGCTACATCAGGCTGTGAGATTGCTCCAGTCAGCAGTCCAATGACCCCAAACCCAAGAGAAACTCTGGAGTTGTGAATAAACATGAAAGAGGACCTTGGGAATATGACTACTCAGGACTTCCTCAGCAGATGGCTCTCACTTTATGTCCTGATTTATATTTTGTGGAAAGAATAAGGGTAAGACTGGTATTTTACTAGGTTTTAGTTTGGTTCATGATCTAAACAGACTGCATAGAACCTTTGGGAGTCATGGCAAGCACCTCAAACAAACATACACTGTCTATTGGTCATCTGCATCAACACAATGAGTGTGGACTTAAAGTCCTGCAGTCCCCAAAACTATTTAATGAAATGAGACTCACTGCTTCATATGCTGGTTACTTGTTTCTGCAGTTTTATCTACATTCCTATCTTTATGCATTCTGGTCTATATTTTCATAGCTAGAAACTCACAGATTTTTCCCCCCAGACACCATTAACAGTTTTTGTTTAGGTTCTGCTGGTGAGAGGCATGGATGGGATATTGGAAGAGGGGAGGAAGAGAAGAGTGACTTCTCTCTCTCCTGTTTCCAGGGCATCAGCAGCAATGATGGGGCAGGATCAGGAGATGATCCCGAAGATGTTGGAGCAAAGGCCTCGGTGGGTAGCTCCCAGTTCTTTGTCTCTAAGGACAAGAGCTTCCCAGAGCTCTCAGGTGCTGGAAAGTTCTGCCTGCCATTTAACACCTCCAGCTCTGGTTTCCGCAGTCACTAATGTTCAGGTAAACTTACTTTCCCTCCTTTTGCTCTTCCTGCCTCCACAACATCCTCAAAACCAGTTCCGAAGTAAATTCTCCCTAAATAGTAAATACACTAAAGGTGGTTTCTCCTTTCTGACTAGACTCTAACCTACATACAGTATTTATCTAAATCTTTCCCTCTAGAGTGGGAAAATGAGAGGGAAGAATGAGTCAAGTACTTGTAAAAGAGTTAGGTTACTATGACTTATTAATAATAACTGACATGAAAATAACACCCATTGAGTATTCATATAACCCATTGCAAAGTATAACCTTGTAGTCACAACAGAAATGAGTAAAAGCTAAAATTATAAAGGTTTTAGAACAAAACACGAGGAGAGTATCTTGCAATCTGCAATTAGGAAGAGATTTTGTAGACAGTACACAAAAAGCAATCATCGTGTAAAATAAAATAAAAAACTTTATTAGAATGAAAAAGTACTTCTTCTCATAATGTACTAAGGAAATGAATAAGTAAGCCATAGGCTGGGAGAAAGTATTTGTAAAACACACATATCTGAGGAAAGACCTGTATCCAGAGCATATAAAGAACTCTTGCTGTAATAATAAGACAGTGCAGGAGTGGTGGGGGAGGACTAAAATACACTTTGTGCGGGGTGCCTGGGTGGCTCAGTCGGTTTCGAGTCCGACTTGGGCTCAGGTCATGATCTCACAGCCCGTGAGTTCAAGCCCGGCATTGGGCTCTGCGCTGACAGCTCAGAGCTTGGAGCCTGCTTCGGATTCTGTGTCTCCCTCTCTCTCTGTCCCTCTCCCACTCATTCTCTGTCTCTCTCTCTCTCTCATTCTCTCTCTCTCTCTCTCAAAAATAAATAAACATTCACCCCAAAAAATAAAAAAATAAAATAAAATACACTTTGTGGAAGGATGATAAACTATTAGACAATAAGCACATTAAAAGTTCTCAAATTAGCGGTCACCAGAAAGATGTAAATTAAAATCACAATGAAATACCACTAAACAACTACTAGAATGGCTAAAAATAAAAGACTGACAACACTAAGTGCTCATAAGGATGTGAACAACCAGAACACTTACATATGGTTACTCGGCATCTAAAACACTTTAGTAATATCTTATAAAGATGTGTGCAAACCTAGCCCAGGACCCAACAATTCCATGTCTAAATATTTACCCAAGAGAAATGGAAACAATGTCTTCTTTAAAAGGCTATTCTTAATAGCCTCAAACTGGAAGAAACTCTGAATCTCAACACCAGGAGAATGGAAAACAATTTGTGATATACATACAAGGGAATGTTATTCAGCAATAAAACTATAATGGATTCCTGGGTGCCTGGGTGTTCAGTGGCTTAAGTGTCTGACTCTTGATTGGGTTCAGGTCCAAGGGTTTGAGCCCTGTATCGAGCTCTGAGCTCTGACAAGACAGAGCCTGCTTGGGATTCTCTCTCTCTCTCTCTCTCTCTCTCTCCCTCCTCCCCCTACACATGCATGCATGCTCTCTCTCAAAGTAAATAAATGGACTTCAAAAACAATGGATCTTTGCTATAAGTAACACCATGAATGAATATGACAGACAGTATGATACATGCAACTGATGAGATAACGCAGAGTACTTACTGTGGGATTGCATTTATTTAATTTAGGGCAAAAGCAAACCATAGTGAAAAAATGGCAAAAGTTTTCCTGGAGTTTGAGGAGGACCAGTGGAAAAGGTACATGAAGGAACGTTCTGGGCTGATTGATATGTCTTGATAGGGGTGTGGATTATATGAGTGTATGCATTTGCCAAAACTTTTATTGTTTTAAGTTTATTTGTTTATTTTTGAGAGAAAGAGAGTGAACTAGAGGGTAAAGGGCAGAGAGAGAGGATCCTAGGCAGGTTCCACATCTGTTAGCACAGAACCTCACACAGGGCTCAAACCCAAGAACTGTAAGTTCATGACCTGAGCCAAAATTAAGAGTCAGATGCTTACTGACTGAGTCACCTAGGTGCCCCTATCAAAACTCGTCTTAAAGTCCTCTTTGAGGATTTATGCATTTTATTTATGTAAACTTTTCCAATAAAAGAATTTTTAAAAATTGATGGGTATAAGAGTCAGAAATCCACTCCTTCACTTTTGTCTCTGTTGCAGAAGTAAGAGTTTTACTTATTTGGGAGTTGATTGTAAACAAGTAATAAATGCAAAGTGTAGTTTCATTGAAAGTTACATAATTTCAAGCAAGAATAATGATTAACATAATCTAGATTCAGTATTTGGTGGGAAGAGGCACACTATGGAAATTCACAGCAATGTATGGGCAGGAACCTGGAGAGAGGCCCCGTCTGTAAACATGCAAGCTTGACCTGGAAAACAACCGTTATTCTAGAAAGAGACACAGAAAGACCTCAGTCCGAAAACTATTTTTTTAAATTAAGAGGAAAGAATAGAAGATGAGATATAATTAACATGAGAGAAGCCAGACTATAAAGACAGACAAGAAGGCAGAAAAAAGAAATATATTGAAATATAACTAACATGCCTTAGATTTGCCTTAGATTTGTGTGTTTGTTTGTTTTGTTTATTTGTTTGTTTTAGATTTACTTTCTAGTGTACCAAACTTTAATGCAATCTGTTAACATCTTTGGAAATTCTTCACTTTGGTTCCAAATATACTGATAGAAAGTCTGTTTCCTATTGGAGTGCTTCAGCTAGTTCAAATTGTTTGTATACTCTTCTCATTTTATTTACTAAAAAACGTAATAGAAATAAAGAAAAAATAAGTTACATAGATAAAACCTTGACTTGCTGAGTAGGCTCTTGAGGCAAATATGTAACATGTAGGTTTTCTGACACATTGAAAAAATTCCTATTTGGATACCATTTTATAAGCTCTTCATAAAACTGATAAAGCAAAAAACACAGTCGTGCACCAGATTTACCATGTCTAGGACAGCATACAGTTGAGAACATGAGCTGTGCAAGAACTTACAGCTGGGTTCAAATTTCAGCTCTGCTCCTTAACAGCTATATACTTTCACACAAATTACTTAACCTCTTTGAACTTCAATGTCTTCATCTGCAAAATTCAAATAGTGTTCACCACAAAGGGTTAACAGGATTAAGTGATAAAAATAATGAGATTACTCAATACCTGACAGTAATATTAAGCATCATTATTTTCAAAGATATCACTAACAAGGTGGCTCTATACAGTTCAGATGCCTGCTTTTTTATTTAAAAAAATGTTTATTTCTGATAGAGCGAGTGAGCGAGCAGGGGAGGTGTAGAGAGAGAGAGAGAGGGAGACGGAATCCAAAGCAGGCTCCAGGCTCCGAGCCATCAGCACAGAGCCCAATGCGAGGCTTGAATTCACAAACTGAGATTTTGACCTGAGCCCGAAGTCGGACACTCAACCGACTGAGCCACCCAGGCGCGCCCCCAGATGCCTGTTTTTATTATAACTAAAGTTCATTTGAATCAGGGTTTAGCACTCACCAAGACAGATCTGGGGGGGGGGGTACAAAAAAACCCAAAAAAACAAAAAAACCCAAGACAACCTGAGGGCAAACTAGGTACAGATTCTCTTCCTCTCATTTACCAGCCTAAATGTAACACAGGAGTTTTAAGTCTCAGAGTATTCCCCTAATAGATTGACAAACTTCTAGCATTAGGTAGACTGGTGGAAAGTTCTATTTAATTCTCCATTTAGGCTCTTTTTTCCCCTTTCCCTTTTGTCCCAGGTAATGGATTTTCCTGATCGTCATCTATTGTTGCTGCTAAGGCTTTTAGTCTTAGGCTCTTAAGTCTGTCTGTCTGATTATTATTCATTCCATCATTTAACAAATACATATTGATTTCTCATCTTATACAAGCTGCCATGCTAAACACTGATGAAATAAGCACTGGCTGAATATAGTAGGTGAAGTCGCTCTCCTCCAAAAAAAGTAAGTTAAGAAACTTTAAATCACTCATTAAACATTTAGTCATTTCACAAAATTACTACTACTGACAAAGAGAAAAAGGGACAGGGTGGCAAAACATTATTTTGACAAGGATTAGGGATTTGGGCAGAAAAGAATTCCATAAGAGAGTAGCATTAAACTGAGATCAAAGGTGTGCAGGTATTTGTAAGCGCTGCATAAGCAAAAGCCTCCCATACAAGGTACGTGATGCTTGAAGATCCTCAAAGGCTATGTGGTTGGAGCTCAGAGGGAAAGATGGCAATGGCTCCAGATGAGAATTATGGGAGAAGTCTGGCGCAGGATGATAGAAGTCCTTTTGGACCATGTTAGTTATGCTTTATTTCTTTGTAAAGGCCGGTGTTTCCTAGTAGGGAAAGGTTGGCTCTGATTCTGCAGTGCATTGCCTTTGTTGACCTTCAACAATTTATGTACGCCATCAACCTTTGTGTTCCCTTGGTGCTGCAGACTCAGCCTGCTCTAAAGGCTGGGCTTTCTCCTTGGCTGTCTATGCCCTTGACTCTAACTCATGTTCCCTGGGTCTCTGAGATGACTCTCCAGGCACAGGTTAGTAACAGCGCTGGATCTAATCCTTCACCCCAAGTCAGTGCTCCCTGCCAGCCTATTTTCTCAACCAGGACCAGGATCTCAGCAATGATTAACTCTCTGAGTGTGTTGGATTCTGTGCAGAGGATTTCCCTCTCAGACTGGTATCAGTTCTCCATCTGGTCTCCATCATTTATAGCAGCTTCCCCAACCACATAGTTCCCTTTTATTAGACATTTAGATGTGCCCAGCCCTACTACATCTTACTTTTCTTCCTTCCAATAGCTCTGCAAGGTGAGTATTCTTAGCTACCACTTACAATGAGAAATGTGAGCATTAAGGAGATTTGTTCACTTGCCCAAGGTTACACAGTGAGAACAATGTACTAAATCTAAACCCAAGTCTCTCTGGTTCAAGAGAAAAATAGCAACAGCAGCAACAAAAAAGCAATGCTAATTATTTTGCCCCTTGTTACAGAAGAAGAAAAGCCCTAATTCAGAGCTCTGGGCACCAAGTAGAAGAAAGAGTATCTCCAAAAGTACTATCCCTCAATACACAAGACCTCTTTCTTACTCTTCTTTTTCCTTTTTAGCTATTTGCTTTTCTCTTTATGGATTAATCCCCACAACCACTCATTTCAAAAGTCTTGCAATACTTGCCAAGTTCGTAAGCTCTCTTCTTTCTCCCACTCAGCACTGTGAGTTGGTATTAAACATCTCATCTGATAATTTCACAAAATAAACCAGCAGAGCTTCAAATCAAAGTTTTAATTCTGTATTGGACAGGTGCTGCCTTTTGCTGACCCATTTCTCTGGTAGTTTTCAAATTTCTTTCAGCAAGTCCAGCAAGATTAAGTGAGGTGGAAATAAAAACTACTTGTTATTTTTAAAGGGGAAAAACACATTTTACTTTGATCTCCTTTTTTTCTAATTGCTGATGTTGACCCACCACAAGGTAAAGGAAATGGGCTTCATGAAGGAGAAAGGCACAAAAGGTACCAGATAACTGAGGATAAACTCAAAGGAAGACAAGAGGTTATTAATCTCTCTAAAATATGCATTAGCACTGAAGCTATAGACAGACTCCAGGGTCACTATCATTACTGACAAATGTCCTTAAACTTGCCTCTATTTTTTTGAACCAAAAAAAATATTTCAAGAATTTTTTTCTATTAAAGATTACTACATACTTGACCTTAATTTTTACCTTTTTTAGAAAACTGTAGTCCTTAAACTGATTACTATAAATTGTACAGGGCCCAAAGTGCAAAGTCTACAATAAAACAGAATTGAATAAACCTAGAAATACTATGTTATGCAAAGTAATAGCCCACTAAGGTTTACCCATCAAAAATATATGACAACTGGGACTGGACCTTAGCGAAAAATATATGGATTTTAATTTCAGATGATGAGATGGAGAATTGTCGAATGGTTTGTCAGATGTGTGTTGATTCTGATGAGCCACTGTAATTTATATGGTATTTCATTGGGGGCTTCTCAGTATTCAAAATGGACTCCTTATTGAAGATTTTTGTATGAATGACATCCTTTCTGGAGCATCTATTTTCTAACATTTAATTAATGTGTCCTTTTGGTACGTAAAATATCATCTGACTAGGTTTTTGTGTGTGGGAGATGTGGTAGTTTAAACCAAAGAGGAACAAAAATAAACACTGGACTCATTTTCATCATATTGCCAAGAGACCCAGCTCTAGACAAGCATCCGCCGTTATGATAAGCAAGAAATGCATCTCAAATCCCATTCAGGGTGCTGAAAATTCCACCCTTAATATATTTGTAAACACATTGTTACAAAATTAAACTCCTAGCCTGATGTTGATGCTACATCACTGGAAATTGTGCAGGGGACTTGAATCTTGGAAATGTAATTTCCCTGTTGCTTACCTTGTGAGAAACTTTGGTTTTAATATCAACTGGATATGAGCTAGAATGATTGTGACAACCTCATGTCTAATGCAACGAGAATTGTGGTTATTGTATAGAGGTTTGCTTACAGAAAGACACAGAAGTTCCATGTAGAGAAATACATACTTCATGGGTCTGATCCTGATGATTCTGAGTAGACAATCTACATTCAGAATGCAGAAATACTGACAAACATGCAAAAGACTTTCATGTTGGGGGACATTTGGGTCAAAAAGAACCTAGTCTGTACAAATTCTCATGATACAACTAATTGAGTGTAATTCATTTAAATAAATAGTATTTTCCAGGTGCAAGTATGCAACTTAACAGTTCCCATTTCTCTTTTAAGCATGATAATATGTGGTGTTGAAGTATGTTCTATGCATAGATGGAAAATATTGCCATTCAAATTTGTCCACTGTAGTATTGTTACCTTCTTTTTATAGGTTGATGAATGCTCTATGTATTAGATGTTCCACCTTAAACCACTGAAAAAAGTAAGATAACTTACCATAATATTAGACACACTTCGTTTAAACATATTTGTTAATATCCACTATGAACAAAAGACTATCTCAACCTGATCCATGGCAGTATTTTTTTAATTTTATTTTTAATTTTTACCCTGTCACTATTTGATTTAGAAATGTACATTATTCTCAGTCACTTTTAAAATTTCGAATTTAGTAAGATTCTCAGTGATTTCTTTAGTAGATTGCTAAAAATTCTGTTTTATTATTTGTTCTTAATGATGAATATTTTTAATGTTAATAAATCACTAACAAGGGAGAGCAAATGATATTCTTTATTCTTCCTTTCAGTAAATCTTCAAGGTTTTTTAAATAATGTTTTAAGTTGATTTATTTATTTTGGGAGAGAGAGAGAGAGAGAGAGGATCAGGGAGAGAGAGGGGAGACTGAGAATCCCAAGCAGGTTCTGTGCTGTCAGCTCAGAGCCCGATACGGGGCTCGAACGGGGCTCGAACTCACAAACTGTGAGATCATGACCTGAGCCAAAATCAGGAGTCAGATACTTAGCTGACTGAGCCACGCAGGTGCCCCCTCAGGTTTTGTTTTTTTTAATAGGTGACAATTTAAGTATTGGATGCCCATCCGACCCGTGTAAGAAATCCAATGAAATTCTTTTACAGATGATTATACTCTGATTCCTCCTAGATGAGCTGAGGCCTCATCTCATTTCTTTTTACTGACTGAGTGCTATTTCCAAAGTATTAACTCTCTGCTACTAATGCCTTTTATGTCCCAGGACACTATACAGTGCCTGCCATTTAATCACACTTCTGAGAGCCTGGCAGGACCACAATTGTCTCCTTACCCAGAGCTGGTCATTTTAGATTTTTTTTTTCCTTTGGGAATTAAAACTAAACACCCACCCTCCATGAGTGAAATCCTACTCTGCCAGCCTGTGGACTGCTGTCTAGCCCTCTCTGCACCTCCCAGAACCTGGGCAAAAATCCCTAATAAAGAGTAATGAACCTCATAGAGGCCTTGCCTGGCATGCGAGGCCTTCTATCATGTAAGAGTCTCACACAATCTTTCCAAATTAAACTTTAGGG
Source organism: Cryptoprocta ferox (assembly GCA_028646485.1). Taxonomy (NCBI): domain Eukaryota; kingdom Metazoa; phylum Chordata; class Mammalia; order Carnivora; family Eupleridae; genus Cryptoprocta; species Cryptoprocta ferox. The sequence continues at coordinate 35,510,764 of CM053570.1, forward strand.
CTACTCTTTACTAAATTAGTAGTGAATTATTCTTTTAAGCAATAGCTTAAGATATCTAAAAAGAAAAAAGAAGAAGGAATTTTAGCTCCAGGTAAAAGGAAAAAAAATGGATAGTTTTACTCTGGAGGTGGCTGTAAAATAATGGGAGTAGTTACCAAAACGTTCTCAAAACATGTTTTTAATAAAAATAATGCAGGTTTCCCATAGGTTCAATATGTTTATTTTGTCCGTTGCCACATCCTCGACATCTAGAACACTGTCTGGCACACACACGTTGCACGGTAGATACTAGTCACATGAACATTAAATAAATCAATTCCAGGGGAATGCTTTAGGGCTATCTGTCTGGTGCTCCTCTCTTAGTAACTGTTCTCTTCACTTTCACATGGTTGGAACAAGAACAAACAAATTAGTGGTAACCTAGGTCCCTGACCACAACTCAGTCACCCAAATCGGGGTAATCATAATGCCTTCCTCTTATCCTTTCTCACTCCAGTCAGAGTGAATGGAATTGAGGCTCCACCCTGACTGAATCCAGGCCAGTGAGTCCCTTTACTGGGAACCGTGGCTTGAGTAAAGAAGGGAGTCAAGTTAATCTTTTGGGGATGATTGATTCTGAGATGTAAAATTCAGGAACTCTCAACAGCCTTGTGTCCCACAATGACAAGATATGAAAACGATTTGTTACAGTATTTCTGCACTGTCCTAATTGTCCTTAAGACTCAAATGCATGCATGTTCTTCAGTTGTGTGAAACACTTAAGCATTCGCAAAATAAATTCTTCCGTTTTCCTACACAGCCCAAAATTTGTTTCTCTTTACCTGTTATTTGCAACTAAAAGAAATCTAAATTTATTCTCTCTCCCTTCTTTCTTTAATTTCTTTCCTTCCTCCCCTTAAAATCAGCCATTGGGGCGCGTGGGTGGCTCAGCGGCTTAAGCGCCCAACTTCAGCTCAGATCATGATCTCATGGTTCCCTTTGTGACACTGAGACCCGCATGGGGCTCCGTACTGACCGTGTGGAGTCTGCTTGGGATTCTCTCTCTCTCTCTTTCTCTAAATAAATAAATAAATAAATAAACTTAAAGAAAACAAAAATTAGCCATTGATCTGTTTTCTCCCTAAACGGAGTAATATCCTTTAAAAGACAGGCAATAATATGTCAACATGGGTAGCCAATGATAAATTGTCACTTCCTCAAAGACTGACACCTCTTTTATGAACATGTAGAGCACAGTCATGGATCGAGGAGAAATTTTAGTCCCTCAAATGTGCTTACCCATTGTGTTGATACATGCTCAGGGACTTAAAAAGAAGATTAACATTATTAACAGAATTTTCTTTCTTAATAAGTTGTGTTTTTTTGCATTAAGTTTAAATACTGCATATTTCTTGACAGCATGACTGATGTAATTATTATCTCTAAGTGCCAATTATTGAAGAAAGAGAGCGCCCTACGCTTAGTCTGAAACTGCCAGGACACTTCTGGGTCAAAATGTCTGAATATCTGTAAGTTCAAAACATACTCAGGACTTGTAGCACTCACCCTCGTTTCTGAACTCCCACGCTGGAGGTTATCTAATCTTAATAAAAATTATCTTTGCTGTTTAAGAATCTCAGCCTTTAAAACGATACTGTGAATACCTTTGAAAGAAAAAAATGGAAGTTTATTTAAATGTACGTGATTTTAAAAATCGTTTACTAAAAAGACATCAGTTAATACATATTACTGCTGTAACATTTATTAATAGTTAATGATGGCTAATGCAGATAATGCTTATTAAGTGCCATAAATCATTTTATGAAGACTGATTTATTTAATTTTCATACAATTATCTGAGGTATCCTTATAATCCCCATTTTATACCTAAGAAAACTTCAAAGCAGAGAAGTTAAACAACCTATCAGTTTCACTGATAATCTGTTATGCAGTTTACTAGGTGAACTCAGATGCCAGTTTCCACACATCCATACTTGTTTGTAAGAGAGTAAACTGACTTAATTAAACAAGATATCCTTCTAGCATCAATAATTCTTCCTCCTGGTTATTTGCTCTTCTTTGTTATAGAGTTCAGACTACAAAATAAAATGAAGAATGAATCTGAAGGACTTATAGAGAAAAAAAATTCTAGCCTTAAATATGAAGACTAGTCAAGAAAAATGTCCTTTAGGTCTTCATTTGATAATCAACTATTTTAGGTACCTTCAGGACAATGAATGTGCAACAAAGATGAATTTTGGAATCTGAAAGCCTGGATTCTGGTTCCTGACTATACCGCTTCTATCTGTTTGAGCTTTTGCACGGCACAACACTTTTCCAACATTAGACAACGCATCTTTAATGTTTTATTTATTTATTTTTTTGAGAGAGAGATAGAGAGAGACAATTTGAGCAGGGGAGGGTCAGAGAGAGAGAGGGAGATACGGAATCCGAAGACAGGCCCCAGGCTCTGAGCTAGCTGTCAGCACAGAGCCCGATGCGGGGCTCGAACCCACGAACAGTGAGATCATGACCTGAGCCGAAGTTGGACACTTAACCGACTGAGCCACCCAGGCACCCCAACAATGCATCTTTAAAATAAAAGGATTCATGCTTTACAACCCATAAGTGATTTTCTTAAGGAACAGAAAGGCCATTCATGTAAACTGCTTTATAAAATGTGAAGCACAAGAGTGCATTACAAATATAAAGTATTTTAAATTAAAGTTATAGGCTTTGAAATGTTAAATATCAGAATTTCCAATTAACCCCACTGAAACTCACTATGTAATATTGTCTTTATTGACATTGACACAGTATTATTTGCTATAAAATGTCTCTTTGGAATGTGTTTTGTTGGATGTAAAATACATTTGATTACTCAAATAGTTGCTCGATTAATCACAAAGGGTTAAATATTAAAATTCAAGTTTAGGGGCTCCTGGGTGGGTCAGTAGGTTGAGCATCTGACTTCAGCTCAGGTAATAATCTCATGGTTTGCGGGTTCGAGCCCCACGTCAGGCTCTGTGCTGACCGCTAGCTCAGAGCCTGGAGCCTGCTTCAGATTCTGTGTCTCTTCCTCTCTCTGCCCCTCCCCTGTTCACACTCTGTCTCTCTCTGTCTCTCAAAATAAATAAAATGTAAAAAAAATTTTTTTTAAATTCACGTTTAAATAAGTTTAAGTTTCTTTACTGGTATTCTGATGATTACTTCTTATTTTAATCATGAGTAATATTAATAGAATCCCATGTCAATTGTTTTCCGATTAGACAGATAAAGAATAATATTAGGCAACTGGCTTTAACATTTACTGCAAAGCAGGGGGGAAAGCAGAGGTGATGGTAGCATTAAACTATTTGGCTTTATGAATTTGTTCATTCATCTGAGTTATATTACCAATTCAAAGCTTACAGAGAGGGAGCCTTTCTTCAGAAATGTATATAGGTTCCCTTTAGAATGTTGACATTCATTAATATTTACACATCATTCATTTATGACTTGCTAAAAACATTTTTAAACAAAATCAGCTGTATCAAAAATATCAAAACTTAACTTGGTTTTAAAAGGTATATAACTCCGCTCTAACGGGACCATCAGCTAACCGTTGAATACATTATCCACAGAGTTTGCCTTTCAGAATGAAGGTTTAGGAAAATTAAATTGTATCATTACCTTTGAATAGGACTTTGTAAAGTCTGATTATTTTTCTTTGCTTTTTAAAAATATTTTTTAAAGTTACTTATTTTGAGAGTGAGAGAGAGAGAGAGCGAACATGAGAAGGGGAAGGCAGAGAGAGAAGGAAACAGACAGATTCTAAAACAGGCTCTGTGCTCCGTCAGTGTATAGAGCCCGGTGTCGAGCTCCAACTTCCGAAAGTGTGAGATCATGACCTGAGTGGAAACCAAGGGTCAGTTGCTTAACCGACTAAGCCACCCAGGCACCCAGGATGGTGGAAACACTTAAAAGCAACTCTTCTTAGATAAAAGTAACTCTTCTTAGTGTAGTGAAGTTAGAGCTTTAGAAATGATATTATCTAGGGGCACCTGGGTGGCTCAGTCAGTTAAGCATCTGACCGGCTCAGGTCATGATCTCATGCAACCATGAGTGAGTTTGAGCCACACATCGGGCTCTGTGCTGACAGTTCAGAGCTTGGAGCCTGCTTTAGATTCTGTGTCTCCATCTCTCTCTCTCTGCCCCTCTCCTGCTCATGCTCTCTCTCAAAAATAAACAAAAATTAAAATTAAAAAAGAGAAATGATAATATCTACTAATCAAAAAGAGTCTGTAAAAATCTTTAAAGGCCATAAACTTTCTCCATGGAGCATCCACACTGCCCGTGCCACCCATTTTTAATTTAGTCATCCTGTTCCTTGCCTTAACTCCTATGTCAGATGTTTGAAAGAATTTAAGCATCTAGCTTCAGAAAGTACACTGTGTTCTCTGCAAGTTCATGGATTCCATGGGAACTAAATACAACCATGTTTAAAAAAGCTATATATATATATATATATATATATATATATATATATATAATAAATTTGCTGTAAGAAAACTCCACTTTCCCCAATTTTTATCAATTTTCTCAGGCTACTTTCTCAGCAAATGAATTTGGAAATTTCCACTGAACGAGTTTTCAATTCAGACTTACAGAAGAAAAAAAAAGTCAGTAGTATTTTCTTGTCTCTACCACTTACTAACTGGTGACTTTGCCCAAACTACTTAACTTCTCATGGACTCAGCTTTGCTACAGATAAAGTTAACATATTCAGTTGTATCTCTCTCATAGATTGGAGCAAAGATCAGTTATTATAAGTAAAATTTGTAGAAAAGTGCCTGGTACATAGGAAGTCCTTAGCTATTGCTTACTATCAGATTCATACCTTCTTTGTGCACAAGAAAGAACGGAAATCTGAAGACGTACTAGGGCTTCACCAAAGGTGCTCAACAGTCTCAGGAGGAGATGAGCCTCTCAGCTAGTCTTGCTCAACTGCTTTCTTCACTGTATCAATACCAATCAGCTCCTCCTTTGTGTTACAGTGTCCCTCATACACAACTCAGTCACAGTTATCACACATTGGATTTTGATAATATTTTTCTGTCTTGACCCATACCTCCCCTTGTTCTAGCTACACATGAGATCATTGAAGCAGGAAACATGTGCCTTAGCCCCTAACAGAGTGTCCTGGAATATGTTATTAGCTCAATAAATATTTATTGAATGAATGAGTGAATGTAGAAGTTAAGAGATTTTGTTGATCAAGGAAACCGACCTTGTAAGTATACTCCAGATGAACTGATAAAGGCTCCTCCTGTTAGTCTTTTGTGGTTGTTCTTAGTATAGTTCAAACCAATTCTGAAAGGGTAGGAAGACAATCTCAGTCACACTGTAGCCCCTCGAATAAATGATGCAAGTTCTGAGTAAAATAATTCAATATCTTTTAGTTGTAATTATTGACTATCTGATTATAGGTGGGTCTTGCTTCAGTGGAAACTTGCTCTCACATGTTGCTGCAGTAAAGAAATTAAGATCAACAGCATATTGATGCAGCTGTATACTGAATAGAGTCCTTAACCACTTGCTTCCAGCACCTAACAAGAGTGATACCCAAGGACTGTTTAGTGTGGCCTAACTATTCACACTAATTATGAAGTCGATTTTGGCCTTGTAGATGGAACATTTAAAAATGACCAGCTACTAATTATCTCTAAAGTAGAGAAAACCAAATAAAATTAAAGAAAGGCATTGAAAATGTAAATAGGGGGGAAAAGCATGAGGAAAATGAGAAGATGAAAAGTAAGAAAACAGTAGTTTTTAACATTCACATCTCAAATGATGTATATCTTTTATGCCTCACTAGTTTTGCACGTTTAGGGAAAAAAGAAGAATTAGTCTAGTAAAGATGGAAGGTTGTTATCAGGGGGTCTCCTGTTAATTAAGTGACAAGTGGAGAAAATACTACAGAAGAGAGTGATCGGGAAGACACTCCAAATGAAGAAATAAAGTAATAGGTTAGAATAAATGTGAAAATTATTTTAAAAATGGAAAAAGACATTAAATAAATTAGTAAGAATTTATTTCTTATCCTTCTTTTTGCGCATTGCATAAAAAAGAAAGAAATATTTTGGTAGAGGTCTTCATTATAAGCATTCAACCCCTTACTGCCTGAATTGTTTTGCTTTCTCAAATGTGGCTCAACCTTGAAAGAGTATCTAAGGCAGAGAAACCCTTTTTCCCCCTCTGTATGAGGTCTCTTTCTCATCACTTTGAAGTAAAAAGAGAGAAAGATTATTGAATAAAAGAGAATACAAAAAAATTGACATCATTATTCAATGAATCTGTGTTAAGCACCCACTCTATACAGGGCATCAGGGAAACAAAAATGGATGACAAGGAGCTTTCCACACACCACTTATGAACTAATATTTTGACAGATTTAATGTGGTATTCACAAGGATAAATTATTCATTCAAGGCAATTGAGCTGGTCAGTTTTACAAACCAGGGTTAAACATTTAGAATTGCTTAGAAATGATTTTTTTTTTCAAATCAGCCACAGATTAAGAATCCATATTTTTTCTCAACTTTTAAAAATGTCCTGGCTTCTAAATTTTTTTATAAGACTTATAAGAAGTTCCATTCTGTGTCCTTTCCTGAAGGAAAATATACCATAAAGTGCTAAATCTTGAAATAAAGAAAGAAAAACCTAAAATCTGGCATTCAGGTAAGAAGAATAACCCATTATCATGACTATGAAAAATAGGTTTATTTTAGTTACAAATCCCTAATGATCTCTCAAATGCCATGCTAATGACTCAGTGCTTATTCACCCATCAGACAAAACACCCCATACTTAGAAGCCTTCAAGGCTACATTAGATCCTCACTTGTCTGAAGGTCACCTGTAATTATTCACTCACCCACCTCACAGGCGCACTGGATGGAATGACTAATGTATCATTGATAACTACTTTAAATGGTACATATTAAAACCAGATTCACATCTTGTATTCCTTTATGGAAAGTCATTGAGAAGGTAGGATAATGAAATAGTCTTTGGAGACTTTCAGCAAAAGAACCTGTTTGAATGGATGAGAAGTCATTTTTAAAACCAAACTCACCAAGGAAACAGTGCAGCTGCTATAAAGCGTCAGCCCCCAGTGGTATCTTAACAAATACTCTCGACATACATTACATTACATCACTGCTGCCATCTGTACACAACACTATTTTCTGGTGAGAAGTGAGTGAGATCAGACGCAGCTCTTGAGACCATTATGACTTTATTTTAAAATGGATGTGTTTTAGTACTTCAGCTTTTAGCACAAAACACTATTGTATTTTAAGACAGAGCTGATTCTTTTAAAAGTGAAATAAATCTCGAAGTTGTGATTTGAATGCACGTTGTTTTCTTTTTAGTATACTCTATGAAAACACCCCCCAATATTCCATTTATTTTTATTTTTTGCATTTAAGGGAACAAATTATAGCTTAAATCCATTGGGAATCACACATTTTAAATTGCTCATGCTCATTCTTGTTAAGTTAATAGGAGAGAGTATTTATATAAATGGAGAAAAATATTCTCTGTAGTTTCTAAGGGGAAGAGAAGTTATGAGCTCAGAGTTAATTAAACATGAAGCCAAGGTGTTCTGGATCATGGTGTGATATGGCTCATAAGGAACAAGAATAAGAAAAAAGAAAACGAACTCCAAAATGTCAACGTGTCTTGGGGAGGGAAAAGAGGCAGTGGTATTGAAAATACAGAATCTCTCTAATGTTGTAGCACCTCACTGACCTTTTGATTTGGCATTTGCCTAATCAGCTCTAAAAGCACCTGATACATGATGGCAAGATTTCTCATGAATTAGAGTGTTAAACATAAAATGGATAGAGAAAAAGTGGAGTGCTAATAAGTGCACAAAAGTCTAATAGGCAGAATGTACCCATTTCCTCCCAATGAGTCCATGGTCTAATCCCTGAGACCTAAGAGCATCTTACATTTCATATCAAAAGGGAGATTGCAGATGTAACTATTTTGGATTAGCTGGGCCCAATCTAATCACACAAACTCTTAAAGACAGAGATCTTTCTCCAGCTGGAGGAAGAAGACATGCATAAGAAAAAAGAAAAGAAAAGAAAAAAAGAAAGAAAGAAAAAGAAGAGAAGAAAAGAAAAGAGAAGAAAAGAAAAGAAATCAGAGGGATTGGAAGCATGAGAAAGACTCATCCTTACTGGCTTGAAGATGCAGGGGATAACAAACATGACCAAATCTGCAGGTGGTCTTGAGGAGCTGAGAGAGGTTCCAGGCCATCAGCCAGTATGAAAACGGGGACCTTAGACCTACAACTGCTACAACTGCAAAGAACTGAATTCTGAGAACTTGAGTGACCTTGGAAGTAGATTCTCCTCCAGAACCTCCAAAAATGTAAACTGACACCTTAATTTGGGTCTCGTGACATCCTGAGCTGAAGAACCAGCCAAGTTCACCTGGACTTCTGATCTGCAGAAATTTGAGATGTTATGTTTCTATTGGTTTTAGTCACTAAATTTGTGGCCATTTGTTAGAGAACAATAGAGAACTAGTACAAAATGGTAGTTGTTATTCCTGATTACATATTTACTTGGTAAACTAAGTTATATCAGTTATTGTCCTGAGACTCAGCTTGTATTCAGGTTTTGGAGGCATCTTTACACTGAGTACACCTTGTTGAAACCCACCACGCTGGATGTCAACATGGAAGTTTAAGTGATAAAAAGACAACGTCCATGAACTTCAGGGAAAGACCAACAGAGAGTCTGATAAACACATGACTCACTCTAATCCATCAGGTTGATAAAAGCTATTAATAGAGATTTAAACAAAACTGGATGACAGCCAGCATCAGATGACCATCTGAAGAAGCAGGGGTTTTCACAGTAGCGTAAATTGAGTTGAATCCAATGGGAAGAGAGTTTTGGATTGTCTGGGAATCTCACTGTTGCCATACCAGTCTAGACACTTTCACATGTAATGAAGTACCTTGATGTGCACCACATTCTGTACCATCATGATGCTCAAGGGCCACTGTGAGCCAAATGAATACAAGAAAACTCAGCCGATTCCAGAAGGGTGGCCAGGCTTATTCTCATAGGTGCAGCCTCAGAGTTTTAGCTGCTAAAAAAAGTTAAATCAAATTTGCAGCTTGTTCTCACAGTGGGTATTTGAGGTTCTCTGACAGGCTCTAGGAATGCTAACTTAACGGACTTAGAATAGTTGTTCTTAATCTTAATTGTTCTTCAGAATCAACCATGGATTAAAAAAAATAGGGTAGCGGTATTCTTAGACCAAGATTAGAGAACCAGAATTTCCATGTGTGAGGCTTGGGCATATGTATTATTTTCAACTCCTCAAGTGAATAAACTTCATATTTTTGTGAACTCCTCCAGGAATATTGGTTGCACAGTCACATTTTTGATGAAGATAGTGGTGAATTCAAGGTTACATAATCTGACAGAAACCCCAAATGCACTATGCTTGACATGTAACAACCCAAGGGAAGGAAGGGTCACCATCTTCTTGTGACCTTATTCCAAGAGTCCAGTAGTACCCTCACCTATACACATGGTTGGCAGAGGAAGTAAAGTGAGAAGCTGCAAAAATTCCTCGCAAAAAGTCCTGGCTACACCTCAATATGCAGAAAAATTAATGCTCAAAATTCCAAAGTTTCAACTTAGAAACATGATTTTCATATACTTTTCTTGGAAAGAAAAAATGTAAATCACATACTACCATGACTCAGCATGACTAAACACAAATATTAATATTGAATTCATAGAAGGGAAAATACTTTGGGAAAAGTTCAACTCCAAATATGCATCTAGATAACTAAATGCAGTAAATGTCTGTTGTAAATGGTTGAATGTAGGCTGCCTAAATATTTAAGAGCTTCTGATTTTGATTTTTTGGTAGTGATCTCCATAATTTAAGACATTTTATTTAGAAAAAGAAACAAAAAAAAGTAGTCAGGAGTATTGCAGAACTAAATAGTCTTTTTTAGCTAAAGAGTGTTCTAAACTAAAGTCTGCTTATTCCTCTACAATGTTGAACTGAGAAAAACACACATGCAATTTATCTGAAAGGAAATGACAATTTAGAGAAAATATTCAATACAGTATTATCTTCAAAACTTGAGTGTATATGTATGTGTTGCTGAGGTGGGGACCAGTTGAGTAGACACCCTTCTTATAAAGTATCAGTAATTTTCTCCTGATCCTTTCTCCTGATCCTCTTCAAAATCAGCTTTGAAGAATTGCTGTTTCCTTATGATGTGGAGGTGGAATGGTCCCTCCATAAAGCAGAACTACTGATATATGATTATCTAGAAAATTCCAGTAGATGGTTTCAAATATTACCACTCAGTTTAATTGATTGGCATCATTTATGTGAAAAGCCTTCTTCTGAAAATTAATGAACACCTTATAAAAACAAAACACGGCTAGTTTTCTAAGCAACTTATAAGTGAGTGGTGAGTCTGCCATAAATATGTTCTACATAACCCTGGTAATCACTTATAAAAATGTGTCAAAACTTTTAATAAAGATTTATGTCTAAGAAAAATGTTTTTGATGGAGAGGGAAAAAATGGTGAGGTGGGGCTGTTTTTAATGACTGATTATTATAACCAGATATATTTGAAGTCAGTTCCTGATCTAGAATGAGGTAAACATTTTGCTATCTTGATAACAAAAGGGATTCGGAGCAATGATAGATATAGAAAAGTTGTACAAAACACATTTAATATTATACAACTTTATATTAGAAACATGAAAATAATTATTATTCTCATAACATAAACTATGTATAAAATGAATTGGACAAAATCCTGACTGGTAGACCATGTGCAATTCAAGCTGGAGGAGTAGTACACAGGGTCAGGTTGTGAAAAAACCTGAACCGGTATGGTCAGATAGAGGGAGTTTAATTGGAGAGCAATGCAGCCAAGAAAATCAAATGGATAAAGGCAATTCAGGTAACAAGATGTTAAAAATAGATTTCTCTAAGGAAACTTCCAGTAGATATATCTGTTTTTTCCATGTAGTTGAATAGATCTATATTTGCTGATCATCGTGCATTAAAGAAGAGGAAGAGTAAGCAGTAGTAAGAGTAAGTGAGATTAAGAGCCTTTGGCTTTATTTTCAGAGTTTAAGCTCTGGATTTTATGACAGCAGAGTAGTGGACATGGGAATCTTGAGGTTTTCCACAAACTCTAGAATAATATAAGTACTTCCAAGAACACTAATAAGTTAGTATTATGTCCGAACCCTTTCAGAAGAGATAACTTTCAATCATGTTAAAACTATGATTGAAAGCAGCTATACATTAAAAATCAAAGTATGCAAATATCTTAAAAGGAGAAACTTGTCTAACACCTGGAATTTTAATATCACAAAAAGATGAAGTTTCTTTTTCAAAAAATAGTATTTCTGATAGTGCTTATACATGTACTTAACATAAATAGAATAAACACATTATTTGTATTTGAGAATCTCAGACAATAGAAAATACTATTTTAGGTATAATTAATAAAAAATTTGTATCTCAAAATCTCCATACTTAAGAATGGAGGTCTCTGCAAAGTTTAGTTACTCTGAAAAATAATGATCATTCAAAATAATAATGCATAAGAGAGTACAACGTAATGCTTTTAAAGCACTGATCTTAGGAGATAAGATATAAATTTAAAAAACAAATAAAAAAGGAAATGCCACAGATCTGAAAGAGGGCTTGATAATTTTTTTAATTTCTATAGACCAAATGTATTCTGTTAGCATCACATATTTTAAAAAATATTTTCTCCATAATTAATCAAATTACTCATTTAAAAAAAGTGTGTCCTAAGTAGATCAAGTTAAACTAAGTTCTATAATAATATCTTACTTTTAAAGCTAAGTTTGTATCATAGTGCCCATAATTAGTTTAATTCATTAATAACAAAGCAATTATTTTCAATCCCATTCTGACACATGAAATTCTGAAATCTGTTTACAGCCAATGAATTACATTGTGTTGAGTTAGATAGAGAAATAAGTTAAAATCACAATGTGGTTCAATTATTTTACAGGAGATAAAAAGCTTAAATGTGCTCCAACCAGTGTCAATTGCACATCCATCTTAGAAACTAAGTGTTCTGCCAGGAGAGCTGGCATTCACATTCACAAAAGAGACACAATTTTTGCTTTGCTTCACCACACTTACTTGGGAAATGTACAGCATAAGAGGCTCAGCAATTCCACTCAGTATGAGATGGTTCAATAAATCAAATACTTGGTGGGAATTTTAGTTTGAATATGTTAACCTTGAAAAATAGCAAGTCATAAAGGTGTTTAAAATGTCCAAAAACAAAACATGAGAAGCAACTATAATTTTCTGTTTTTTAATTATTTAAAAAGTTTTTTTAATGTTTATTTATTTTTGAGAGAAAGAGACAGAGTGTGAGCGGGGGAAGGGCAGAGAGAGAGAGAGAGACAGAGAGAGACAGACAGACAGACAGACAGAATCCAAAGCAGTCTCCAGGTTCTGAGCTGCCATCACAGAGCCCGAAGGGGGTGTTCGAACTCACCAGATGTAAGATCAGGACATGAGTCAAAGTCGGATGCTTAATTGACTGAGACACCCAGATACCCCTAATTTCCTCTTTTTTTAAGCTCTTAAATCTATATTTATCAGATATTAAAACAACATTACTTTAAAATGTTCAAGGGAAACAAAGCAGAATATGCACTCTTACTTAATTGCCGTTTTGTTATACAACATAGCCACATGTTCACAACATATCAACTCTATTTTATATTAGCCTTAAACACTTTTTCTCCAATTAAACAAGATAAAAATAACAAAATAATTTGCCATCATCTATATTTTTTTCTGTAGCCTTGTAAAATTCATAGGAAGCCACTGTTTCATAATCTGTGAGATATATGAAGCTGACACATATACATTCTAATAGTGAAAAATTCTGGTTCAGTGACTGGAGTTGGAGGGAGTTGAATTAGGAAAGTTTGTGTCCTGAGTCTTACTGGCAAGTGTCAATTAGGCAGAGGGAATGATGTACATTTTCCAGGCACTATTAGGTGGTGAGCATTCAATGATAAATAAAAATATCTCTGGTTCCAAGGTGGAGTTAGGTATTGACTTAGTGGAAAAGTTCCCAGGATGCTGAAACCAGGACATAACTTTTGTCTGACACTTCAGCTCTTGGATGGTTGGGGTTCTTGAGTACAACTGGTCCAGGGTGAAAAGGGCTTCCTCATGAACAAGGGTCCCAGAGCTCTTAAGATGTCAGAGGAATAGCAAGAAAAGCCAAAGATATCTAGACCATCAAAAACTGAGAAGCCAGTATTTTAGAGAGGATCATTGTGACATGGGACCTTGTGATTCCTCTTTGTAAGACCTGTCACACCCACAATTTCTTGATAAAAAAAAGTCTTCCCCAGTACATGGTGAACTTAATGAAGGTTGGAAATATTGGAATCAATCTTGTTCACTGTGATTTTTCAATGCCTTGAGGAGAACTTGACACATGATAGGTGCTTAATATTGGTGGATTTATATTTAACCAAGAAGCTTCTTCTCAGTAAAATTGGGCTGTGACTCAACTCCCAAGGATGGCCCTTTCACCAATCAGAGGGGACTAAGACAAGGCCTTTGAATTGAACACAAATGAAACTGTTGAACCCAATTATCCTTTTTCTTATTACTGCCATTCTCATGTAACATATTCTTAGCTTTGTTAGGTACATAAAAAGTCAGCAATTTTGAAACCCTTAAGATCATCCCTAAGCTATTTCTGGCATTGCCATGCAGGAAGCACAGCATACTGATTGGAAGAAATTATACTCCTTACACTCCTACAAAAACCAAACCAAACCCAAACAAAACAAACCTTCAATGAATGAGAATAAAATATTCTCTGTGCAATAGTATCATTTTTTTAAAAGTTTATTTATTTGTTTTGAGACAGAGAGAGGGTGCAAGCAGGGGACAGGCAAGGGGAGAGAGAGAATCCCAAGAAGACTGCCCTGTCAACATGGAGCCCAAGGTGGAGCTTGATCTTATGAACTGTGAGATCATGCCATGAGTTGAAACCAAGATTTTGACACTTAACTGTCTGACCCACCCAGGTACCCTGCAATAATATCATTCAATCACAATTTTTACTCTGCCCCCCACATTTTTGCTTTAATCCACTGGATACATAGACAAAATCCAAAAGTCATTTATATGTAATTCATCTTTATCATAGACTCCAATCTGATTCAATAATTATTTATTAAATATCCAAAATGTAGCAGGCACTATTCTAGGCCATGAAGTTACAGCATTGAACAGGATAATCTCTTTCATGAATCTTAAATTGTATTAAGAGAAGTCAATAAGCAAATATATATGTACATGGGGAGTGTGTGTGCAAAGTCTGATAATGTTGAATAGTATAAGAAATAAAGCAGACAATCAAAGGACTGCTCATTATTGGGGATGGAGGAGGAACTTGAAATAAAGCAGTCAAAAGTTATTTTCTAAGGAGATGACATTTGATCAGTGACTCACATGATAAGCAGGAGGAGATGATGTGAGGGTCTAACAAAGAGCACTCCATGTGGGTCAGTGTAAAGGCTCTGAGATGGAGAAAAGTGTGGCCCATTTAAAAAGCATCAACAGTGCCCATGTGGTTGGAATGGGTGACTGAGTGAGTGAAAAAAAAATTAGCAATCTTAACCTGTAGGGCTCATACAATCAATGCAGAAGATTTCCTATATTATCTATAATGTGATGGGAAGCCTTTGAAGGATGTGGTTTGATGATGAGTGGAAGATGTAAAGTCTTGAAAGACATCATCATATTTTCTTTCTTTTTCCTTTTTTTTTTTTACATTTCTTACACTTTTTTAGAAGTTGAATTGCTGATTGCCTAGATAAAGCAAACAAGAATCAAAGAAGATTCTTAAGGTTTTTGCTTGAACAATGGAATGTGTGCTAGTGCCTTTTATTAAGATAAGGTGAGCTAGGAAGATCAGATTTGGGCATGTAAATGGGTAGCAATCAGAAAATGGGTAGAGGGGCGTCTGGGTGGCTCAGTCAGTTGAGCGTCCGACTTTGGCTCGGGTCATGATCTTGCAATTTGTGGGTTTGAGCCCCGCCTTGGGCTCTGTGCTGACAGCTCAGAGCCTGGAGCCTGCTTTGGATTCTGTATCTCCTTCTATCTCTGCCCCTTTCCAGCTCACGCTCTGTCTCACTCTCTCCTTCTCAAAATAAATAAACATTAAAAAAGAAAGAAAGAAAATGGGTAGAAATCAGGAATCAGAAAATCAGTGATCAGAAAGATTTTTCAGATCTATAATTTAGGGATGGTAATAAAGGTTTAACAGTTGGCATAAAACTCTATTGTATTCAAAGCCATGGTGGTAAGTAGAATTGCTTCGGGATGTGTTGATAAGTAAAGAGGAGGAAAGAATAATTTAATATAGTCAATGAAGTGGGAGAAAAAACCAAAATGTAGTGGTGTCTTGGACGTCAAATGAATGGGGATTGACTGGTCAAGACCAAAAGTGAATAAATATTTGTGTCCATTGTTGTTGAGCATTTGAACACAATGAGAAATAAAATTGGATTTTACACATGGATCTGTTAATGGCCTTAACAAGAGCAGCTTTAGTGGTATGGTGGTGACCAAATCCTGACGATCATATATTATTAATAAGAGGATTAGAAGTGAACAAGTTATCAGGGAACATAAAGCAATCATTCAAGGAGCTTTGTTTCAAAAAGTTACTGAAAAATGTGATGCTAGATGGAGGTAGAGGGATTTTTAATATTAAGGCCATTCAGTTTTCCTTTTGAAAATGATCCAACAAAGAAGGGAAAACCGGTAGCAAAGGGGAGAGAAGAAATAATTTCTGGAGCAAAATCCTGAGTAAAAGAGAAAGGGCTAGATCCCAGGTTAAGAGGCTAACTCTCTCTGAAAGTAGAAATGATTTATATTTGAGGGGAAAAAATACAAAGAATGAGGTTACAGGTGGGTAACAGATTTAATTATAAAAATAAGAGATTATTTTCTTTTTCTTTTATTTCCTCATTAAAATGAGATTTTTTTTTAGTTATTTTGATGACAGATCTGAGCAAGGATTAGAAAAAGGGTTTAAGGGTTATAAAAATATCTGCAAGAGAGACATTTCAATGATTTTAATGATGGACTATGAGTTCTAAGCCAATACGTGAAAGAGATAAAGCTATGGACAAAGACAACAGAGTAAATACATGGCAGGGACAATATATTGGAACTCCTGTGTAGCTGAAGTTGAGCTCATAGAGAAAATGATCTGAGAAAATTATGAGATTACAGCAAGAATATAGGCTGTTTGAATTTGAGCATTTAGAGGTGAGGCCATTATCACTGATTCAAAATTCTAATGTATGACCACAGGGTTGGATACCTGAAGTGTGGCAGAGGAAACGAGGATTGGTAAATATGGTCAAAGAACTGAAGCCAGCATCCAGATGAATCACCTCTGTGATTTTTGAAATTGCCAAGAATCATACCAGGATTCTTCTGTAGGAGAAGACAATGAGTCAGGTGCCAAAACATTCATGAATGAGGAGAGTACTGGTGAGTTTGTACATGACTCCACAAAGAACCACAGTGGGTGGCATACTGTTATGGCAAACCCTTCTTTAACACAGCTGTGATTGACAGGTAGTGGGGACATCTATCTGAGAGATGAAAAATCAAGGAGGGCACCTCCAGGCATCATAATACATGGGGCATGGGAGCATAATACTGGGGCCTCCACTTGAAAGCAGGTGCAGAGCCTTCAGAAACAGCCAAGTTTCAGTAATAGATGGAAGGTAAAGAGAAACTTCACACATGATATTGAAACTATGGGAAGTCTGTTGTTCACAGATAGTGAGCTCTGGTGAATGTATTCTAGAACTCACTTTTGTAGACTTGGAATACTCAAATAATAAAAAGTACAATTATAAATATGACAATTTTAGACATTAATATTCTTCAGAGCTTATTATGCACGAGGCACCATGATGTGATTTACATATATTATCTAAATTCATCTTTATAGCATCCTATCGATCAGTTCTATTACCTGTATTTTATGGATGTAAAAATTAAGCATCTTGCCTAAAATAACTTAGTCAGGATTTGAATCCCTATCTCTCTGACTCAAGTGTCTAGATTTCTAAAAATTGTCTTGTTTTTACAGTCATTATTTATAGCATTCATTCTTTAGCCATGCTTCTCTTTCTTGATGTTGGTATAAGGGCCCATCTATAGAATGTGATTGCATTTCATTATAAACTATATGGGCTATATTAAAACATGTTAGTATCATTATAAAAGATCTGAGCATTTTGATCAATTACAAACAAAACTTTATAAAATGACTTTAGTAATATTATCTGCTCATTGGTGAATTCAAAGGAAAGAATGTCCAACATCTTCTTTCCCTTCCCCATTTATATATTCCTCCTTTTTCTGGATCCTAAGTTAGAGCCATTGGGACTCTGATGTTTTTCAGTTTAAATTTACCACCTATTAATTTATTCATAGAACAAATACATATTAAGTCCTCATATTATATATTAGACACCATGCGAGGCATGAAGAGCAAGTCTGATAGATTTCCTTGCATCCTAGAATGCAGAGCCCAGTCCAGAGAATAGAACTGCACACTGAAAAATTTTTGCAATCTTAAATCGAACAAGCCTATCAGCACCATTTTTCCAATAGCACAAGCTCAGTCCATGTCTCTGTGTTTTATTTTGGTAATTCTCCCAATACTTCAAATTTTTCATAATTTTTATATTTGTTGTTGTGATCAGTGATCAGTGATTACAACTCACAGAAAGCTCAAGTGATGGTTAATATTTTTAGCAATAAAGTATTTTTTAGTTAAGGTATGTGCATTTTTTGAATAATGTGACATACCTAATTGACTCCAGTATAATGTAAACCTAAGTTTTATATGCACCGAGGAACCAAATAATTCATCTGGCTTGCTTTATATTGATATTTGCTTTATTGAAGTGGTCTGGAAATAAACGCACAATATGTTGGGGGTGTACCTATATAATAGAGGGATGCAGCTTCTAAAATAACTTCCTCTATACAGTTGAATGTCATGTGCAGTTACTCTCAAAAGCATGTTTACTAAAAAGAAGATGGACTCTATTCCCAATCTCATTTATCCCTAATTAGATCAGATTTATGCCAATCCAAAGCAAAGCAAGGGACTAAGCAATTATACAACTGATACAGATTTCAAAACTTTCAATCTTGATCCTGCAGGTCAAGAAACCCAACCTTCTCAGCTTTTCCAACAGGTCAGACAATACAGGAAATTAGACCCAGGATTTCTGGTCCTTAATACGGTTTATATCTTCTAGACCACAAACCATTTCAGGATTAATTTTATGATCCAACAATTCTGCACAAATTCTTCACTATGCTCATTGCTCTATTTTTTGAGTTAAAGAAAAAAATCATTCTTCCTTTGACCTCAGACAATAAAACATGATCATCAAATAACCACATCCTCTATTCTCCACCTATCTATCAGAAGAATCAAAGAATATCAGAAAACAGCTATCAAAAGCCTGCAAAAGACATTCAGATACTCCGGTCTGAGAGAAGTTTCATCCTGACGACTATATTGGCTCATCTTCAGAACTAAAGTGTGGAATTTCAAATGTTTTCAATAAGTTGTCGGCACTTACAATTTCCTGCTGGAACTCAAAATTTTATAATTGCAGAATTATGGAGAGACCAGGTATCTTTACCAGTACCAGACTTCTCCCAGCTTGTTCCCTGGACTCAGCTAGCCCATCAATTTTAGATGCTATGGAGACCAGCACAACTAACGCCATCCCCTTGCCTTTTAGTCACAACCCTTTGGCAAAAGAATAAAAAGGAAGCCAACCTTCAGAGTTATAGCTTCTAATGTCTTAGCTGCCCCTTAATAAGTATGTATTCAGAGCACATCGACAATAGTGTGACTGACATTGTTACTAATATAGAACAAGTCAAAATACAAAGAATTTTAAATGGCTCACATTCTTTAAAAATGAAATTGAAAACGTTTCTTCTTCTAAACCAGAGTCTCCTGCTGCTCCTGTTGGTAGTGACATCTCTAAAGTGCCAGACAATGGTGACCGTGATGAATGGTCTTCATAGTCAAAGGTGCCCTGAGTGAAAAGCAAAAGAATAAAAAGCCGTCTCACTTGTGTGATGCCAGTCGTGGAGACAATAAATGTCTGTGCATGTACTTTTAAAGTTAGATCTTTTAAGTTGATTGTTAAGCAGTTAACTGTTAATGCTTTGAAATGTTCCATTTTTTGTTAGTGGTGAGTTTGTGTTGAAACTTTCAGTGCAACTGTAAACCTAAAACTGCCTTCAGTTGAGCTTAAATAATTTAATTGCTGCTTTTTAACATGGAAGCATTTAAGCTTTTAAAAGACTGAAGGAAATATATATTTCCAATAATCAGGGAAAGGATTATTCACTATAATTGACATTAATGTATACATTTACATACTATAACGGTCCTAGTTCTTAATAAGTCCTAACAAGTAAGACTAAGAGTGAGAATAATTATCCCACAAGACCAAAAATAAAAATGCTATCTTTTTCTTTTGTTATGATTTTGGGGGGTTGTTATATTTTGTTTTAAATGATAGGTTAGAGTTTCTTTAAGTCAGGTTTAAAAGGTAGAAAGGCTAATCAGCAAAAAGTTCAAAAAGATTATTTTATTGGTCACCTAAATATGTTATTCTATTGAGTTTCAAAGGAAGCAAATCTATATTAAGTTGTACATTAAAAAAGAAAAGTAAAGAAAATTAAGCCAGCAACTCTCCCCCCTAATCCCACTATACTGTAAAACTGCATCAAAAGTATTATGGTATTACACCACTACCTACATCAATAAAATGCCAGTTTGACATATTATAAAAAAAAAATCAGTTACACTTCAATAAGCCCAACTCTCTAGAAAGAAAAGGAAGTGAGAGGTATATAGTATGCTTCATCCACAACAAGTCATCAGAGATCACAGAGCCATATAATTCTGCTCTGCCACATTTCAAAAGAAGTGGTTTCCAGCACAAGGTATCTTGCATCCTTAGATGCTGCATTTCAATATTGTGTCAAGACAGACAGGTAACTCCGAGGAATTAATAGTGAAATTAGAATGGGATCATGGTCTTCCATACCATTTTATTCTCCTATTTCAGTCTTGTCTGTACATACACCTGGAATCTAACTTGTATTTCAATATTCATAATAAACTTTTCACTTGATTATAAAAGCAGCCTTCTTTAAGGAGGCCCCATGACTGCCAACATTTGATCATTAAAAAACTAAAATGTGGCACCTTTCAGTCTTGATTTATAGCACCTCAAGTGCAAGCATAGATGCCAACTGCAAATTTACTATGCATTGAAGCCCTGAAAGAATGAAGAGGTATAAATAATCAGACAACTCTAGATAGACAATAAATCTGCTTCTGGCTTTCTCTCTCTCTACTGATGTTTCATTAAGGAATCCAGGATATTGTGGGAGCATGTCCCTGACCTTTGAAGTTGACATGAAGGGGATAGCCATTTACTTCTAGAAAAGGCTGAGAAGAATACTGGAATACACAGAATATTTGTCTGATCCAGGAGAAAATTTCTTATCTATTTTTTGAATCTGTTTTGTCTTGAGGTTTGGGACCCATACTCCTCCTGAATAGGTAATGAAACGCTCCCAACATAACATTTGATCCTTTCTAGTCACAGCTACTTTGACCAGACATCTTATATTCTTTTTTTTTTTTTTTTCTGAGAGAGAGAGTGTGATTGGGGGAGATGATCAGAGGGAAAGAGAGAATCTTAAACAGACTCCCATGCTTAGCGCTGAGCTCAACACGGAGCTCGATTCCAAGAGCCTGGAATCAAGACCTGAGCCAAAATCAAGGGTCAGATGATCAAACGACTGAGCCATCCAGGCGTCCCAGACATCTTATATTCTATAGTCCAGTAGCTTTTCCATAATCCTCATCACTATCTTTGAGGTGTAAAAACAAGTGAAGCCTGATAATTGATTTTACCAACCCTTCTTTTACCCCTACTCCTATCAGGGTTCAGAAAAACTCCATTAATTGGGAGATTAAAAACTGTCTTTGTAGAAAAGTAACATTTAAAATGGGCTTGGAAAAAAAAAGCTAGCATTTCTTAGAGTTATGAAAGGTGTGTTCTGGGTGAAGGGGTACATATGAACAATGATACTTGAGGCAATTAGTTGAGTTGAGCCCTCGGGAGTTGGGATAACACATTGAAGCATGAGTTGGAGGCTTTACCATGAAGGGCCTTGAAAAACAGGAGGCATTTATCTGAATTCAGAATGAGGTGGTTTGAACGTGTTGAGGTTTTGAGCAATAACAATATAATCCAAGCTCTGTTGTGCAAAGATTAAAATAGCTATAGTGTGTAGGAAAACTAAACAGTGGGGAGAGAGGACAAGAGAATCTATTTATACTGAAAGCTGACTATGATTTGAATGTAATAAATGGAAGAATTCTTACACTCTCCTCCAGTTCTTTGCCCAGGTTGCTCTCTTTGTCTTGACTGCTCATTTTCCATCCCCCAATTCAGCTACTGAAGAATAATTCCATACCTCAAAGCACAATTCAAGTCTCAATTTTTACAAAGAATGTCTGAGATCTCCAGGGGAACTCCCTAATGCCTTCATATTTTGTAACTATAATAAGTTACATGGTTCATGGTAGGCAGCCAAACAACATGTATCAAGTGACTGAATACAGTAACACACAAAAATTCGTATTGTGTTAAAGTTACTTTTGTATGAATTTGTCTTACTTATACTATCAGGAGAACAGAGTCACCTATAAATCTTTGCATCTTTAGAAGAATTGCACATAGTAGGTGGTAAACAATTGTTGAATTAAAATGAATTAAATTTTCTGAAGATGTATAAATCTAATAAATCCATATGTAAGTATGCACACTATTATAAAATAGTTGAATTCATCATTATGTGTTGCACACAGAATTGTTTGCAGATTATGATATTGAAGAAATAATTTTAGAAAACATCATTTTTCTGGATGTAAGTTAAAATAAGGACTGATTTTCATCAGAGGATACCAAAAGTCCTCAGCATAACTGAAAAGCATGGCAGTAAGGAAAGCAAAGACTTCCACTTCAATTATGACGGTATGCTAGTTATCAGTTTATTGCTTCTTGACTTCAAATCTAGCCTTCTTTCCAAACTTTATGCTGGAGCTGGACCCTGTCAACCTCTCTCCTTGCCAGCTGCAGGGTGATAGTAAAGGTGCTAAAGGGATACCCACCTCAGCTTCTGGGTGAGTTCTGCCATTATCCCATCCTAGTGATAGGATATCCTAGTGATAGCTTGCCAGCTAGTGTCACAGCACCAGGGTGGGCAGCTTTCCAGTGAGCTTTCTTCCTGCCCAGCAAACAGCTTCTTAGCAACTCTTATGTCCACTCCAATAGATGAATTCCTAGTAAGTTTTATGGGCATCCCGGGAGTGATTTCCTGCAGCGCCTCGGTGAACTTCTCTGTCATCCAAAAGGGGCTCCTCCACTTCTCTCGGATACTCTGAGTGTTAGCTTTGTGCTTGAGGGTAGGAGGCATCCACTTCCAAGTTTGTTTCTCCCTTAGCGCTGGAGTTGGTGACGCTTCCTACTTCTGTTATCCCTTTATGCTTTAGGGTTCTCTTTACCCCTTTTAGGACTTAATCCCCTTTTACTAATTTAATACTTCCTCATAATAAATTTTCCTGGTATAAATTACAGGTGTTGTTATTGCCCACTGAATGGACTTTAACTTAAAACAGTCTGTAAGGGAATTTTCTGGAAGCAAGCAGCCATTACAAAAACAAGATGCTTGCATTCCAATATTGGTTAGGTCACACGGGGGACCTATCTGTTTCAAATGGTAGAGTCAGAGTCCCTGCTATACCGATAGCCCTTCCAAGGAATTCTTATAAAAAGTCTTCATGTTTTTACTATGTGTCCCTTTCACCTGGAACACAAATGGATGATTTTTGCAGACCCGAAAATCCCATAAGTGTTTAGTGGATTTTGAGTCATCCTGGCAATATTTGTTTTTCTCAAAACGGAAAACAGATTCTCTAAGTTGATAATGACCAAATTATTCAATCAATCAATCAATCAGCTTTTCTCTAACAGAATGAATCATGGTTAATAGGTCAAATCTAAAATAAGACCCACTTAGCAGGAGCCATGAAATAGTAGAGATAGTAGGGAGCACAAATAGATAGAAGGCACAAGGTAAAAACACCTGTTACTTGTTCTCATGGAAAATTATACCTAACTCTCATAGCTTTTTCTTAATTGTGGAATTGTATTTACTTTTTTCCCAACTAGACTCTGAGCTTCACAATAGTAGGGATCATGTCTGTCTTGCTTTCATAAATCCCCAGTATCTATTATAAGAATGGGCACTCAAAAAATATCTGGCAAATGAATGAATGATTCGATATTAGTAGAATGCAGTTGTATCAAGATCATAGAAAAATATTCTTGAAATAATGGAGACAATATAGGGAATAAGAGCTGGCAGTAGCAGAGGGGTTACCCACAAAGTGACTTCTTTGAGTCCCGCATAGTATCCTGAACGCTTGTTCTAGTTTCAGACATATATTTCAGTCTCCATGAAACCTAGCTGATTCCCTTTAAGGCATGGTAGTGGAGGCAATGCATGACGTTGTCACTTCCCCAAGCATTCTTGCAATTTATCGGAAAGGAATTTAGTCTTTGGTCTTTACTTCTTGCAATCAAGAAGAGACTGGAATGCTCAACTCTGTATTCTGATTTTAAGTACCTCAATTGCTAATCATGAGAATATTGCTGTGCTTATACTATTACCCATCTAAGTTCAGTAGGCACACATTTTGCAATCGTAGTAACACAGGGACTAGGTGTTTGTATGGTAAGAGGAAAATGATGCACATTCTTGGACTTCTCTCCCTTAGCTCTATGCCTCCATCATATATATGTATACATATACATATGGACTATAAGACAATGTATAAGTATTTCTTTTTCACGTAAAGAAACTATCACTGATTAAAGACCACCTACTTGAGGTACCATGAACTATCTCTAAGAAAAATGTATCAATAGATTTCACATCTGTGTTGCTTATGAGTTTCTTCCACTGAAACTTCAACAACTCGATGGGGTTCAGGCCTAATTTCTAGCCCCAGGGATATAGATGTCTAGTATTAGAGAGTCCTGGGAACATGATAAAATACAGAGAAAATCTATTATGGCTGCAGAATATTCATAATACACAGGGATCCTTTTATCATATACTTTCCTTTATTATAATTTTGCTTAATGGCTTAATTTTGATCAATTGCAAGGGCTTGATCACTTAAAGCTATTTTGACAGATGATAACTCATGTTTATATTTTTGTTTTGGAAACTGATGAAATGATTCAGAAGATTGTGCATTTCTATCTGGTATATATCTGATGGATTAAAGGCAATCCCCAGCTGTTGTTCTGTCCCTGGTGATTAAGGAAAATGATGAGCATAAATATTAGTAATAATATGTATTATCTCATGTGAGAGACAAGTTTAGTGAAATTTTAATATATTATAAGGAAATGAATGCAATTTACAAATCCACATAAATAACACATTGGAAATTTCACTAAACTGTAATATGCCTTAAGTCAGCCATGATTGAAATTGCATTTGACAGGGAGAAAAACAGTATTTCTCTTTCCAACAACTCCCCACGTTGTCATCATGGCATGGTTGGGTAGTAGTGAGTGCCAGCTGAGGACCCTTCCCTCCTCTGTGTCACCATCTGGCTTCAGTTCCACTTCAATCAGTTTCTATTGGCTTTTTGATTTATGCTGGAATTCATAAGCAGAAATTAAGGAAGTTTGCCAACACATTTGAGATAACCCTCTTTCTCCTCATTTTTGTCCCTTTGAAACTTGTACAGAGAAATTTTGTACTCAGACTTGGCCCAGTTAATTTAAGCTTTACCAGTAGCAAAGAGATGCCACCATTCTTGCAAAATCCCACATGCTCTTTTGCCAAACCGTGATGTCAATAGATTTCCCCCTGTGGTTCTGCAGTGTGATTGGGATTTTCGTTTGTACTAGGTCAAACGTTAACTGTCCTTTGCAAGTACATGATACTGTTTGCCTTGCTAAATTTTAGTTAGCTATGAAAACCCTTTTTTTTTAAATCTTGAGTTTATGGTACTTTGTTTAAAAAATTTGATACCATTCTATATTTACTTTTGGGATTCCAACTGTAAAACACTGTGTATTGACACTGATAAGAAAGATGAGCTGAGTAAATTCCTATGAAAACCATGTAATTTCAGGTTTCAACTCACTCAGCAAAATCAGGAGTAATACAAAGCTGGGTTCCAAAACAATTTAGCCTAGAGTATAAACCCTCAGAAGAGGCTAAAAGAGAACGTTGTTCACCAATCTGTGGTCCCAGCGTGGTGCCAGTCAGCTATTGATAAATGTGCCACTCGAGGAAAGACTGCTAATATCACTCTACTTAATGGTGAGTTGGTTTTTCCAATAGAAACTCATTTTTAGGGTTTAAGATATAAACATTCTACCTTGTAGAAGATGTAAAATTATGCACATAGCATTGAAACTTGAAAATAAGATGTGGAAGAAAATGAGTTATTTGTGGTGTCTTAGTAGCTCTGCTATTTAACAAAAGTCATATGTACAGATCCCTTTTAATTATTCAACAAATATTATTGATTATCTTTTATGTGCCAGGAACTTACAAATCATACTCCGAAAGAGCTACTGTCTGTCTGTGAAGGTGAATGTGTGTGTATGTGTGTGTGTGTGTGTGTGTGTGTGTGTGTGTGTGCTGGTTTGGACTATAAATCTTATCATCAAGATTAGATTCTCCAATTTTCTAAGTTAAAATATTAAGGCCCAAAAAGGATGTGTGCCTTTTCCTTGAATGTGGTCAAACCGGATATGGCACCTGGTCTAACAATCTGTCGACTACACCATATGCAGTCTATACCAAATGAATGTCCAGAGGTTCACGTCTGCGAATATAGAGAGAATTTCATGAAACTTAGTCTCTTCATCTGAGGAAATTAACAGCAGAGCCTGCCTAATTATCATTTTAGAAACAATCATTTTTAAAATGACTACAGGACAATAAGGAGAGAGATATCTGAGAGCAGAAACTTTGTTGATAGCAGCCAGAGTCACCAATCAGCAGGCAAATCATCAAAGAAATATGGTAAATGAGAACAAAACCACATCTCTGTTACAATGTTACTAAATGTCTCTAGACTTTCTTCAGAACAACAAAACAATTAACCGATAGACATGATAAACTTGTGATTGCAAGTGCAAGTATATGCTCATTGAAATGTGTATTTCCCAGAGTATGTGGTCATTTTCAAGTGTTCTGTTTTCAAAACCCTATTAACATGAATTTCATGGAATTTACAATTGCTCATGTTGCATCATGTCTGGGGGGAAATATGCTATCTAGATATTGAAGCATATCTGATGATCAAAAAAATACTAAAAAAAAATTTCTAACTTCCACATTTCCAAAGCCTTGAAAAATAAATGAGACAATTCCTCTGTTTTTCACCTTAATTCAATGAGGTATTTGATTTTCAACTACTGTCTCAGCACCGTATTAAAGCCCTGTTACTAGGGAATAAAAGAAAATTACCTGTAATCCCCTTTCCTCAGAAAGCATGTTATTATAATGGATTTCTCACTTTAGTCTGCCTTAGCTGCTGTCTGGAGAGAACTTGGTGCGGTTTAGAGCGCCTGAGCTGCTAACCCATCTCGCCAGCAGGCGATGCTCACCATCTCCAACTGAAGGAACAGCATTGCTCTTCCCACTTGGTTCAAAGAAAAGACAGAAAGCTTGTGGATTAAAGTGACCTGTCATGGATTTCATGACTTGGGACAGGTGAAGAGGAAGCTATTATGGAGACAAACTTTGGATGACATTCTAAAATAGAGCAGCTATTTTTTTCCCCAAAAGACACTTCTATATCTGAAACTATTTTTCTATTATGGAAAATATCATAGTAGTATAGAAAATATGGTGGCTTTGTGAATAGTGAAAGATGTCTACCACACCCAAAATAGCTGTCTTCTTCTTTTTGTTGTTTATTTATATATTTTGTATATTGTGTGTGTATGTGTCTATGTAAGAAAGAGAGAGAGAGAGAGAGAGAGAGAGAGAGAGAGAGAGAGCATGCCAGCACACAAGGAGGGGAAGGTCAGAGAGAGAGGGAAAGAGAAAGAGAATCCCAAGCAGGCTTCACACTGTAAACTCAGAGCCCAATGTGAGGCTCCAACTCAATGCTTACCTCGATGCCCCTGAGGTAACAGTCTCCCTATAATTTACTCCTTCTCATTGAAGACAATGGGACCACATTATAATAGCTTCTTCCTTTAGGCTCCTCCAGTGATATCCATCCCCATTTTATGCATTGTCTATGCTCATATGTCTATGACATGCTAATAAGACCTTAGAAAATAGTTCTTATTACCACTGTCAATAATTATTTATTGAATGTTATATAGAAGAGATGAGAACAGACACTTAGGTAATATTTGACATGTGCCTGTGCCCATACACTGTGTGGGGCATTTTAAATTATTTTACAGAAACCCTGCAAAGCAGATATTATTAAAGAAGAGATACTGAGGATTTAAAAGAAAATGTTCCCAGTTTTCCCCAGGGAGTAGTAAAAAAGGTTATTAGTAAAACAGTTGATTGGAAGGATGGATGAGGTCATAAAAGGCACAAAGAAGTAGAACTGCCGGTCTTCTAAGAGCTTACAACATATTGGGATAAATATGATACATACAAATGTCACAATGCACCAGTATATGTAATACATAATCAGCATTGGAACAATTGAGGGGAAGATGAGATCATGTCTGAATGATAGAATTAAGTAAATTTGAGAACTATTTAGGTAACGAAAATAGCAGCTAACATTTACTGAGAGCCCACCACTTTTAGTATTTCTGATTCTATCCTCAGAGCTTCACATGTAGTAGGCCAAAAACAAAACAAAACAAAACAAAACAAAACCAATAAACAAAAACACCAGGAGGCAACTCTATTCATCCCAATTTTACAATGAGGATTTTAAGGCACAAATAATTTATGTACATGCCCAATAACACAGCTAATGTTAATGTGTGGTATTTGCAGACTGTACCCACATACTTTACAGCGTATATCACAACTTGAGTCCACTCTTCCACTTTCTATAAGTTAATCATCACTAAACTCTAACATCTTCTCAAATATTCCCCAAATGTTCTGTTTATCTTTTTTTCCTTAATTTTTTAATTTATTTTTGAGAGAGAGAGAGAGCGCAAGCAGAGGAGGGGCAGAGAGAGAGGAGACACAGAATCCAAAGCAGGCTCCAGACTCTGGGCTGTCAGGGTTCGAACCCACAAACTGAGAGATCATGACCTGAGCTGAAGTTGGACGCTTAACCAACTGAGCCACTCAGGTGCCCCAATCTTTTGTTCTTTTTAAACCAATACTTGGGTGTCCCCAGAGAGCACTGCTTTCCACACAGGCCACTTTGGAGGTGTTTTGTTGTTCTTATTTGTTTGTTTAAATCCCATGAAGTACCAAGTCAGGTCTTGTAAGTGAGGAAAGGTGCCCTCCTTTCCCTAAATGGCTTCTTTCACTCATTGTTTGATCTGTGCAGTCAGAGAGATAGAGATTCAAATAATGGAAATGGACAATCTTTTGAGTGGAACACTTTACATGAAAAAAAAATCAAGAATTTAATTAAGGAAATATTTTCCTTGAGTTGTTAATTAGACACCCAAGCTGAGTAGCCAGTGGATTATCAGTGGATATAAATGTCAGTAAGTAAAAGATTCTGTGAGTGTGCTTAGGTATTCCTGAAGTTGTCTATGTTTGACTTACTGTTTCTGTTCACACCTTCCAAGATCTGCCTCCTTTACTCAAAATCTTGTGAAATTTCTCTCTCAAGTTTTGACAGTATCTAACAACTTTCTCAATGTACTGTGTTTAGTCTTCATTTTACTCACTTTTCTGCTGAATTAGATGCTTTTCATCATCTTTCTCTGTTCCTTTGGATCTGATGGGAAATAGCCATCTGGTGTTCCTCTTAGGATTCACAATCGCTTTCTTCAGATGCTGTTTTTTTTTCTGCTAAAATGTAAAGTGTTGTTCAAGGAATTTTATTTTTCTTGTTTTCTTGTTCTCATGGTCATAATCTTTAATAATTTCAGGAGTCAGGCAGCCAACAAAAACGAGCGAAATAGCCTCGTGTAGAAAAACAGTGGAAGGATGACTGTGACAACCTGCAGAGCGCACGCCTTGTTCTAAAAGAAATCAAATGCAAAGTTTTTAAACACTATGCAAACAAAACAAAATTTGTCCATGGATCACCAGGACTTGTGATAGATCCCTGTGAGTCAGCATTCACCCCTAGCTCTCTGTCCCTAACCGAAATTAAGTAATTATCTTTAATAGGTAATTTGAAGATAAATATCACTAGCTCAGATCTTTCTCACATTATAGAGCAACCAATGAACTACAAACAAGGAGAAACTATGAATAATACTCTCTTTCATCCTAAAGACACTGTACTTTTAGAGCCATTTCCAACTATTAAATTATATGTATACCATTGATATCCTAGAAGCACTAAAACTCTACATATTAATTCTTGAATACATTATCTTTCTTGAATAAGTAGTTTTTCTTCTAATGTCTCCTACCTGAGTAGTGATTTTCACAGGATGGGAACTCCCAAGTCAACATTACGTCCTACTCTTTCTTTACTAATAGTCACCCGTCCTTTGAACCATGCACAGGAGTATTCCAGAGAGGCCCTCCTCAAGGACTTAAAAATTGGCTGAGTAAGACTGGCTTCTGAGACACATGTTGGATCAAATCAGATATAGGCACACTTATCTTAAAGAAACAGAACAGTTCCCAGATCTGGAAGACTTACTAGTAAACTCCCATCATCATCTTTGTGCCATTTGGATGGTATCCAATGCAACCTAGAAGAAAAAGAATCACCAGGACAAATATTGGTAGTGTCTTCTTAGAGCTGCCCAAAAGGTATTTAGTAATTTAGTTCCTTTGGCAATATTATCTTTCTGTGAGAATAACGTATTAATCAATTCAATGGCTGATGTCAGTAAATATTCGATTGCTATAATTCTCTTTTTTGGATCTATAGCTATGAGAAAATATTAGATTGCTATTTAGTTTGATTTGCTACTGAGAGAAAATTCTTGGGGAAATAGATTTCCAGTCCAATTCCAATAATGATTATTTCTCCACAGGGGAGAAAATGAGAGAGAGAGAGATAAGGAGAGAGAGAGGAAAGGAAGGAAAGTGGGAAGGAAGAAAAGAAGGGAGGAAGGAGGGAAGGAAGGAGGGAAGGAAGGAAGGGACTCTTAATATGGCGTATCTTTGTATTTTACCAGAAGAGCCCCTTGAAGAAAATGAGCAGGTCATTGTGGTTGAGTTATCTGCTTCCTGTGGCAGAATTCCCAAGGGAAATTATTAACTAATCTTCCCATATTAATGCAGTGGTCTTGTGAGCTTGGTAATGTGAGGTTCCTAAAATTTCAAGTCATAAGGCTAGACCAGAGCTAACGCCAAATAAATGTATTCTATGGAAGCTCCTTGGAGATTGGCAAATATAAATCCCTTTGATTGCTTAGTTTTTTATGCTTGTCTGCTTTCCCAGTATATACAGATCCTACCTGTCATCACACCTCCACACCTTTCCATTCCACTGTCATTGCCACACTTCTAATGCTAGCAATCCTAGACCTCCTAAGTGACTTTCTGCCTCTCACTATCTTTAATTTGTCCATTGCTGCCACACAGAGCTTTCAAAATATAGATAATGTCATCACTTGTATCTTTCCACATCAAGAGCTTTTCAAAGAATCTTGACCCAGGGCAGATGAGTGGAGTAAGTATGTATTCAGGAGTAGTGATCCATATGGCAACAAGACCACCATTCCCTCCTACAAAACCCCAAACCATCCTCACTTCCCGGAATCCAGTTAGGCTTCCTCTTCTCCCCAAGGCAGACAACCATACTTTAGGTATATATATCTCAGTTTAGGACAAATTAGTTTCTTTTCTTTTTTTTTTTTTTTTGACCCTGACCCAGAAAAACATGCAGCTCAGGTTGACATGAACTTGAAATATTTGCTTTGTCTTCATTGATGTTCATTTACTTAGGAACAGCTTTCAACGGTATTTATTTCAAGCAATACCACCTTGATCAAGTCTACAACGTTAAAGGCATATATTTGTTCCATATGGTGAAGTAGGGATTATGCATCTTAGGTTCTAATAATTATATAAAGGTACTAATTTAAATCTCATATAAACTACCAAATGAGTTTATGACATATTCTTCAAGATAAATTCCTTTTTGTAGCCTTATGCATAGAAAGATGAGCAGTTTGCAATGTGGTAAGCTCTGGCAGTGCATGTAATATTACCATGAAAGGGAACAGCGAAAGAATATAAGATGGTGCATTTTAGCAAAGCTAGAGTTTGCCAACTTTGACACACTGAGATTTTTTAAGAGCTGAGATGAAAGACTAAGTTTATGAGTGTTCAGTTAGAATCACAAACCTTATTATTATTAATAGATGTGCAAAATGTGACCTCAACAAAATTTATTATGCGCTGTACAAAATTTGCCTTGTAAAGTATGTCATTTTATTCAATGTTGTTTACTCTTTCCTATGTGCATCCTCAAAAGGCAAAATTGAATGATGACTATATTCTCTGCTGTCAGAATGTGCAAAGTAAACAAAAATACTATTATTGTAGAAGCTAGGCCACGGGGGTTTATAGGGTTGCAGCTGTAGATTAAGTAAACAGATACCACTGATCATTTTATTTCCCAAAAGATCAGAACAGAATCATGCAAATTAAACTTTGTAAGAATTAATAATATGGTCATAGCAGCTAAAATTTTATCTCCCATGAAACTGAAGGCCTAAGAAACTCCAAATTGGGCTTTGATTGCCTTAATGTCAAAGACAGATCTTTCTTTGAGTCAGCTCAGTGTATAGCATAAAACAGCTGTTCTGGCTATCTGAGTACAATTCTGAGCGAGCGTGATGAAGGAGCTGAGAAATTGCTGTGATGTATGATAGTGCCTGCATCGAAAGCAAATTTGTCTGCAACCTCCAGGGCTCACTGAATATTAAGATAAGGCAACTGGGATTGGTGCTTATTCCCTTCAGTTTAAGAGCTAGGACATGTGGAAATGATTGTAGGCCTAGACTATCACATTCCTCCTAAAAACTGTTGGCAAGTCCTCAGAAACTGAGGCCATTATTATTATCATTCTCCTGAACATCATTTGGGGGAAAATAAGGCCTAATAGAAAAGAAAGAGAATTCTGGCACCTTTGTGAATCCAAAAGAAGTTTTATTGAAAATACAACTTTGGAAAAATGATATGAGAGAAAAAAAATCAATAGAATTTGATGACTACCTTTTAGACCTTAGAAAGGAGATTGATCTCAAAGTTAATTTCTGCCTTATTAGACTAAACCATGGGCCAGGAAAACCTAAAAATATGGGTTAAATTCAAGGGAATCAATTCAGTTCTCTTCCTCATGACAGGAAATGGTGCAATTTAAATTTACAATATTAAAAAAAAAAAAGGGTACAAGCTCTGTCTTCTAAATACCAACATAAAGATGAACAAAAGTCCTATTCACTATAACCCAGAAGCTATTCTCTAGTGCTTTGGGCTTTTACATAAGAATGGAAATCTCCCTCTGAAAATGACATGTGATAGTCAGATTTTGGATGCCAAAAAAGCCTGAAAATCCTAGTGTACATTTTTAACGCATACTTGATTGTCAATGTTGAAAATAAAGTTTATTTAGGAAAACACTTCTGATAAACTACAACCGAAGTAAATGAGTTTTACTTTGGCCTCTGTACAAAGGAACATTTAGGCATAAATATAACTGCCATGTGTAAATGTAATGAAAATAAACATGGTATTCAAGGTCCATGGCATATAAGTATCAGTCCCAACAGTTTTATAGAAAGTTTCCCTAGTTTTACTGAGTACTGCTTCTTTTATCTGTAAAAATTAATGACACAACAAATCATCATGTGTGACAATAAAATAATGCATACAGACAGCAGACTCAAAACAATGTTTGTACAACAGCTGCACAATTAAAATACATTTCAATATCAAATATTTAGAAAAATAGAAAACAAAAATAGAAAACAGACAGTCTTATAGTCTGAGATCTGGGTTCATTTTAAAATATTCTGAGGTCAGGGATGCTTGGGTGGTTCAGTTGGTTGAGGCTCTGCCCCTTAATTTCAGCTCCCGTCATGACCTCACAGGCTGACAGTGCCCTGGAGCCTGCTTGGGATTCTTTCTCTCTGCCCCTCCTACACATGCACACGCTCTCTCTCCCTCAAAAAAAAAAAAAAAAAAAAACACATTTTTTAAAAAAAATAAAACATTTTGAGGTCATAATGTACGTTTAATTGACTATGGTTCATCATTCTATTCCCAGTGCCCAAAACAATGTTGAATGGGTGAATAAGAAGTGTTAATTTTATTTTTAAAGCGGTGAGTCTAAGTTGTGGATATTGACCTGATTTGATTGTTTAAAAATCAATTTTAAAAGATTGCCTTTGTTTTTTCTGTATATATCAGAAGATATTTCCTGTCTAAATCCTAGATGGAATTCATAAATCACTTGCTAATACAACAGCATCCTTCCCGTAA
Organism: Cryptoprocta ferox; assembly: GCA_028646485.1. Taxonomy (NCBI): domain Eukaryota; kingdom Metazoa; phylum Chordata; class Mammalia; order Carnivora; family Eupleridae; genus Cryptoprocta; species Cryptoprocta ferox. The sequence goes on from CM053570.1 coordinate 35,544,632, forward strand.
GGATGGCGTCCTGTGGCCACTTGGGGTGAATGCCAGATGCTGTATGAAATAGAGGTATGCTCTTACAAGCTTCTCTCCTGATATGACATCCTGCAAAAAGGATCAGCTTTCTCCAGGAGCATACTTCACGCAATGCTTATGTGACCTCTCAGTGCATTAACGACAGCAGGTAAATCATTGGGTTTTGTCTAACAGACGAATTGACTTAGGGATGCAAAGAAAGTACTCGCTAAACAATGTGCTATCCAGCTGGAGCATAATAAACACACTTATAGCCAAGCAAATAGGTCTAAATGCTTAATTAACTTTTGCTCACCTTCCAAACAATGAGGAAACCAAAAGTACAATCAATTGAATCTGTTTAGCGCGCATCTACAGCCAGATTCTTTGTATCTACCCAGGGTTAGTCTTGATCAGACCTAGTTAAATACCTGAAGATTGCTTGTTAATAGTCTCTGTTTTTCACAGGAAGAATGCAGAAACCTAGGGAAGTGTTGGCTCACCCAAATGGATATTCACTCTGCTCAGGATCCATTCGGTAAAAGGATGCTGCTTACCTTATCTGTGTATTTCAGACACTAGATTTTAATGTTAAAAGAATAAACAGTGATATATTTAAAGCACAAGTTGAGAAATGACTGTAGATAAAAAAATTTTCACAGAGAAGTAAACCCTTTTAGTCTGTCTTGTGGGTAAAAGAGATGATTTTTCCAAATGTCCCTGGCCTCAACCCAACTCAAGAACTGTTCTCTGGAACAACACAGAGTTAAGAAAATCTTAGGTATTTGTATTTATGTTTATGCAGAAGAAAAAACTCAATGGTAAGTTATATTTCTCTTATTCTATCTCCATTCTGCATTATAAACTTTCTTCATGCAGATGAGAAATAATGACCACCTGATACTTAACAACTAAAAAGCCGGTGAGCAGGAGAGTTGATACCAATATGCCCTATTTTATTTTCAATCAGTATAGTATATATACATTATCTAAGGTTTCCTTAGTTCTGTGTTACTACAGGGAACTCTGGAGTCAGATTTTGCGGGATCAAAGCCAGCACTCTCCATTTGTTACCTGTGTGACCTTGGCAAGTTACTTAACTGCTCTGTGCTTCTATGCCTTCATTTATTAAATGGATATAATCATAATACCTTCCTCATAGGGTTGTCATGAGAATTAATATTTGTAAAGCACTTACAGCAGTACTTGGCATATAGTAAGTACTATATAAGCATCTCTCTATCTATCTATATTCGTCATCATTTATAAATAATATGCTTAATGTAACTAAAATGGCAGAGATCTGGCCACAATATGTTGAGTTTATTAAAAAAAAAACTCTGGTACGTCTAGATTTTTTTTTTATTTTAGCTTTCTATTTTGATAGAAAGCATGTGATGTTTACATGGCTGCAGTACAAATAGACTCCTGCTTTACAATTATGAAGCTGATTACATCTGTTATCATGTTTAGGATTCCATCATATTTTCAGCATAAAATGCTCTGTTGGTTACAATGGAGGATAAAAAGATGACTAACATACAGAGGAGCTTATAATCTATTGGAGTTGATTCAGACATGCACGGAAATAATATTATGACATGAACAAGAGGTAGACGAGTGTGAAGAAGTGTCAACGGAAGACAGAATTAGATAAATTGTAGATTTCAAAATGGAGTTCCATTTCAAAATAGGTAATGCTAATTTTAAATCCTATCAGAGCAGTTTGGTTAATTTGAGAGTGTTTATCCAGTGCGTATGATAGGAGAGCAGGCCAGATAAAAGACTGCTGAAAAGTTTTGAAAGTTGTCGGATTAGCACTTCTGGGTTCTTGAGTTTTATCTCAGCATTTTGGCAGGCCTACTTTGGAATGCAAGCAATACTCATTTCAGGCATGTAGAAGAGTATACAGTGTTATGAAAATTTGGCAAGACAGCTTCAAAATCAACTTTTACCTGAGTCATTGATAAGAACTTTGTGACACCATTACTGTCAACGTCTGTGGCCACGGTAATCATAACTTCTGTTTGTCTCTTAAAGTGTCATTAGAAGAAGTTAGATTTGATGTGCTCCTTTGCAGTCCTATCACTTCTTGGACTAATTTCCCATTCCCTCAAGTGGGGCAAGTTTTATTTTCCTAAAATGGCCCAAAGCATGTTACCCTGAGATATCCAGGATGTTTATTAAGTTCTCAACCCACTTTACATTTTGATAACTTCACTGGTACCGATGGCCCAGCAAACTATAAATAAGTGTTCACTCATCAAAAACATTCTTCTGGGACCAGAATTAAGAGTAAGGTGGTTAGACTCATTTGACAGCAACCAAGAATGTTTTAACAACTTGGGAAATTAAGTCAAAACATGTTAACATGTTAACAATTGGAGTTAACATTGATCATATCAAAGCCCGGATGTGGGAATATTACTGTCATGCTTCCTCAAACCATTTACTTTTGCTTCCATCACATGTGCTTCTGAAGTTATTAAAGTTTAAGTTTGCATGGGTCCATTATCTACTGCAGCAAGGAGAAAATTTTGAAAGCAGAAGGTCACTTTTACTTTAGAAGGGAAAACAATCTTGATATTCAAAGTATCTAATCCTGAGACACTGAAATTAAGGAAACTAGGTTAATACCAAGCAAATGTTCAAGTCAGGCATGACAGAGGTATGATCTCTTTCTCCATTCAAAACAAAGATAACCTATTTGCCCATTGCCAGGAGAAAATGTGTTCCAGGTGTTGACAATTTTTGAGAGTCTCTTCATTGTGTACTTTGGGGGGGGGGGAGGGAAGCCAGCTACTTCTAAAGTTAAGAGAGGAAAAAGGAAGAGAAATGAGAAATGTGTGTGCGCACGTGTGCGTGTGTCTGTAGCATCTCAGAGTGACGTCTCCACACTGAGAGGAATCTGAAGCAGCCCCTTGTAAAGTTAATACAGGGTGATCTTTTTCACCATGCATCTCTTTCAACTTAAACATTTGTAGTTCTCTGCCAAATATCTGTTTTCAATAGAGGTGAAGTTTTCAGAAAAAAAAATTTTTATGGGATAAAAGACATGCTTAATCTCTGTCCCTTAGGATGACCTTCCTTATACCATGGCTTGTGTCTTCCTTAAGTTCCAGCACTAAACAAGAACACCTGAACAGCAAGGACGTTATAAAATCAAGTGTCAGTCATCAATTGAATCCATGCTCTTTTCTTTTATTTTCATTGCCTGTTCCAGTGCTGCTAATGAGTCTTCTGGTTCTGAGAACATCTTCCTGATCCTTTGATGCTAAAACATGGCTCCTTTAGAGTTTCCAGTCTAAATGTTCGCAGACGTGTCTGAAAATTTTGGTCTATTCTTTTCTCCAAGGTATGTTTACAAAGAGGGCACACAGGTAATGTTTCATTATCCAAGCTAATGAAAAGGAGGAGAAGAGTGAATGATTCAGAAAAGGAAATAATCCTTCTGATTATTTAACAGCAGCATGAGATTCTTTAATTTGGAGAAATAACAAAATAAGCAGGTAGCTGGGAGGTATTCTTAGGGGAGAGCCTGAGAAACGAGATGAATTCTTAAAATCATTCCTTTTTTCCATGTTAATATGTATACTCTAGAAAGGCCTTTTCTATTTATTTATTTATTTATTTATTTATTTATTTATTTATTTATTTACAGAAGTGATACCTACCTTGCCTGGGATTTTAGGATTAGAGGAAATTCTTTTATTTCTAGAGAGAGAGAGGTGATGTGGTAGTAGGCACATACTGAGCTCCATAAATGCTAGCCATTATCAGAGGCTACAAACTATGCCAGTTGAAGGGTGTGCTCTTTAAGGTTACAGAGAACTAAGATTGAATTAATGGGTCTGCCACTTGATTTCTTTGTGTTCTCAGAGTTACTGACAATCTGAGACTTGCTTTTTTCACGTGCAAAAATGAGGAAATAAACCTCCCTCATTAAACTGCTTTGAGTTAGCCCACACGAGTTAACATGTTTACAGAGACTAATTCAGCAACTGGCACATGTTGGACCCTGGGATACACAGCTAGGCCTGCGGCTCTGTTTTTCTTCTGCACCAAGTGTTGCCCTGGGCCTAGCTCACTTAGTTGGGGGCTTATAACACTGACTTGCCAGCTCTTGTAGCCAAGAAACTGAACCTTGTCCCATGTACCTAGCAGTAGACCTTCTATTGGGTACCTGTTGCTGTATAACAAATTATCCCAAATTCCAGCAACTTAAAATAACAAACATTTACTATGGGGCAGGAGTCAGGGAATGTACCATAGTAGGTATCTGACTCTGGGTCTCTCATGAAGTTGTAGTCAAGATGCCAGCTGAAAATGCAGTCATCGAAAGGTTTGATTGTTCTGGAAGATCTGCTTCCAAATGCCCTCATGTAGCTATTGGCCAGTGGTCTCCCCCAGTTTCTCACCAGGTGGGTCTCACACTAAGGCTGCTTGCTCAGCACGTGGCAGCTTGCTTTCCCCAAAGGAAGTGATCTGAGAGAGATACAGACACTCTTTCTTACAACTGAATCTCAGATGTGACACACTATACTTCTGCCACATTGTATCGGGCACACAGATCACCTCTGGGCCAATGTGGGAAGGAACTCCACAATGTGCAAATACCAAGGGTCAGAGATCGTCGGAGCTATTTGAAGCTGGTCTTCCACTGAACGGACTGCATGCCAGCCAGCTGGTGCCACTTCATGCCTGACCACAAGTTTGAGACTCTGGATAGTATTTCTTGCTGAGAATCCTCTGACTTCAAAAACATACCATGCCTGCTAAAAAGCAAGCCATAGCTTGCTATTTTGTTTTTTCTGCTGGTCATTCCTGTAACCAGGGAAGTTTCTCAACTGAGATCACCTGAGTTCATTACAAACCCATCCACAGATGACAATACTAGTGTTCAGATTTGAAAAGTCTTTGCAAGTTCTAGTTTGAATGCCCACAGATGCCTGCCCAATATATAAGATTGGGTCAACTGCCGAGCAAGCAGACAAGCTCTGCTTTGTGTTCCTAGGGAAGGAAGTAAAGAAAGTCTTTAGGAAATTAGGGAACAACAGAGAAATGGGGGAAATATGACCCAGCAGCACAAACAGAACAAGAAAACCACAGAGCCTGTCAAAGGACAGAAGGGATCTGACAGTATACAGATTGCCAAGTGTTGACTATATAAAACATATTTAATATTCCAACTAGCAAATTCTAGTGATAGAGACCATGTTTCTAGTAGGTTTCATTTTAGGAACTTGTTGTATTTTCTTAATACTTGGACATTTAAATCTCCAACTACATTTCTCCTAAGGCAGCATTAGCCAGGATAAGTCAATAGCTCAATCAGTTTTTCTAATATTAGAAATGGGAAAAAGAAAAAAAAAATTCCACAAAATGAGAATCATATATTTATGTAAAAATGCTTTTTGATTAAGGTTGCAAATGATCTTTTGGAACCATAACAAAACCATATATAGTATTTTTCAATTGCTGTATTGTTTTGCAGTAAGTCTTCTTAAAAATTAACAAAAGCAAAAATATGAAGTTCAAATAATAACTCTCTGTACTCAATTTTGTAGTGAAATATTGCATTACCTGCAGGATAATTATTGTTCTGTCATTACATTTTTTATGGCTTTTTAAAGTGTAGTTGACAGATTTAATTCCTGGATAAAAGCAGGTCAAACATCCTCAAACAGGAGCTTTTCATTTTTCTGTAAGCAGATACTTTATTTTAACATCTGACTTAGACATAAATAGTCATTCTGATTTTTTGATGTCACTTATGGGAGGTTATGCTAAAAAATAGGCTAACTAAATTAGTAACTTTCTCTCTCTCAGGGAACAAGACAATACTCATTGTCTCGGGAAAAGACTTCTTGCTAGGAATCAGTAAAAATTATCCTGTGGCTTTCCCATGCTTCAGAGTTAATTATGTGCCTTCGATTACTTTGCGTTATGTTTTTTTACTTTGGTCAATGGATGCTACTCAAACAGGTAGAACTAGTCTGTATGTAAATGACAAGGCCATAGATTTCTTCTCAGTCGATCTGGTAGCTTCAGTGTACAAGGCTGTATTTATTCACTTAAGCAAACTCAGGCTTCTAACTGTGGGGCTGACAACAGCTGTACAACTGGAAAAACCAATTCTCCCTGACTGGTACTTAAGGAAAGACTGCAAGAAACTCCACTGTAAGCAAAGGACAGAGACCAGTGCAGGTGCACAGAGCTGGCCTCCACTCTGCCTCACATGCTCAGCAGGCTTACAGGCACTGCTGCCGGAGGACAGTAATGGGAAGGAGGAGAACGCTAGGACAGAGGAGCATTCACATCTGCGTTCATTGCTAATGAGCAAAGCATGCTACTTTGCCCAACAATTGCATTATTATCCAAGCATTATATTTGGAAGGGAATGCAGAGTCTCTTTTTATAGATTTATGTTATTTGCTCTAAATTCACACTGAGAGATAGAGATTAACAGGCAAGAGGGAGGAGAGCATTCTATAGTGTTATCAAAAAGAAACTTTGTGCTGAACCAGAGCATGTGGGAAAGATATGATCATTAGCATTTTTATGAGCTTTTAGTTTCAATTTTTTTCTGACACTGATAAGAGATCTGTCTTCTCTTAAATGTAATGATTTGTATATTTGCCCTCATTTGCAAGTTCAGAGTCTGAGGGAAGACAAATCCAAGTACTGTCTAGTACTGAAATTTCCTTAGGCTGCTCTGACGAAAACAAAAAGGCATTCACCCTCAAATTAGTGACTTCATGCAAAAGAGTACAACAGAAAAAAATGAACTATTTTTGGCTCAAGAATTAATTCCTCTTGGAGCAAATCCTCTGCTGCTGTTATGTATGTAGGTGGGAGGGCTAGTTGGAAGGGCAGACTACCCCTCTCACAGGTGTTGGTCCCTAAGAGAAAGACATTATGCACCTATGTATCATTCATAGGTGCGTACATCAAAATACATCATTTTTGTCCAAAGTGTTTTTAAATGTTCTAAATATGGCAGAATATGACATTGAACATTTGGCCACTGTGAACATTTTGCTCATCATCACATGAATTGGGTTCCAAGAGTGTTACATGTTTGCTATGTCTCACTTTTTCAGTAGCAAAGAGACAGCATGAAGGGATGCTTCAGAACTTGGACTCTGGACCTTGACTCACCCAACTTTTGAATCCCAGTTCCATTCCTTAGTAGCTGTGTGGCCTTGGGTGACTCATTTAATCACTCCATGCCTCCTCCATGCCTTTCTTCATCTATAAAATAGGGTTAAACATCATGGGGCTATGGCAGGATTAAATGAGATAATATATGTAAAGCAATTAGAACAGTGACTCCCATATAGTTGGCATTGTATTAGTGATTGCAATTATTATCATTGCTTTTTCAGTCCTGGAAAAATACCTTTTTTACATATTTAATGTGATAAAAATGCAAAAATTGAAACCAGAGGTAGGAAAATTTAATAAAATAAAGAAAAACCTGATCTCAATATTTCATGATTTGCCTTTAGATTCCCGATTGCCTTGTGTCCACTTGTCCATTGACCTCTGTTGGATTTTTGGAGTAAAAGCCATTTCTGGAGCCCTCTTGTGTCTGTCAGTAAGCATGTAATTAACATTTTGATAGTTGAGAAGATTTCAGTTTTGAAATGTGAAATAACCAAATTAGCAGACATTGTGTTTCAGGAACTCAAAAGTTTAACTACCAAGGCCCTGACCCTAAGATTCAGGAGAGTATCCCTACACTATCCCTTACTAGAACCTTGCCTCCAACTAGATACCTTTAATAAGTCCACAGGTTTTTTTTAAACATTTTTATTATTTATTTTTGAGAGACAGAGACAGATCATCGAGCAGGGGAGGCGCAGAGAAAGAGGGACACACAGAATCGGAAGTAGGCTCCAGGCTCTGAGCTGTCAGCAAAGAGCCCGACGTGGGGCTCGAACCCACGAACTGTGAGATCATGACCTGAGCTGAAGTCGGACGCTCAACTGACTGAGCCACCCAGGTGCCCCAATAAGTCCATAGTTTGGACTGGAAATAGTTAAAAATCAGCCACACATGCTACTTGCTAGGTGACCTTGATCTCAATGTCCCTTTAGTTTTCTCTGCAAAAGCAAATCTAAATTTCTGTAGTTTTTTGATCAATGCAAGTTTATGAAACAGATTAAAGCTAATATATCTGCAACAGATAACATGATGTCTGTTTCTTGCTTGACGTTCAGAAGAGTTGCCAAGTGATTTGCTGTAAAGAAAGCATTGGAGAGTAGATTTAAGGGGGAAATATTTTCTTATTACTACATTTATAAATTCTTTCTGTTTCTTGTTCTATATCGTCACAGTCTGAGTTGTTCTAATTGAGACTTTAAAACAACAGAATGATGGATGTGTGCCTCTTTCCCAGAATAAATGCATGTTGATACATAATATATGGATATCGTTAGTAATTTCACTGAGCACTTCCAAAGGACACCCCCATAGAGATGTTGGTTTACTTTCACACACACACCTTTCCTCCTCTTAAATTTATTTCTTGTTTTGAGAGGGTTAGGATTGGGAGAAGAGAAAGACATGAAGTGAAGTCTTCCTTTTCTGTTCGTTGTACCCTAAGCACTTGCTAGGGATCAGCGAAGACCCAACAGCCTTTGGATACAAGGGTCCCACTCCATCTTCAATTTGGTGCCCCTTGGGCCAGTCCTCTGGGGGATAATGCACTGGTCCTGAGAAATAATGGGGGAAGGGCATGGCGGGCATTCGTAGCAGTTGTGAGAAACAACAGTTTTCAAAGGACTTATGGAAGGCAGTAAGTCTCTGGTCAAGATCTGGATATTCCTTGAATCCAAAATGGTATGTGTTTATGCGCCTTTGTTTTCAGCTGTAGGTTTGAGAAGGCATTTCTAGGAAAACAAGAATATTTCTTTATACCATCACATTAAAGTGGTTTTTTTAAAATTGTTAATAATAGCATCATAGCTAGCCTCCAGGTTGGGCCACAGTGAACTCTGTATCCTGGCACCTGGTATCCATACTCTTGTGTAGGCCCCGGCCATGTTAAACAGAGCTGACTTCTGTAACCAAAAGCAGAGTGCAGAGGTGATGGAGGCAGACTTCGGAGGCTAGGCCATAAAAGACATGGCAGCTTCCATCTCTGTACTCTTTGATTAGTCTGAGGAAAGCCAGCTGACATGTGGTGAGGACACTTGAGCAGCCCTGCAGGAAAGTCCTCATAGGGAGGAGCTGCGGCCTCCAGCCAGTAGCCAGTGAGTAGCTGAGGCTTCCTGCTAACACCTCTGTTAGGGCGCCATCTTTGAAGCAGATCCTGTAGTCTCAGTGAACTTGTCAAATAATGGCCGCCGTGGCTGACATCTTGATTGCAGCCTCGTGAGAGACCCGGAACCAGAACCACCCAGCAAAACTAAGGATTCCCGATCCCCAGAGATTTTGCTTTAAAAACAATGTATTGTTGTAAAGCTACTAGGTAAGAAGTAATTTGTTATGTAGCCATAGATAACTAAACACAGAAGAATATCCATATTGTTAGAACAGTAATTGAAAAAAAAAGCACAAAACAGAACAACACATTCAGTATACTTCTGTCGCTATAAATTGCATATAGAAAAAAGAGGGAAAAAAATCACCAAAATATTAATGATATTTATCATCAGCTATTGGGTAAATCAGAATCATTTATATATTCAAAATGTGCAAAGTATGCACTTTGTTAAAAATAACTTTGAAAATAGTTTTTAAATATTTATTTCATTGTTGGAAAGATTGAACCTACTTTTATTTTCTCAATAATGTGTGGGGGGAATAATATTCTGGTAACAGGTTAAAAATCTAAAATATGAAATTATGCTTCTGGAATCTGGTCAGTTTATAGAGAGTGATTTTTCACGTACCCCTGTGCCTTTATCTTAGCCTACCTGAGTTTCTGATGCTCTTCTACCTTCAACTATGAGCATAATTATCAAAGAAAACAGCATGCATCCCGATGCTCCAAATGAAGATAAGGCTGCAGTAACTCTGAGCCACCCCCCCAAGATGCCAAGATATTATATATCTTATCAGAAATATGATAACTCAGATAATATGAATGGAAATGAAATTAAAATTCTTGTCCGCTTTTGAAACGTTCTGCTGTATTATACAATAGAGGCAGTATATCACACGACAGTTAAGAGATCAAGTCTGGCTTCAATATATCACTACCCGTGTAACCTTGGATACGTTTCTTACTTATTCTCTAGTAGCTCTTTATCCTCATCTTTAAAACAAAGAGGCTACTACTCAAACTACCAATTTCAAAGGCCTACCATTAGAGAGTAAACCTGGCCTGGCATACAGGAAGTGCGAGTGACTTCCTCTTTGGTTAAAGTTTGCTGATGTTCCAAGTCAGAAAGCAAGATCCATAGGATGTTAATGTTTGAGACACTATATTATATCTCGCAATAGATAGGTGATGTGAAATGAGTGACTGTATAAACAAAAGATTGTTTGGCCTTTGCTGTCTCATAATTTGAGACTCCAATTCTCTTGTACTGATTACTAGCTGTGTGGCACTGGAGAGTACTATAACCTCTCTGAGTCTTACTTGTCTCATTGGTAAGAGGAATGTATCATCTCGTAGAGTTGTTTTAAGGATTAAAAGATAACCAAAGTGAAAGGACCACAGTTCCTTGTATATACTAAGTACAGAATACATGCTAGTTTCCTTTTTTTTTTTCTTTTTCTCTTTATTCTCTATGTATTGGGTGGGAGTTGCGGGGCAAGAGAAAATTAGTAGGAAGAAAATGAGAAGGTGAATTACTGTGGGAAAAAAAATGGTGGCACTACATCTTGAGTCATTATTCTATTTTGTTAACCCAAAAAGGAATATAATAATAATAATAATAATAATAATAAACTTATTAGATGTTTGCTCATTAATCTTACTGTGGCATATTAAACTGCCTGGCAGAAATGTCATAGCTACTATTCACAAAAGCAAACATGACTGAATATAATTTGGATGTACTTGGAAAATTCCCTGCTTCAGCTTATTAGAAAAAGCTGTAACACTCACAAAGCAGATAATGGTAAGTCACAAGATGTCAACTCTATCCTTGTCATAAAGAAACAGGAATGTCTTTATAAGGTTAATTCCGGGTCTTTATGACTCTATCAAAACAGTGGCACGTGAACATTTGGCATTCTTAGGACCTCAAGAATTGCTGAATAGCTGAGAATTCTATCATCATTGCGTAGACTTCCCTGACACAGTTATAGGTGTCCAGTATTGAATATTAAGCAAGCTGATGATTTCTGATCTTGATGAACAAGATAGTTTGTCTACTGAGTGTTTTCCTGAGAACTTAATTTTTCCTCTTCCTTTTTCTAATGTTACTGTTAGTTGTTTAGACTATGTAATTAATGATTTTTTAAAAAATCCACTCATGCCCTGAGGCTTTTTAAAACAAAAGATGTAATTTTTAAAACTCCAAACAAAAAATTAATTAATTAAAAGAGTCATTGCAAGTCATTATCCCATCTATCGACTGGGAATATTTTAACGCGCATAGAAGTCAGCAATAAAACAGCTTCCTGGGTTGTACTATGCCCTGTGAGACTTCTCTGAGTCCCTCTGTCCCTTGCATACCATCACTTGCTGCATGGTTTTAATGAAAATTGTAGCAATCACTCTTTCGAAAGAAAAAAAAAAGAAGCGAAGGAGGAATGAAAAAGGACACGGAGAGAAAATTAGCTATTTTTCTAGGCCAGATATAGGTTTTACTTCACCAAGTTTAATTTTTCAAAACCAGCGTAACTTCAAAGACATAAAGGAAGAAAGAAAATGCACAGGCAAGGAAAGAACATAGTCATCGATGTGAATGTCCCTTTTTTCCCTACCTCATTTTCTATAACCCAGCATCTTGTTTTAATGTGTAGTGATGTCAGTTGAAGGAACACACTAACAACACTTTTTAAAGAAAGTGTTAAGTACTTATTCTTTCTCAAACCCTTTCACTCAATATGTGCAAGACATGCAATTTAATATCCCATTTTATAACTGAGGAAACTGGAGGAAATGAGCTGGGACATGCCCAAGGTTGCTTAACAGTGCACGCCATCCTGCCTGACTCAAAATGTTGGCGCTCCCATTGTGCGCAGTGGTCGCCCTGCTGCCTGGACCTCAGGCATTTCGTCAGTTCCCTGGCGGTATTGCTGTTTAGGCATCAGTTTCAGGTTCATAGGTTTTGGTTCTTAGGTTCTCCAATCTATCCCTGTACAGTATCATACTGCCTTAATTGCTATTATAGGTTTATATGTGTCCAATTGGTTTTATTTTTGAGGTTATATTTGAAATACATGAGTTCAGGGGTCCCTGGGTGGCTCGGTTGGTTGAGCGTCTGACTTTGGCTCAGGTCATGATCTCACCGTTCCTGAGTTCGAGCCCCGTGTCAGGCTCTGTGCTGACAGCTCAGAGCCTGGAGCCCGCTTCCGGTTCTGTGTCTCCTCCCTCTCTCTCTGCCCCTCCCCTGCTCATGCTCTATTTCTTCTCTCTCAAAAATAAATAAACTCTAAAAAAATTTTTTTTTTAAATACATGATTTCATTTATTTAATGGTTACAAGTCCACTAGGGTCTTCTGGACCTCTTGGTTCTGTTTAGTGACTTACAAGGTTTTAGAAAATTTTCATCTCATCTTACTTGTCCAGTGAGTTGCCAAAAGTTATTCACCATATTTCTCCTCTTTTTGTAAGTGTTTCTTTATTCTGGGCTCGTCTCCTTTTTATTCCTAATATTGCTGATCTTTGCTGTCTCTCTCGTTTGAATCAGTCTTGCAGAGATTTGTGAATTTTTTTAGTTGTTCAAAGAGCTGCACTCTAGATTCTCTCTAATGTATTTTTGTTTTCTGTTTTATTATTTCCTTCCTTCTACATTCTCTGGGCTTCTTGTTTTTCCTTTTTCAGAATTCTTAAGCTGGATGCTTAGCTCATTATTTTTAGCCAGTCTTCTTTTCTTTAAAAGCATTTTAGAATACAAATTTCCAACAAATAACTGCATTAGCTTTATTCAACATGTTCAAATAATGTATTTCTTTTTGTCATCCACATCTATTTCTTATAAACAGAATCTAAACGGGTTCTTTTTGTCTGATCTTATATTCTCTACCTCCAATTCGAGTGTTTGATTCTTTTATTTTTATGGTAATAATTGACATTTTGTGTTTAAATCTACCGTGTTGTTTTTTTTCCCTCTTGTCCCATTTATTCTTAATTTTCCTTCCTGGCCTTCTTTTGAATTAATTGGGAGTGGTTCAGCATTCTATCTTGTCTCTTCCTTTTTTTTTTTTTTTGGCTAACATTCTTTGTATTTTTAGTAGTTACCTATGATTAAAATGTTCATCTTTATGTAAGAACAATCTACCTAAAATAATATATATGACTTTATGAGTAAGATAAAAATCTTATCATATATTTCCATTTCTATAGATATATATCTGCTTCAGGAAAACAAGTTAGCAGCTGAAAACAATAATGACATTGATTCTCCACATCTTGTGGGTCAGGAGTTGAGCATGCTCACCTCGGCAATACTTCTACTCATTGTGATATTGGTTTGGGCCACTCAGATGGCTGACTGTTGCTGTCAATTTAGCTGGAGCTGGAGGTCCCCAGGGGACCTTTCATACCTCAGCGTATGTCTCAACATAACCTGTACTTCTTCAGTTGTCCAACCAGACTTGATTGTAACAGGGAGCTGGGCTCCATGAAGAAACATTTCAAGAGGACAGACCCTTGTGTACCAGCTCCTGTCAAGCTTCTCCTAATGTCATATTTGTTAATTGGCCAAAGAAAGTCACGTGATCATGCCAAGAATCAATGCTAAAAGGGACCGCATAAGGGCACTAATATTGGGAAGTATGGTGAACTGGGGGTCATTAATACTCAAACATAACTGTATAAAAACAAACCTACTAGAAGATGTCTTTAATATTTAAATACCCATATATTCACTCTTTCAGCTGTTGTTCATCCCTGCCTACAGATTGAAATATAATAACACTTACTTTCCATCTGAAGAGTTGCTATTAATATTCTCTAAACTGTAGGTCAAATAGAAAGCATTTATCTCTTTTTTTTTCTGCTTGAAATTAGCTTTATTTTGCTTTAACGTTTGAAGGACATCTTCACTGGATATGGACTTGTAGTTTAACATTTTGTTGTTGCTAATTGTGCTTTTACTTTTCTATCAGCACTTTTAAAAAGTTATTTCATTGTTTTCTAGACAGTACTGCTTCTTTATACTTTTCCTTAGAGTTCAATTGATCTCCTTGAGTTTGTGAGTTGAAGTTTTTTTTTCCTTAGTTCAATAAACTTAGAAAAGGTTATGGGCTGTCAGTGCAGAGCTCCATGTGGACCTCGAACCCATGAAACCTCGAGATCGTGACCTGAGTCGAAACCAAGAGTCAGACACCCAACTGACTGAGCCCCCCGGGGCGCTCCTGTGAGTTACAGTTTTGATCAGGTTTAGTAAGCTCTTGGCCATTATCTTTTCAAATATTTCTTCTGCCCCATTCTATCTTTCTCTGCTTTGCACTCCTATTGCCAACTTTCCGGGTAAGTGGAGTTTTGTTTTGCTCTGCTCCTCAGTCCTGTCCCAGGCTTTCCGTCAGTTTGCAGTTTGCTCTGTGGGCCTGTCTCTGTATTTGGTGGCAGATATCAGACCCTGTGAAGACCCAAAATGTGTAGGTGGTATTTCCTGTAGATTTCGTGCTCTGCCCCAGCCTTAGAAAACAGAAGGGTTTTTCTAGTTCTCTTGCTTACCTGGTCATTTGTAGCTGACAGCGTTATGGCTTCCAGTGGATTTCTCTCAACCCTCTAGTTGTGTACTCTGTCTTCTACAGGTAGAAGCCCGTAGTGCCTCTTATCGAGGCCTCCGTACTGCACTATGTCCTCAGAGGAGGGCTGCATAATACTTGGGCAAAGCCTCACAGCTGATCCCTCTCAGATTCTCTTTCCTGCTCTCAGCCTTTACCACAATGCCCTCCTTAGGAAAGGCACATAGGGAAGAATAGGCAAGTGGGCATAGACTTGGTCTGTGATTGAGATGTCTCAGGATTCTCATCTGTCCTACGAGCCCACATAGGATTGGTAAAAGATCATTTAAAGTTCAGCTGACACCTCAAGCCTCAATCTTGGTTTTTAAATACTAACATTTGCTAAAAGGAAGCCAAACCCCTTGGGTAATACTTATTACATATCTGGGGCTAGGATATTTAAGATAAACCTGAAATATCTTGGTGTGCCAGAGTGTAACCAGTTGCTTAAAGAATGATAGGGCTCTGTCAGAAGGATCACAGGAGTTAACTTGAAGGGATTCCCAATGACCAGACCTGGGTCATGTTAAGCATCAAAATAAATAATGGTTGTAGCGTGCTATATCTCTTAGGATAAAATGGGGATCCATGGGATCAAACTGATTTTAACAGTTAAGAGGGGGAGATAGTAGGACAGTTTTCTTTAGAGTAAAATGTCATGGAATAAAATAAGCAGAAATGATGGAATTAAAATATCACTAATTGTCAACCACCATAGTAATAACTGTTTCAAGCAAAAAAATATATATACACAGATGGTAAAATTAGTGGGTGAAAGTTTGATGAATAATGAGAAACTTACATAACCCCAAAGTATCTTTCTACAAGTTATAGATTAATTACAAAGGAAAAAGTGGTAACTTAATAGTGGAGAAAACCTGATAGACACGATTTTAACCAAGTGATCAAAATTAACGTCACTATTAATGGGATAACTGGATGGCCACATGCCTACACACCATTTCTGTTGTATTTCTGACAAAAAATGTATATGATGGATCTAATTATGAAGAAACACTAGACAAAGTCAAATTGAGCCGCATTCTTTTTTTTTTTAATTTTTAATGTTTATTTATTTTTGAGAGACAGAGCATGAATGGGGGAGGAGGAGAGAGAGAAAGAGACATAGAATCCAAAGCAGGCTGCAGGCTGCCAGCACAGAGCTGGATGCAGGGGTCAAACCCACAAACTGTGAGATCATGACCTGAGCTGAAGTTGGACACTTAACCGACTGAGCCACCTAGTCGTCCCCAAATTGAGCAGCATTCTTAAAAAAAATTGTATCTGTACACTTCAAAAATGTCAAAATCATGAAACAACAAAATGTTGAGGAAGTGGTCCAGATGAGAGACATGACAATTAAATGACACATGGGACCCTAGATCTGATAGTGAATTAGAAGAGATCACTTTGCTATAAAGGATAGCATTGATGTTATTCACAAAATGTGAAGAGAAACTATAGATTAGATATAGTACAGTAATATGATAATGTTAGTTTCCTGATTTCGATAATTGAATTGTATTAAAGTATAATATCTCTTGTTTTTTAGAAGACAACACAATGGAGTATCTGGAGGTAAAGCAATGGTTAGATGGACACATAAGGACAAGTTAAGATTGTATCCTTATAAAAACCAACAGTCATGAAGGCCAATGCTTAGGTTATGTCCTTTTAGAACTAACTAAGAGACTCAGGCCTTTTATAAACACATATGACACACATAACATGTTTGCTGTTTAAGACTGAAGGAGACCTTAGCCATCACACAAAACCAGGTTCCATTGCCTTTTTAGCTAGGAAAGGCAAAATGAGAACAATCTGCCTTCCACATTCCCACCTGGCAACCGCTATCATTTTTCATCTCCTGAATTTCGCTTATAACATGAGGAGTTTACTAGAAAGCTATACAACTTATATGATTTGTGGCTTCTGAGTGACCTCAGGGGGAATGTTATCATAAATGATCCCATCATTCAAAATGACAGTACTTTTTTTTTAATTTTGGATTTTAGCTAATGCCTAAGAAGTGGTTTCTTTTCCATACCTAAGGGTCTTTCTTATAAATTCTGTCATGAGTCTTTTGAAATGAACACCTGGTTTCTCAGCCACGAAACTTGAAATGTTATACGCACCAGTCAGTGATGTTATTGGGGATTTGTATTAAACAAGAGGCTTGAAAAATTCTTGCAACTGCATGTTTCTATAACCTGTAGTATAATTTGATTACGTATATATAGTCTTCCTGAGGATGACACGTGGAAGAAATCTGATGAAAGGGAGGTCAACTGCAAATTAGCATCACCATTTAAAATGCAGGTTTAGTTCTCTGTTAATCCAGCAAGTACCTCATGATGGAGCTTTCAGTTGGATCATTATGGTTCAAAGTAACTTTTTGTTGTATTGAGTGACACACTATGTGGGGACAACGCATGTGTGCATGCACGTGCACACACACACACACCTTTAGGATCATTTAAAAATGCCAAATGTAGTGGAAAGGCTCAAGTTGTACACATGCCATTGAGCATGATGAAAGGGAGAGAGGAACTGCCTAGCTTAGAAATTCTTCAGCGAATAGAGGGGAAATAGTGAAGGTGGAAACTTCAACAGTTTTCAAGACCTTAATAACAAGAAAGGAGGAAGTAACAGATTTCCCAAGCAGTTAAGACACTGACACAATATGTGACCAGCAGATAGCCACAGTGATAGTTATAAATATAGTCAGCAATTCTGACAAGAGGTCTCATACAGAAGTTTTTTGGCAAACTTTACAGAAATGTTTGATTTAACTAATGATCATTCAATAAAGCTAAAAAATCTTAAAAGAAAACCATGAGTATTGCAACTAATGCAGATAATCACATAAATAGTTTATTCAGACAATTTAAGTAACTTGAGATTTCGAATGATAAAAAAAAAAAACATGTACTGCACTTAGCACATCGCTTTCTTAATTTACATTTTGCTAGTCTGATATTTCTATCTCCGGAAAGGTAAGTTGAGAGCAGTATTTGGCATAGACTCGAAAGTCAGATGTCAGAATGGCTGCGTATTTTCCATAGTTGCTCTTTATCATTCATGAGGAAGGATTATTTATCTTTACTGCGTTGCATTATAGCAGTCTATTTATTCATTTCTCACCCTCTATATTGTGAATATGAATGTCTGTGCTGGGGCACAGAATAAGTGGTTAATAAATATTAAATAAATAATTGAATGATTGCACTGACACCTCTAACATAACATCCACGTAATTTGCTCCTTAATTTGTTTTTTACCTAGGGTTAAATTTGTAATAATAATGTGTCTACTCACATCAAGAATGCCTTGTGACCAATGTGAGGCACTTTTTCCTTTGGAGTATCTATATCTGTGATGATATTTACTTACAGTCTATTGATTTAGAATTTTACAGAGCATTTAGATGAAATAAGCCTGAGATGACAGCCTGTGAATTAGTTGCTCAGTCTGGTTTTCATGGACCTAAATGACTTTTTGTCTATTTGTTTTTTGTTTATTGGATGGTTTGTTCATTTATTTTGTAAATCATTTTTATTGGTATATTTTACATTTAAAAGTGTACTCATTTTAATACGCAGGTTGGTGAATTTTGCATGTACACACTCCTGTAAACACTGCTGCATCAAGATACAAAACATTTCTATCATACTAAGAGAATTTTCGTTTTTTTACTGGCAAACCACACACATGTGCGCACACACACACATATCCACACAATATAGTCGGCTCGCCATAGGCAGCCAGTAATCTGATTTCTGTCACTGTAATTTCGTTTTGCCTGTTGTAAACATCATATGCATAGAATGATACACTATGCATCCTTTTATATCTGGCTTCTTTCATTCAGTGTAATGTTTTATTCCTTGTTACCCATGCCTTTCTTGCACATGCACACCCCAACTTGCTTCCTCTATTGTTAGCACCCAGTATTAGTGTGGTATACTTGTTTCAATTGATGAACAAATATTAGTTGATAAATTATTATTAACTAAAGTCCATAATCTATATTGTTTCACTCTTAATGTTGTACCTTGTATGGGTTTTACCAAATTTATAATGGCATGTATCCACCATTACTGTATCATACAGAATAGTTACACTGCCCTAAATTAAGAGATATACAAATTCACCCACTATTAGATAGATTGTTTTCAGTTTTTGGCTATGTTGATAAAGCTACTATGAAAAGATTTTATGGTCATACATTATAATTTCTCTTGGATACTCCTCTTGGAGTGGAATTGCTAGGACATTCATTCTAGTGGGTCAATCATTTAACATTGTAGAACTAATTTGAATTTCTCTAATGACTAATGATGTGTGAATACCTTTAATATGCTTATCGGTCATTTATATTTCTGCCTTTTTTATGTGTCTGAACAAATCTTTTGCCTATTTTTAATTGGGCTGACTTTTTCTTATTATTGGGTTGTATAAAATACATTCTGTGAATATTTCCTCCCAGTCTGTGGATTGATCTTTCCATGTTTTTTAATTATATCTTTTGAAGAACAACGTTTTTAATTTTTATGAAACTCAATTTACCTTTTTTCTTTTATGTTTAGTGCCTCTATGTCCTCTCTAAGAAATATTTTCCAATTTCAAATTTGTAAAGATGTTGTCACATGCTTTTTTCCAGAGGATTGATAGTTTTGGCATTTCCAGTAACATCTATGATTCATTTTGAATCAATTTTGTGTTTAGTGTGAAGTAAAGATTGAGGTTGATTTTCTGTTTCCATATTGATTTCCAGTTTTCCTGCACCCATTGTTGAAAGATGTTTTTTTCTCCCACTGAATTACCTTAGAACTTCTGCTAGAAACAAATTGACCGTCTACGTATTGGCCCATTTCTGTACTATCTCTTCTGTTTCATTGATCTATTCCTGGATTGTATGTCAGTACAAGGTTGCCATGATGATTCTGCTTTATATGTAGTATTAAATATAAACACTGTTCCTTTTTAAAAGTAGTTTCACTTCTTCTAAGTCCTGTATATTTCCATATAAATTCTAGAAGTAGCTTATCAAAAAATCTACAATGTCATCTGCTGGAATCTTGTTTTGGATACAGTGGCACGTATAGCTCAGTTTGGGGGGAATCAACATTTGAATGACATTGAATCCTCTTTTTCATGGGCAGTTAAGCCGTCTTTATTTTCTCTTTTGTAGTTTTCAATGCACAGGTCATACCCACATTTTGTTAAATTTATTACTAAATTATCTCAGAGTTTTGATGTTATTGTAAACAATATTTTCCAATTTGATTTTGCAATGACTTGCTAAAAGTATATATATAAATGTAATCGATGTGTGTTTATTGATTTTGATTGCCGTAAACTTTTAAAATTCACTTATTAGTTCTAATCGTTTTTTGTAAACATTCTTTAGGATTTTCTATGTGCACATTCATGTTCTCTGTGAAAATACAAACTTGCTTTTATGTCTTTTTCCCCGCCTTATTGTACTGGGTAAGACGTCCAGTACAGTGTTGAATAGAAATGGTGAGAGTTGACATTTTTGGCTTGTTCTTGTGTTTAGGGACAAAGCATTGTTTCCCCACTAAGCATTTTGTAAAGCAGAAAGATTCAGTCACCAATTCCAAGTGAGGATCTCTACCATGTGAAGGATAGAAAAGAGGACAACAATGCCAACCACCAGAACTAGGAGCCCATTCTTGCTGCACTATGTCTACTACAGGGTCGGAGTTGCCGAGGAAGACTCAACACACACGCACTGGTAGCAGCAATGCTTTATTCACAGAAAATACAATGTAGTCACAGGAAGGTAAGCATCTGTGGTGTGTGCCAGTCTCCCATGGCCAGTGGGTTCCTCCTGATAGCAGATATAGGGCAATAGGCTGCATGCAAAGACCCTATTCCCTTCCCCCTCACCCCCCTTCCTGTAGGGGTCAGATGCACTGGTGAGGATGGCCAGGTGCCATATAAAGCACATATGTAAGCAATACAAGGAAGTTCACCACATATCCAAAACAGAGGGAAATTTCCTCTTAATAAGGAAACAACTATGGGGCTAAGTGACAGCTCAGCACTAAACTTCCATGTGGGGGAATGTTCCAGGCTGAGGGCACCGATGAGGCAATCCCTGAGAGGGGCAGCAGGTTACACTATGACTCCTTTACATACATACTTCTTAAATTTCCCCACGTTAACATTCCCTTAAGATGTTATGTACAAGTTGATTTGTAAGTATATTTTATCAAGTTAAAAATATTTACTTCTATTCCTAGTTTCCTGAGAGTTTTATTGGGAGTGGGTATTGAATTTTGTCAAATGCTTTCTTGCTTCTATTGAGATGATCCTATAGATTTTCTTATTAAGTCTGTTATACTAAATTACATTGATTGCTCTCTGAATGTCGAACCAGCCTTGAATTACCAGGATAAATCTCACTTGATCATAATTTATTATCTTTTTTGCATATTGCTGAGTTTAATTTGATAACATTTGCTAGGGATTTTTTCATCTTGATTCTACAAAGATATGGGTTGGTTTTCTTTTATTTTCTTCCTCCCCTTCTTATTTTTATTCTTTCAAAATGTCTCCTTTTTAAAAACAAATTTTAATGTTCATTTATTTTTGAGGGAGAGAGAGAGAGAGAGAGAGAGAGAGACAGAGCACGAGTAGGGGAGAGGTAGAGAGAAAGACACACACAGAAGCCAAAGTGGACTCCAGACTCAGAGCTGTTAGCACAGAGCCCAATGCAGGGCTCAAACCCACAAACCATGACCTGAGCATGACAGGCACCAAAATGTCTCTTTTTGATTTTGATATTTGGATGATGCTAGCTTCCTAAAGTGGGTTATGGAATGTTTCTTGTATATCTTCGGATGAGTTTATCAAAGGTTGTTATTGATTTTTCCTTAAGTGATTGACAGAATTTATCGGTGACACCATCTGCACCTGGGATCTCTTTCATGTGAACATTTTTGATTATAAATACGATATCTTTAATAGATGTAAAGCAATTCTTATTTTTCATTTCTTTTATTTGTTTTGATGATTTATTTTTTTAATTACCCATTTCTTCTAAGTCACAGAATTTATTAGCATAAGTTAATTCATGATATCCCCCCCTTTTTTTTTTAAAGTTTTAATATGAATTCCAGTTAGTTAACATACAGTGTAACATTAGTTTCAGGTGTACTATATAGAATCTCACAATCTGTTTCTACAACCCTTGTGGGTTTTTTGTTACACATTTTTTCTAGATTTGTTATGAACACTTCAACGTATTGGTATCTTTACTTTCAAAAGTCAATTATCTCCTTAAAAAAAGTTTTCTGTTTGGCAACATATTTATAAATTATCACACTCTTTTTTCTATATATCCGTTGATTTTTTTCTAGTTATTTACAGAGGAATGGCAAAGGTAGTACCACTTACTCCATTGTTCCTAGAAAAGGAAGTTCACAGGTGTTTTTATGTTAATTTGAAAATTTTAAGATCATCATCTTGAAAGAACTGCAAGTTACTTGACACTTTCAGATCTACTAAAATCTATGTAAGACAATTGAGGAAGTAGTCTCCCAAAACAATAACATGTAAATTCCAAGTCTACAAGGTTTATGCTGAGTGTATATGTACCCTGAATATAACATTACAGGGAGTCGAAACTCCACAGTGCAGGAAATACCTTAGAGACTAGAAGTAAACCATTTACAGTCAATATACTTTCCCTTTGACTATGATTACTATAATTTCCAAGGTACATAAATGTTATGAAGTAATAATATACCCAACATTTTAGATTTATTTGGTGTCTTTCCTTAGAAATTTTTAACTATCTATGTTACGTATTTTTTTATTAGAGAATAGAATTTGAAGAAAGATTAGTGCATTTTGAACTCCATGCAAAATATTTTAATTGCTAAAATAATTATAATAAAATAATATATATTTATTATACTTTTTAGAGAAAAGACCATGGTTTCAGGGTCAGATTACAGTTTGAATCTAAATTATTCATAATTATATGACCTTGGTTTGGTTCTTAACTTCTGGAAATATTAATTTCTAACTCTATAAAGTTGGAATAATCACACAAAATACTCAGATTATTGTGAAGATTACATAAATCAGTGTATGAAGAACTCCTGACACTATGTCTAGAAAAGAAGAGTTTCTCATTAAATTTTAGTTTCTCTTTCCAGCAGTTACTCATATCACAAATAACATAATAGGAACTTAAAGGTTAAATGACTTTCTCAATGTCAAACTCTTAGTAGTGTCAGAACTAAATCTCAAACCTGCCTTTTAGTTCTAAAGCTCTTTTTTTTAAAACTATAACACAGCTACCTCAGAAGTAGCAGTAGGAGCTTTTTATAACAGTTCACCATTGTTCTATAGCATAAAAACTAAAAAAAGCAAATCCCTGTCTGGGTACATGGATATGAAAATTATGTTGGACAGGTACTGTCTCATCACTGAGCTATGGTATGAATGTTCTAAATTTGGGTATTCACTGTCTCATCACTGGTCCAAGGAGTAGCTGTTACTACATAACCAGTCATTGAAAACAGCTGATTGCCTAAGAATCCCTAAAAAAAGAGCTTTATTTTTTATTTCCTGTTTTGCTCTTATTATTATTGTTCTATTTAATTAATGAGATCCATTTTGCAAATGGGATGATTTAAGATAAAAAGAAAAACACTTTGTCAAGCCTGTCAACTTTCCACATTTCTAGGAGATTGAATCAACCTACTAAAAGGATAAAGATATTTCTCATTAATATGATCTGTTCTACTTCACTTTTTGTTTGCAGGGCATTGTGAAGGAATCTCTTTCAAAGTTGAGTTCTCATAGGAATTTTTTAAACTCCACGATGTTGCCTTTCATATTAAATGACACCTGACATTCTATTTCTGTACTCTGAACATAGACATTACAGACAAACTCAAGATAATTACTGATAATTTTAATTTCTGATCTTTTTTCTTTATTTCTCTGCCCTCTATGTTTGAATGATAAAGTCATGGGGAAAATATCCAACATATTATCTCTTTGGGTATAGATTCTTCTTAAAGCCCAAGCTCACATACATTTACAGCCTCTGTTTGTAAATAATAATCAGCAGATTTATAGTTAACATAACAGCAGACAAGATAGGATTAATATTATGCAAAAAAATAACCTAAGAAAATTATTAATATAAGAAAAAGAATTTTACATAAAAAAGTGCTTTGATAAACACTGTAATCAATCAAATTTTCAGCTTTAAGGAATGTAGAGATTATAT
Source organism: Cryptoprocta ferox (assembly GCA_028646485.1). Lineage (NCBI taxonomy): Eukaryota > Metazoa > Chordata > Mammalia > Carnivora > Eupleridae > Cryptoprocta > Cryptoprocta ferox. The sequence continues at coordinate 35,568,774 of CM053570.1, forward strand.
CTTCATTTCAAGGATCCATGGACCATATATAATTATTGGTCATAGATTTGGCAAGGAGGAAAATTTTACAAGAAATGGACAGAGTACATTTTATAACTGTCAGTAAACTAAAACAAATATGTAAGTAAATAAAATAGAACTTAAAATCTTTACTAATAACGTTTGAGTAAAAACATTAATTAAAAATAGTATTACAGAGGTGTCTGGGTGGCTCAGCCAGTTGGGTGTCTGATTCTTGATTTCAGCTCAGGTCATGATCCCAGAGTTGTGGGATTGAACCCTACATCGGGCTCCCCACGGAGAGTGAATTCTGCTTCAGATTTTCTCTCTTCCTCTCTCTCTTTCTCTCCCTCTCTTCCTTTGCCCCTCTCCCCCATTCATGCTCTCTCTCTTTAAAAAATATTTAAAAAAAAAAAAGAATTACAAACTATGTAGAAAAAAATGAGAATAAGCCAGTTTGATAAAAGTTGTGGAATGTTTCTAGGGAAAAAAAATGTTTATTCAAGTAAAGCAAACTACTGAAAAAGAAAACTAAAAATGTTACCAAAGAAATATCTACAAAAGTGCTCCTGGATCAGACAGTTTCAGAGTTCTAAGAAATAAGTATTTCCCATATCCTACCATCTATTCGAGAGCATCAAATAGGATTAAAAACAAAAAACAAAAAATAAAAAAAACACTTAAAGTTGATCCTTGCCAAAATAACCTTTCACCCACACAAGAAAAATCTTAGCAATCTCAAAATAAAAATGCTTTAGTTGCCAAACCCTTAATGAAATATTTGGATTATAAATTAAATAATATCTACTTTACATATGTAAGGAAAATATTAAGAAAGAAAAGTGCATTTAGTTTTAGGGAAATACATTAATATAATACATTATACAGACAGATTAAAGAAAATATGAGCATTATAATAGTTTCTTGTGGCAGGCCTGCTGCACTGAAAATACAAGTAAGAGCACTGGCACATGAAGAAACAGAAAAATAGAATTTAGAAAAAAGCATACATATATATATATATACACACACACACATAAATAATAATTTTAAATAAAATAATTATATATAATCATTTTATTTTATCTATTTTATATTTTAACGTTTTTATTACTGAGAGACAGAGAGAGACAGAGCATGAGCATGGGGCAGAGAGAGGGGGACACACAGAATCTGAAGGAGGCTCCAGGCTCTGAGCTGTTAGCACAGAGCCCAAGGCGGGGCTCAAACTCACAAACCCCGAGATCATGACCTGAATCGAAGTCAGAGGCTTAACTGACTGAGCCACCCAGGCACCCCTCATTTTAAATAAAAAAATGCACAGTGGAAAAAAATTGAAATACCATTTTTGACACCATCAAATTTTCTAAGTAAAGAAGAATAATACCTAAATTTAGGAAGGGTACAGCAAATAGAGCTACTATTAAGAATATTGTGGGGTCATCTGGGTGGCTCAGTCGGTTAAGCATCCAACTTCGGCTCAGGTCATGATCTTGGGGTTGGTGAGTTCTAGCCCTGCGTGGAGTTCTGTGCTGACAGCTCAGGGCCTGGACCCTGCTTTAGATTCTGTGTCTCCCTCTTTCTCTGCCCCTCCCCTGCTCACTCTCTGTCTCTCTGTCTCTGTCTCTCTCAAAAATAAATAAACATTATTTAAAAAAAAAAAAGAATATTGTGTAATCTTCCTGGAAGATTTTGGCAATTGATGTCAGGAGACACAGATGCATTCATATGTTTTTACTTTGCAATTCAATTTCTAGGCATTCAGTTGAAAGCAAAATTCATAATTATGGTTGAAATTGAAGTACTTTTAGATGGGTGTGTAGCAGACTCTGATGGTACCCCACTCATGCCAGCTGGGCACTCATCACTCCCATGCACCCTATGCCAACACATTGCACTACAGCATCTATGACTTCTTGGGTATGCAACCTGTGCAGCTGCACAGGGTATGGTGCTCCGAAGGGCCCTGATTTAATGCTCTGCTGTCACCTTCTTGAAATTCTTAACCATTTTTAAACAAGGAGCCTCATATTTTCATTTGGCACTTGACCCTGCAAATTACACAGCTGATTTCACCTCTGACTCTGCTTGAGAATTTCCTTTGACCTTCACTGCCCCCCAAATCCATGTGGGGCAGAGGAAAGGTAGAGTGGTCACTGCTCTCCAGAATATCCAATGGGACAGGTTATATGTCTCACAGTGTTCACCAGAAGGATCAAACTCTAGGCACCCACTGTGATAACTTGCTTAGTAATAAACTTTTTTTTAATTCTTTTTCATTTCTGCACTCCTCTATGGGTGTTTCCTGGTATCATGTCCTGAATGGACTACTTGTACTCAAATCTTCTTTCAAGATCTGTTCCTAAGAAGGGAGGCAACAAAGAACAGGAGGTAAGAGTGCAAGCAGGAAGTCAGGTAAACAAGCTATCATAGAAATCCAGGCACCATGATCATGGTGGGCTAGATCAGGGTGATAACAGTGGAGATGGTAGGGAAGGCTGGACTCTGGGTATTTTTCAATGTTCCTCCAGTAAATTTTGCTCAAGTTTTGAATATGGGATCTGAGATCATGAGGAAAGTGAACAATTAATTTACAGGATTTGGTCTAAGCTACTAGAATAGAGATGTTATTAACTGGGATGGCAAAGCCTGCTAAAGGAGCAGGTGCATGGTACGCAGTTGGGATTTCAGCTTTGCACATGTTAAATGTGAGATGCCAAGTAGACATGAGAAAATGTCAAGTGGGTCACTGAATAGATGACAGAAGCAGGGCTGCAGTTAAACACTTGAGAGTCTTGAGTATAGAGATAGAGTGCAAACCCCTGACACTTGACGAGTTCAATAAAAACGTTAAGTGCTGATGGAAAAGAGAAGCTGTCCAAAGACAAAGCTTTAAGAATTTAGGGATATGGGGAGGAGGCATCTGCATCAGAGACATAGAAGCAGAAGCTAGAGAGGTGGGAAGAAACCTAGAAAGCATGGTGCCCTAAAGCCAAGTGAAGAAAGTGTATCAGGATACAGAGGTCACCTGCTTCCAAAATAACTATTGGATTGAGCATTATGGAAGTCAGCATTGACCTCCACATGAACAGTTTTTTTGCAGTGGTGGAGGCCAAAGTGTAAATGGAATGGAATCAAGAAAAAAGGGAAGAGAGGAATTGCCAAAGGGAAGAGCCAAAATAGATATTTTCCTAGGAATTTTGCCAAAAAAAAGGGAAAAATGTGGTAATTTGAAGGGTAAGAAGGATGAAAATTATGTTCATTTTTTTTTAAGTTGTGAGATGTAACAGTAAATTTTATGCTCCTGAGAGAGCCAATAGAGAGAAAAAGAGAATAAAGTTGCTTTATTGTTGTTGTTGAGAAAATGAGCAATACCTTATCAGGTAAACAGCTGGAGATGATTGCCTTATAATAAGAATATAAGTCTTTTTTAGGCATGTATTTATTTTGAGAGAGAGACAGACAGTGGGCAAGCATGTGAGAGGGCAAGGGACAGAAATAGAGGGAGAGACAGAATCCCAAGCAGGCTCCTCACTGTCAGCACAAAGCCCAATGTGGAGCTTGATCCCATGAAGCGCGAGATCATGACCTGAGCTGAAATCAAGAGTCTGACACTTAACTGACTGAGCCACCCAGGCATCCCAAGAATATAATTCTTAAATATTAATTATTCTTCAAAATTATTAACTAGGTAATTATTCAATCCTTCTACATAATATTCCTTAAAAATGTTTTCAACAAATTTCTTAAAATCCATTAGACCTCTGCAACCTATATTTAAAGCCATTGTATTTAGTGGGGTAAAGCCAGGGAAACATATATCTGTATATATCAACACAGTAGGAGTAGACAGGATGAATGAAAGTGCATGTATATGTAGGCTGACAAAACGGAAATTTTTTATGGGGGTGAAAAAGTACATTTTGAGAGGGAAATATAGTTATTCCATAGTAATAAAATAGTAAAGAGCAGTCTTTCTTGTGATCTTTTATAAACCTCCCTCTGGGAGGGAAAATTCTATTCCTGGTTGTAACTTCTGAAATATGATCGCAAAGCCTAACAGTTTACGTAGTGATCTTTAAGAGGATAATCAGAGTTGTGGATAAATAATATTCAATGATGTATTTATTTTTGATCAGCTAGTAAATTATCATTGACTTCCTACTATATTCTGTGCAGAATATATAAAATTACAAGACATGGTCTCTATCAATAAAATCTGTGTGGGGGAATTCTTTTAATTAGATTAATCTTTAATTTAAAAACAATTTTATAGTAGGAATATCTGTGTTCTTTAAAAGATTATGCTAGGAATAAAATACCTTAAGCAAAGCAATTCAAATACCTGTTTTATAAATGTGCATTCTGAGTAACCGTCATATTAACTTTAGAATCTGATGGTTGGAAAGACTTCACTTTTTCTGCCTAAATATATCTTAAGTGTTATGAGGCGAGCTGGGCTTTGAAGTTGAACCTGTTTTGTTTTGTGTGGTTGTGTTTGCTTTGCCTTTTTCCCCCTTTTCTTTCTTTCTTTCTTTCTTCTTTCTTTCTTTCTTTCTTTTTGGAAGAGAGGGCTTGTGTGTTTCTGACACATCAAATAATTTATGTTTCCAATGACCATTTACTGAAGATCAACTTATTCTTCAGAGAGGAAAGAGATACACTGTTTTCTAGTTTTGTTGTTACTAACAGTGCTTGCCTATAACCTGATTCCTCAGTAATTAGGGACTGAAAAGGTAATCAGAATTCAAGTGTGTTGAAGCTCACAATTGGGATTTGTGCTTAAAAGCCTTAGAAACTTACAGAGAAACCCCCCTCTGCATCCTTTAAAATGGTCCAAAAGCCTAATTACCAACTCGAGAGAGAGAGGATACTGCAGCTCCTTGGAGTCTAGCAGTTATAGAGAAGACCCCTGGAACACCCCTCCCATCTCTAAGTAAATAAAGTCGCTTTCATTGTCAGTTTTAATAGGGTCTGGAACCCACCCAAATGTGACTGAAATCAAAGTGTGGTTTTGCATGTCCTCAATATATCGCGTTAAACTTCATCCCTGAACACCAATCTACTGTTTATCTACCAGTTAATGGTTTATTTCACTTAGCCATGTAAAACAGGCTATGCTTCTTTTCCATCATTATAAACTAGGGTTAGAGTGACTTGGTAATATTTTAAAAGAAAATAAAATATAATGAGGTCTTCCTTGAAATGTGAGGTTTTAGTCCAATGATCCTAGTGCATTTCTTTAATTACTTAGAGAAGATTCTACAAAACTTTTTTAGAAAAGTATTTTTTATTGATAGTTCAAAAATTAGATGATCAAGATCAATAAGTCTTAGTTTTCCGCCATTGTAAGTGGCTCCTTGGATAGTCTCCTAAAACAGCTGGAGGAATAATCAGTACATTCACTAGTAACCCAGTTAACAACTGGCTCATTTAACTTCCTTGTACTTTTTGTCCTTGTCTCCAAAAAGGACAAAGTGAAATAGTATTTGGTCAAGCCCTGATAAATCAATAACTTAATGCAGTTAGTTACACTTACTTAGTGCAGTTAATATTAAGAGCTTGTAAGAGTTTCCTTGTATTTACTTCTTTATTCCCACATCAGCCGTTACAGAACATTCTCATTTTCCACATGAAAGCCACAGGAGCCATTTCACAGCTCAGACCCAACAGACTGAACACCAAAAGATTAAGTGGCTAAGCTGCCTAGCATTGCTTGTTTAGCTTTGCCCACAGGATTTGAATTTGCACTACACTGTTGAACATCCTAAAATAATTTAACCACATCCCAAACACTGCATAAAGAAAGTCTGTTCCATTTCTCGCCTCTTTAGATTGCACGTCCGGAGCAATTTCTCCCAAATTAAATGCCATTTGGTTTGTGTTAGAATAATCAGGACTAGTGCAAACATTAATAAGTCTGCAATAATAGCAAAGTTATTTTCTTTCACAAATAGCCCTACACATACCTAAGAAAGCTTTTCCATCCCAATTTGTTTTCTTTCTTTCTTTTCAAAATAAAATGAGAAACTTACATCTATAAAGTGAGAACACGCAGCAGGTATCATACATTTAAAAAGTGTTCAGTAGAGCATGTTTACCAGTAAACCTTAGACACGTAAGATCATTTAGTTATGTACTCTAAAATAGAATGAAAGAAGCCTTAAAAATGGGGAAGGTGGCTATTAATAACATCAACAATTAGCCTCTGAGGGAGAAATCTGGAACAAAACTATAGTGTAAGAAGCTATTCATAGCTTCTTAAGGTCACTTCAAATGCAGAAACATCAAGTTTAATGTCAGTACTTTCCTGAGATATTACAATAGATTATTGACCACCTGATGTTACAAATCTTCAAAATGAGATTGCTTGGTTTTCATTATAGTTTTCAAAAGATAGCACACATTTGTTAGAAATTTTACATTTTTCTTGACATGTTTCATATATTTCAACTCTCTTTAAAGGAGACAATGAAAATTGCTAACTTCTTTTTTACATCTTCGCATTTCCATTCCTCTGTAAAGTCCCTGCAAGAAGCAAATACTTGAAAATATGTAACATGGTATCATGATATTTAAATCCACTTCTATTTTTCTAAATAAGTACCCAGACAAAGAGTAGTATTCTTTCCCAGCCACTTCATTTGTTAAAGAGCCTTCCAGTGAATTCATCAGTCTACTACTTGAGCCACATGGATATTGTTCTAACATACATACCAAGATTTCTTTTCAAAGTTAACAGTTGTGATGTCTAACATCACAGCAGTGTTTTTGTTTCTGCTGTACTTCTTTGATATTGGCAGGAATCAGTTCAAAAGAATGCAATGAAGCCTTCATTAGGGGACTATGATACTCATAGACTCTGGGAAGGCAGCCAGGGGAATCAATTGGCGAAACATTCAAAGCAAAAGGTGTACCACCCTATTTTACATTCTCACATGCCAAAGCTGACTGCTGAGGCGTCAAGTTAAAGATCCTTGTCCTAGTCTTTGTGGTGTTCAATTTCTCTTATTTCCTTAAACCTGAATACCTGTTTTTATTACATTGCTTTCAGTGTGATGTGTTATGATGTTCTGAGATTTCACTTCAAGGCACTGGCAGGTTTCTTTTACGTCTGTGCATTTACTAATCATGGAATGGTACTGGCGGAGAGGCTGCAGGGCCAGCCATGTGATAGAAATTGTAAGAATGCTTATATTCTGCCAGAGGACACTTGGTCTGGAGATGTTCTTTGCCTGAGTCAAAGCAGGGCAAGACGTTCATGCTCTTGGGACATGAAATGATGACTTTTTCTTTATTATTAGAATATAAGCCAAGCTGAAAAGCACAGGGACTCTGTGAAAGAAAAGCACCAGCTCATCTGGCTCCAGTGTTCACCTGTCAATCCCCTGTTCCAGACCCAGATTATAAAGAAGGAGGAAGGCAAGGAGTAGGAGAAAAGAAGACGCAATTTGTTTCACACAGACGATGTTTGGATTAGCTAATAAAATCTGCTAAGCTTTTGAAAATCCCTATCAAAAATCAGGCTATTAATTTTATCTCCATTTCTAATCAAGAGCAGCCAACATGAGTTTTTGGAGCAAAGGCAGAGAGAATAATTTGGTAATATTATTTGGTTAATCATAGTTTCATATTATAAACTCTAAAGTCTTTAGAAAGTTTAAAGAATCCCAGATTGCTGCATGAAAACCACAGAATAAAATGACCATATTTATCAATCTAATATAAAATACTAATTTAAAGTGCATGGTTGCAAAGGAAAGCATGCTTAATTTTAAAAAATTATTTGCATACACTATACTATGAATGTCCTATGCATGTTTTGCACAGGATTTATATTTGTATACATATTCTTTAAACCACACCCCATTGCCATTTTATCCAAAATCTCTAAAAATGGAGGTGGAATTGTAGGGCCATCACAATTTTAGAGGTGTCGAGAACTTTGAAGTAATATAATCCAATATTTTCATCTTATAAAATGGGAAACTGAGGCCAGAAAGAAAAAATGTTTTGCTCAAGATCACAAAGCTAACTAGCAGGCAGGTCTTTTTTTGTTTCCAGGTTTTCCAAGACACCACATTGCATTCAAAGAACAGCATACATAGTCAGCAAGATTTTCCATATGAAATCCAGTTCTTGAAAGTTAACCTACAATGTATTGAAAATAGCATTACGGTTTTTACTGAATGATTAACCGCTGTAATAAATTATATTATATTGAATAACTTTGTATAGTTCTATATAATGCAATCTTTATAATAAATGATATATATTTAATAAGGAGCAGCATTCAATGGCTTACAAGAAAGACTGCAGAGTTACAATAAGTAGTAAAATTTCTCCAAGATGCTAAGTGATTGCCAGTTTAGGACTTTCACTGTTCTTCAATAAAATAAACATGAGTAATGAGTTTGAGAAAATCTGGTGTTCCACAAATGAATAAAAAAATGCATTGGAAATGTTAAAGTATTATTTCTTAAATCCTTTCCTTGCCAAAGAGATCTTTTCAAATATTCAGCTACAATTCTTTCAACAGTGAGTATAAATTGTAGAGACTTGTTTTTTCAGCTTCTCTCTAATGTGGTTGACTGAACACCAGATTGACATGTTCCCTAGTCACACAGACATCAATTGGGGTAATGATATAACAGTAACAAGCATGTTTTCTTGAGAAATATTTTAAAGAGTAAATAATAAACTGAGCCATAAAATGAAAAAACAGAGGATGTAAATGCTCTTTAAAACATTTTTATAAACATACTGAAATGTAGACAGGAACATATAAAACAGGAAATAGAACAAAATGTATTTTCAGGTGGCATTTTAAACAAATGGATGAAATTAACATTGGAAAAAAGATACATTGTCTATGTATAGCAGTTAATTTGAAACCGAAAGTGTAAGTTTATATATGGAATGCAAAATGAAGGAGATGGTAAATGAACCAGAAGAACAGAATAAGCCAAATGAAGACGATTTTATATTTAATTTAAAAGATGAAATGAAAAATATTTAATATAGCAAAGAAAACATTTTGACTTGACAATGAAATCTATCAGTAAGCAGAGTGATAGATAATACAATGAGATGGCCCACTTTAATTAAATTTTCAAAATGTAAGTTAATCAAAATCTACATAGGCCAAATAAAAAAAATAGAAAATGAATGGTAAGCCAAGACATGAAGGAAAGAATAAGAAGGGACACAAATTACAAAAACTATCAGTTCACTGAACTGTTTGTTGACTAATTGCTCAAGGCAGCACTATTGGTAAAGAATGAGTCATCAGGTGCTTTGGAGCACAGTGTCTTTAATGTTTTATTTCTTGGCAACATTAGAAAAGTCAAATGGAGACAGTACACAAGGAGCTGATTTGCAACATAAATAAAATACAAAGTAAATAAATTGTATTTTCTGTTGTTTTCAGTTTTATTCTTCAAGTGTGGGGGTAGTGGTAAAGTGCTCTAGGGCTCTACTATTACAGTTTCAAACATCTTCCTAAAGATCAAGTAATTCATATAAAACACAATTGTTTTGTAACTCAAACAAAACTTGTGGATTTGACAAGCCACTCTGACAAATTTGTGGAAAAGAAAAACGTCAAAATAAGCAGGTATGCATCTCTGAAATTTGGTAAACTCCTATGGAAAGGTTTCTACAGGATGGAACAGGGCCATTAGATAAATAATCTGTTGTTCTAAGTTTTACACAAAGGTAATTTAGTTTTTCTGCATTTCTCAACAATGACACTCCTGTAGGCTTTTCAAGTTGTTGTACTTAGTTTTTGCCAATGCTCAGGTAAAAATTGAGTATTTATCTTATGGCACGAACATTTCAAATTTTGTATTGCTATCTAGTCAATCAGCTTGACAGCTCCATTCTTCAGTTGGTGTTCTCTCTCTCTTTCTTCTTTTTGATTGACTTGGCGTAACTGCTGACACAATAGCCTCTGACCAAAGGGAATGGTTCTTTTCTAGACATATTGTTTTGAATTCTATTCACAGTTAACTATGTCTCACTGAACCCTTCCAGTATAAACAAAATACTTGGATTACTTTCAAAGTAATAATGCCCAAAGGCAAAATTTAATATAAAACCCAACTTTTTTTTCTTTCTTTTTTTGCAACTCAGCAGAAAGACCTACAAAATATTTAATGCTTGGCAAAATGACCGGGATCGATTTTTATTGCTGTGTCAGGTCAGCCACTATCTTATCCAGTAAGCAGATTGTTTCGTTTCTGTTATTTTTTTAAAGCACCTTCTGTGAGAGGCAGGTGCAACATCAGCTGTTCATGGTCAATTCATATGTAAATATGCGAATGATGCACCTCCCCCCCAACCAATTCGGGGAGGAGTCACCTCAAATTACTTGATACTTCTCCAGCTAACCTTGCAGCAATTAAAGAAAAACTCTATTGTGCAGAATCCATGCCACTTTGGTCATCAACTTAGCAAATTAATAATAGCCAGCTCCTAAATACTTCCTTGAATAACTTAAAATATGTTAAAGGGAATGATTAAAGACTCCAAGTTCTAGAGAATTTCTCTTCATCCTGTTCATTATCGAGATAAAATATCTAAATATGAAATATTAGTAGGTAAGACAATCTGATCTTGGCTGTCACTGGTCTTTAAATGGAATTTATATCAGTTAATTCTTCTTAGGAATATTTTCTCCAACAAAAATCATTGACAGCATACATAGGAAGTTGTCTGGAATTTGTCGGCTTCAAATGACTGATTCTTAGGAGGTATTTCTAGACTCAAGGGCAGTGGTTAATAGTCGCAGAATATTATTTTTCCTGATGCTTTACAGTCAGAGTTTCTATTTTTTCAATCTGGAAATAATATGTCTAAAGTTATTTTAGCATTAGAATCTATCCAGTGAGATACCTATGTGTATAACACACAATAAGGCAACATAGTAAGTGGGATAGTAGACAAATGACTAAAGAAGCAAGGCAGAAATGGTTTATCTCTTCAGTGGGAGATATTCAAGGGAAGTTCTAAAGAAGAGATAGCTCTTGAATTTGACCTTGAAAAATGAGTAGGAATGTGCCAGTTCAGCAGAGGAAGGAGAACTCCCAGCCAAGAGAATGAGCAATACTTCAGAGGTGGTCAAGTACACATTGTGCCTGGAATGTGAATTAGGACTGGTGAGAGGACCCAATGATCTCAGCTTCACTGAAGAAACAATCTTTTTCTCAATTTCACCATTGTTATTAGTAGCAACATTGTTGCAAACACATAATTCAATCAGTTTTGATACCTCTATCCATCAGGGCTATGATCATCTACTGCCAAATGTGGTTACCTTTGTGGTTTACCTTTGGATTTTGGAATATTTTATTTCTATCCATTTCCTCTACTCATACATTAGCCAGGATGACATGACCTTACTTATTGTCTTCTAGGCACTCCACACTCCATTCCCATTGCAAAAAAATCAACAACCTTATAGGAGCTCATAAATACATCGTTATGCCAAACAAAATTAAAAAAAATCCAAATACTTCATTTGATTTCAAGAGTTACTATCAACCTTTATAGACTTATCGTTCCTCTATATTCTTTCCCATTATTTCAATCAGGTCCTCATTGGCTCAGAATATTGATTTTATTCAAATATAGCATTAATGGAACAGATGAGATTGTGAATTCTGAAGCTTGACTGCCTGGGCTTGCATTCTGAGTTCACTGTTCCATAGCTATATGGCTTGAAAAAAGCACTTTATCCTCATTGCCCTTATCTGCAAAATGGTAATAGTACTAATACTTCTCTCATATGATTAAGTGAATAAAGAATAGGTGAATTAATATACGTATAGTATTTAAACATTCTGGCACATGATCAACTGTCAGTACGTTTGTAGCTAATATTACCATTTTCTCTTCAAAATATAAATGTATATTTTGGCTATTATAGATAATGTTGCTATAAACATCAGTGTGCATGTAAGCCTTTGAATTAGTATTTTTGTATTCTCTGGGTAAATACTTCACAGTGCAATTGTTGGATTGTAGGGTAGTTCTATTTTTAACTTTTTGAGGAACCTCCATACTCTTTCCCGCAGTGGCTGCACCAGTTTGTATTCCCAGCAACATAGTAAGAGGGTTTCCCTTTCTCCACATCCTTGCCAACACCTGTTATTTCTTGTGTTGTTGATTTTAGCCATTCTGACCGGTGTGAGGTGCTATCTCCTTGTAGCTTTGATTTGTATTCCCTGATGATGAGTGATGTGGAACATCTTTTGGCCATCTGTATGTGGCCATGTGTCTGTTGGCCATCTGTATGTCTCCTTTGGAAAAGTGTCTATTCATGTCTTCTGCCCATTTTTAATTGGATTATTCATTTTCTGAATTCATTATCTTCTCCTATCCCATAGGTTGCCTTTTCCTTTCGTTGATTGTTTGCTGTGCAGAAGCTTTTTATTTTGAAGATGTCTAACAGTTTATTTTTGCTTTCGTTTCCCTTGCCTCAGGAGACATATCTAGAAACAAGTTGCTGTGGAAACAGCTCAACTGTCCATCAATTGATGAATGGATAATGATGTGTGTATTTATATACAATGGAATATTACTCAGCCATAAAAAGAATGAAATCTTGCCATTTGCAAGGACATGGATGGAGCTAGAGAGTATTATGCTAAGCAAAATAAGTCAGTCAGAGAAAGACAAATACCATATGATTTCACTCATATGTGGAATTTAATAAAACAAATGAGCAAAGGGAACAAAAAAGAGAGAGGGAAGCAAACCAAGAAAAAGACCCTTAACTAGAGAGAACAAACTAATGGTTCCAGATGTTGTATGGAAGCAATGAGTCACTACATTATACACCTGAGACTAATATTACACTGTATGTCAACTTGAATTCAAATAAAAACTTAAAAACAAAAAAACAAACAAAATGTAAATGTATAAAATATAACTTTAGGTTACCACTTCAAATGATTTTTAAATGACTCATGATAATTTTATTCAAATGACGCATGAACATGCACTTGTTCTGAAAGGGGCAAGTGATGATTAAGTACATGAAGTATAACTGAAGCTCTCTACTTAACTCCTTTCCACTCTTATTCCATATTTCAGAGGGAACCCCTAGTAGCAGTTTAACAGGTATAATTCTGGTTCTTTATCTCTGTTTGTTTCTTTGAACATAAATTAGACCTTGCCCAGTGAATTGTCCTGGAATTTAATTATTTTTGACTTAATGATTTATCGTAGATACTTCCCATAAAAATATATATTAAATTCATTTCTTTACCAAATATTTCCCAAAAAGTGATAATATGCCTGGCCTTTTTCTCTTTTATGGAGATATATCAGGGAAACAAAACTCCCTGCCCAATTGAAGCTTCCATTCTCTTCAATGTGTAGATTATTCATTTCTAATGACTACGATATATCAGAGAGTATGAATCCAGCCTAAACTCTTTCGCCACCCCACTATTGAAAGACATGTAAATAGTTTTCAGTTTAGGGCTGATATAATAGCACTGACATCCTTAATATTCATGTTTCTGTGAGTTTTTAATTTTTAAGAAAGATTCTGAGTAGTGGAATTACCAGTGTAAAGGTTTTTATAGACACTATCAAATTGCCTTTCAAAAAGACTGTCAATTTATACTCTTACTCAGAGTGCTTAAAAATAGCTATTCCCCTACATCATCCAAATTGATGTCTGCAAAACAATGTCTTCAAGAATGTTTACAGAAATTTTGTAAGAAGGATTTTCTTTGGCCACATAAATTGGAGAAACATTATAGTTTTCTTTAGTGAAGTTTTCATGTTTCAGTGCATTATAAATATCTGTTGTTGGTGCATAACACACATTATTTTTCCACCATACATATTTTAACAAATTGAGGAGCAGTGTCCTATTTGTTTTTATGTGACAAAGGATGTGTGAATTGCTTAGAATTATGCCAATCCTTTTAGGCCTATAATATCTAGGAGACATGTAGGTTACCTGAATCTAGAACGTGTGGTAAAGCTTTCCTTATTTTTCTGCACAACATTTTCTTAAGTAAAGACAGGCTATAGTGATAAACACTCTCTGAAATATATAATGGATCAAATATAATAAAAAGTTTATTTTCACTCACATAACAGCAGATGGTGGCTGTTCCTGTTCCTGAGCAGCTAGGTTCTCTTCAACACATGGTTGAAGCTTCCCTCAAATAATTCCACTGTCTCCTAGCACCTCATTGTCACTGCACTCCAGGGGTAGACAAACAAAGAGAGTATGGAGAAGGCAAACCTTCTTAAAAGGCTTGCTTTATGTTGAACAGATCATTTTGGTACATTCCTTTCGCAAGAACTGTATACACAGCCACGCATAACTGTGAGAGGGTCTGGGAAATAAAATCTAATGCTGCACCCAAGAAAAAAGGGAAATGAACATTGGCTAAAAATCACCATTCTCTCACACATCTAACAGGCTTGCAATAATAACATCCTATAATCCATGTTCAATAATTGAACATGGATTATAGGGCAGGCTCAGTACTAAGTACTTTATTTGTATTAGCTCATATAATATTCAAATATGCATGAGGTAGGTACTTCCATGTCAAGAGTTGATAAGGTGAGTCAAGGATAGAAGCCTGAAGCCTGAGCTGAGTGCCCAGCCCTCCCCCTTTTGCCATGTTGCCTCTCATCGATGCAGGGTTCCTCTAATCAATGCAGGGTGCCTTTCATCAGTCAGGGTGCCCCAGGGCCTGGCATGCTGGGGTCACCATTGCCTCCAACATAGTCTCCATTGTCTCTCAGCTCCCTTTGACTTTTTCAACAACTTGACCCTTCTCCCAGGGTCCTGGCTCCATTTTCAAGAGTGAATATTAGATTCTTCACATCCTACCCTTTCCCTGAAGACACTTCAGCTCATCCAGATAATTCATAGTGAAGCAACAAGAACATTCTCTTGCTAATGTCAGTCATGTCATAGATATAATTTTAATACTTGGTTTTCTTTTGACTGTCTTCTATGAACAACCACAGTCACAACTTTCCCTCTACTCTCTGGTTACTCTCCTCCCCACACCCTTCCAAAAATGCTTCTCTTATGCCAAGCAAACATATATATTGGTGTAACTTGAAATTCACTTTATACGCCTTTTCTCCCTCTTTTGGAATAATCCTGTTCAGTGCATGACTTCAGATAAAATCATATCTGTTTTCCAACCCATGGTAAGAGTATGCTGGTTGTCAGGAATACAGCGGTGGTCGCAGAACACTTCATAGAAGTATGAGGACACATCAAAGAATCTAGGATACCTTTGCAAATTCATCTTCCTTGACATTCACTGCACCAAAAATTCTTATATGCTCATTTTAGCAGTTAGTTATTGCTATAATAGCTATTGCTATAAATGCTGAGCAGCAAACCACTAAACCACACCTCAGTGACTTAGAAGCATTATTCTCATACTCCGGAGTCTATGAGTTGGCAGCGTTGTTCTCTTTTAGGCTGTCGGTCTGCGGGTTGATTGGGACAGGTTTCCTCGACGTATATCTCATCTTCCTGAAGTTTGCAGGCTGCCTCAGGTTTGTTCTTTTTGTAATAATGGCAGAAATGCAAAAGAGCAAGCCAGCCATGACAACACATTTTATACCTCTGTTTGCCACATATTGGCTACAATCCTGGTGATCAAAGCAAGTCACATGCTAAGCCCCAAATCAAGTGGTAGGGAAGTATACTCCGTGTCCGATGGCGGGGGGGGGGGGGGTGGGGTACTGCAAAATCACAGGGCACAGGGAATGGATACAAGGGGAGGAGAAAAACTGGGCAAGTAATTTAATATGCTGCATTCCTACTTTGAAATGTACAGGTACAATTAGTGACTTCAGCTGATTTGAGTATCCTGAAATTTATCAAATACTCAAATATGTTGAGGTAGAACAAAAGCATGAGAACCCCTGGTATAATTGCTGATAACTACTAGGCATATATCATTGACTCAGGCCACTGTCTTAAACTTTCAATATTTTGTTTGTTAATTAATTCTTCAGTTTGTATCTGTTGAGCGCCTACAAAATATAAAGCACTATGCAAGACACTGGGGATACAGAAACAAGAAAAGAACTCATGGCCCTGTTGCCATGAAACTCAGAGTCTAATAGGGAAACATATTAACAATAATAATTACTAAATTTAAATTGTGAAAGGTTCCTTGAACAAAGAGAGTTAGTTATAAACTAAGTGTTCATCACTGGGAGATATGACCTACTCTGTTATTACAAGGAGGGTTCAGTTGAAGTGCACTAACAGGCTTTTAGCTGCACTAACATGCTTAGTTATAAGTAACTGGGTGAACTCTAGGCAGAACAAAAGCATATGAAATACACCCCAGATAGTATGGGAAATGATAACAAAGTCCAGCTGGGAGAACACAGGAGAAAAAAAAAAAAGACTGGTTACAACTACCAAGAGAATAAAAAACATAAGGTGATGACCAGACAGTCAGAGTCAGATACCTATGGCCTTAGTTTAGCTCTTTAAAGTAATAGGAAATCATTAAAAGGTTTTAAGCAGAGGTGAGACATGATCAAATTTGCATGTTCAGACTGGACCTAAGAAAGGAAATAGGAAATATCAGTGAAGAAGTTACTGCAGTTTTTCATGAAAAAGACTAGATGACTTGTGGCAGATGATATAGAGACTGAACACCTCAAAGATATAGAGATCTGAACACCTCAAATTTCCACATCAATTTGTGGAAATTGATGATTGAATTGACATCTCCCATTTAGAAGAGTGTGGTCAAGAATGACTGTAGTTGTCTGGGTTGTACAACTTAATGAATGCTGGTACCATCTGCCGAGAGGGAAAATTAGAAAAGGACCAACTTTATGGGGAAGGTCATGAATTCAGTTTCTAAATTGTTGAAAAAAAGATAAATGTAGAAATGGAAGACCTGTTTAGATAGATGAGTCTGGAAGAGGACCAGTTTCATGTGAAAGACCGTGAATTCAGTTTTAAAGATGTTAGAGAGAAGATAAGCCATCCATGCATATATGGATGACCTAGTTAGATATATGAGTTTGGAGCTCATAGGAAATGACCGAATAAGAGAAAGAAATTTGAGAATTATCAGTATATACATATACTTGAATCCACATGTGTAGATGAGATCATCTGAGTAGAGAATATAGAGAAGACTGAATGACAAGAGCTTATGAATGTCATTGAGAAGTTAGTTTTAGGAAGAAGAACCAACAAAGGTTAGAGAGAAGAAGAGAAATGAGAGGTAGAAGAGAAATCAGTTATGTGTGATGACACAGAAACCAGGAATGTAACCAAGAAAAAAATGTATTAGTAGTTTTTAATACTGCTAAAAGACCAATCATAATGAAGACAGAAAGTACTGTTGGTAAATACTCAACTGAAATGACTTCTCCTGTACTCCTCGTTGACAATCTACTCCAAGAGTCATCCTAGATCTTATCATCTAATCCACTCATGGCCCCAAGTCACTTTTCAAAAATGGCCTCCTCTATTTCCAGGTTACATGTTCAATTTCTCCTAGTGCAGCCATTCTAACATATAATTGTTATATGAGTCTATTATGAGTTACTCCATTAGTATCTTCTTTTATTTCATTTTTCCTCATTCAGTTTATAACATTCTGACCAATACCCCACTCACCTCTACTTTCATGGAATCCACATGGCAAAATTTCAACCCTGGATTAAAGTAAGTATGTACTGGGCCAGCTGAGTGCTATTGGAGAAAGCCACAAAACAGGGGAGGCTGTTTCTACAAAATATTCTTGACCACCATTTCCTCTGGGCCCTCAACAATGCCTGTCAGTTTTACCATGTTTCTCTGATAATCAATTCCATACTCTCTAGAATAACACACAGTAAGACACAATAAAAATAAAATTCTGTAGATAAAATTTTTCCAGTGCTTCTCCATTCTCCTAACATCACCATTGGGCATGGTTCTTTCATTCTTAAAAGTTGATTCTGCCTCTTACTGTATTACCATCAGATAAGAGTCACTCTACTGCTTGGGTTTTTTTAAGTTTATTTACTTATTTTGAGGGGAGGAGGGGTAGAGGGAGAGAGGGAGAGAGAGAATCCCAATCAGTCTTCATGCCATCAGCACAGAGCCCGACACAGGGCTAGATCTCATGAACCGTGGGATCATAATCTGAGCGGACATAAAGAGTTGGGCACTTAAACTGACCGAGTCATCCAGGTGCCCCATAAGTCTACTACTTGCTCACAAGCCTAAAAACCTTTCTGCATCTACATTCATCTTTTTTCTTTCTCTCTAATTCAACATATTAGGCATCCATTCTTCAATCTAAGGCTAAGGACTTTGCCTAAATTTTGTATGCCATTTATCCCATCCTTCATAAAACTGCACTGTATGATTTTTCTTTTTACTTTTTGTGATTTCAACTTTGACCCTTCTCATCAGTGCTTAAAACGCTGAAATATTCACAATCTTAGAAAAAGAAGCCCTCCCTTATCTTGGATGCTATGACTAATCACTCAGATTGCCATCTTCTGAACAAAGACATTCATTCTGCTATTTGCCAGAAGTACTTACTACTGACAGCTCACAGTTGAGTCCCTTTGCAGGCATTGCCATAAGTAGTGTTTAAAAAGAATCTCATCTCTTCTTGATGGAGGGGGGTGAAAAAGCTGAGGATTAGGCCTAGATCTTAATTATAAGGGTAGCTGTGCTCTAGAGAAGGTTAAATTTCAACTCCACAAGTCTGGTATATTAAAGGCAGGGTTCTAATTAAGAAAAAGTAGAACTTGACATTTTCAGATGAGAACATCTGGATCAATGCACCCAAAATTTTTAATCCTCAGATTCTGCTAAATCATCCGGGCCTCCAGAAATGATCTATTTCTTCCTCTTAAAGACTAGCACTAACTATTAGTTGAAGACAAGCCAAAGGCTTCTGTCTTGCAAGACAGTGGACATACTTCTCAGGATTTCCTCTTACCTCCTCTCCTGGTCATCAGACTAATAAAAAAGTCAAGGAACAATATAACCCAGTTGGGAATATGATGCAGCTACTGAGGGAGGAAAGAGACTATACCTGAAAGAAGTGAAAGAATTTAACCAAGATATACCTACAGAGGCCAGGGAAGTTTGTGTGGTTTTAGATCAGGTGAGTTCTGGGTTCAGAGAGGAGGTGGTAGAACACAGAGTTGCATAAGAGAAGGCTTATCAATATGGGAGTACTTTCTGGAGATAGAGGAATTAATATCTTGGTAAGAGCCCTAGGAGACATTGCAAAAACCTACTGGAAAGGCTCTTAGAAATTGGGAGAAAGTGACAACCAATACAAAGTGAAGTAAAAATGCAGAAATTAGCATGAAAAGTGATGGAAGAATACCTCGGAAGAAATAATATTGTAGGAGAGGTTTTTTTTTTTTTT
This sequence comes from Cryptoprocta ferox, assembly GCA_028646485.1. NCBI lineage: Eukaryota > Metazoa > Chordata > Mammalia > Carnivora > Eupleridae > Cryptoprocta > Cryptoprocta ferox. The sequence goes on from CM053570.1 coordinate 35,588,189, forward strand.
TTTTTTTTTTGAGTTTACTTATTTTGAGAGAGAGAGAATGGGAGGGGCGGAGAGAGAGAGAGAGAGAGAGAGAGAATCCCAAGTAGCCTCCCTGCCATCAGCGCAGAGCCCGACACAGGGCTCAATACCATGAACGATGAGATCATGACCTGATCCAAAGTCGGATGCTTAACCAACTGAGCCACCCAGGCCCCATACTAGGAGAGTGTTCTATAAGGCTGGAAATAACCATCAGTTAATTATGTTCCACAAGGGATCTCAGAGGACACATTTATGAAATTATTAATGAATGTTCCAAGAATCTCAGTGGTAGCTGCCCTCTCTAGACCAAGACTGACTATAGGAGATGTTATTACAAAACTGGGCTTTGTGCTAATAAGGATGAGAGGATTCAAATTAATAATAATAAATACCAGGAAGGAGTGCTTAACTGTCAGAGCAAGATGAGAACAGTTACCTTAATGAGCAGCAGGTTGGAGTGGCAGTGGTTTGGGGACAGTACTGATTCACAGGGAGCTATGGAAATGGTTTATAGAACATTGTACATGCAAGGGCAATGAAGAGGAGAGGCCAACAAGGGCATTATCAATCTAAATAATCAAAAGAAGTAAAGATTGGATGCTCAGTAGGCTAAGGAAATGGCAACCATAAAAAGTCCTGATCCATTTTCTAGTTTGCAGACTTGCCAGTTTTCAGACTGAGTACCCATGAAGTGAAGGAGAAGTTGGTTCACCAGACAGAAGTACCCTGCAACCCCAGGTCAAATGTTTCTGGGGACTTTAGCCAAGTTACAAAATCTGTCTCTGTTTTTTCTTTCAAAAAATAGAGGCAATAACTGTTTTCCTCTTGGGGATCTCATATGGATTAAATGAAATAATGTGTGTGGTCTTTGATAAATGCTTAAAATATTAGATATATATTTGGTTACAGAAGTGGGAGTATTATAAAATTATCTGTTTTATGTATAAAGGACAGTTACAAATTTAATATTTGTCACTAATAACACACAGGGATAGTCTCTTTTTAAAAATCTCAACTTTCTCTCATACATACATGGTTCAATGAGATTCAGTGACCACCTTACTAGTTGTTTTATCTGTTCCTTGGGTTCTTCTGCACAACCCATCTTTTATCTAATCTCTTTCAACTTTTGAACTGTGCTGCTTGATCTTTCAATTCTTGATCTGTAAAGAAGAATATATTTTTAATAATTCACCCTAAGAATCAGATCATTGTCTATCACTCAACCTCTTTCTGATGCCACCAACATAAAGCTTCTGGATTCCGTTTTATCATAAATATTTCAATAAATCCATAGGTAGCTTTGGAGATGTATTTTTGAAAAAAAAAAAGAACATCCTTAGATGTTTTAAAAAAGCCTCTTTAATACTTTTAAAATGTAGTAATTGGGCCCAAACTAATCTTTTGTTTTATGAATTGTGGATATTTGCATCTTATTTAAGTGCATTTTTTCAGATTTTGCACAAATATATAATTTTTTTAAACTGCAGGCCAATAATTTTTGGAAGTTTTATGTTTTGAAAATGAAGAAAAAATTCAAAAGGAATAAAAAAGATAACCCTGTATAACTTGTCTTTTACAGGCTCTGAGAGTAATTCTCTACAAGAGAAGAAATGGTAGCCAGAGTCTTCTGTAAGAGACAGAAACTAAGTAATTCAGTTTTTAATTTAAATGAAGACAAATAAGGTTAACATTTGCAAACTTACCTAACTTTATATTTACCCCTCTTGCTGCAGAGCTAACTTACCACTATCTTCTGAAGAAAGGTCGCAGTAAGTTTAATTACATCACTAGTAAGTCATTCCACTTTAGAAATATTTACTGAGTTCAAAATACATCTGTAATGGTGGCCTCTACTAGGTACCATCAGTCTGCAAGTATGAATGAGTTTGATCCTTTCACCTAAGGAAGTTAGAATGTAATTGGGAAAACTATATGCATGCCATTAATACTGGTAAAGGAAAACTCAGTAATGGATTGCCATTCATTGGAGTTGGAAGATCTGATGGGATAGCTGGCAGCTAGGCTGGACCTTGGTAGGGACACCTTTCCTCTGACAATTGGAAGTGGTGGTAAAGGGCAAGATAAGAAAAAATAGAAGTGGTCAACTTCAGAGGTATAGGGCATGGAATGGAACGCTGAGCAATCCAATGGGGTGAAGGTTCATAGTGGTGATAATGTGGAATGAAAACTAAACCTAGATTGGCAGGAGTCCCTTTCTTTGAGTATTTCCACATGATACTCAGGAAGTTAAGTTTTATTTTGGTAACAGAAGTCTCCATCAAAGATTAGATGTGAGTTTTGTTTGCTGGTGGTGGGAGTAGTAGCCAGAGTCGCTGCATAGTAATGTGTTTAAACTTGTGTTTGGAGAAAAGTACCAGCAAAGAATCAAAATGATGGGTATTGACAGCTTTCTTTTTAAAGCAAGTCAGTAGGAACTGTGAATCTTCAAATTAATACCTTTTATTCTTTTTCATATCCTGTTCCATCCATCTAGCACAGACCTGTGTCTGATATTCAATACATGCGTGTTGAAAGCCCTTGGTTTCAAGAAAACTACAAATAAAGACATAGCTCTAATTCTTTAGGGAATGAGACTGCTTCTAGGAGTGTTCTAAACAAAGAGCTACAGAGATAACACCAAGGTGGGGGGTGGTACCTAATTCTGACTAGGAAAACAGGAAAAAGAACAATGAGCACAGCTCTGTGGAAGATGATGCATCTGAGCTGGACTTAATTTATTGGTAAAGGTCTAAAACAAAGCAATGGCCATGAAACTCGAACTTCCAAGAGAGATTATCAATGCCTAAGAGGGAGTGTCCAGGGCATTGAGGGAGTGGATTCTAAAATGGACATGGATCAATTTCCTAGAATCAAAGAACTGCCCTGCCCAATCTGTGGAGACACAGATTAGGGGAAACTCAAGTTTATCCTACCATATTCTGCATGAGTATGTGTATCTATCTCGTAGTGACAAGAAATATGTGACACTCAAATCATATAGTTTGTGGAGAGTATAAGAGAGGGGCCATTTATTTACAAAAATGTGGATAGGATGTAAGAGAAGCACAAAATATACTGCAATAACCTGGTTCCAATAAGCACCTGATGCTTTTATCACGTGTAGGTCTCAAACAGAGAGAGGCTACATTAATGGAAATGGAGAGAGCACTATGAGGAGAGGGCTGTCCCTCAGGAGTTTCTACCTGTGGTCAATGGTAGAAAGTTTCTAGGCCTGAGCAAGCTATAGAGAGGACACAGAGGACCTCATTCTGCTCCACCTCTGATCTCTTTCTGCAGACTCTCATTTGCTTAGCCACACAGGAAGCTGATGGGTAAGGGATGTAGGCCACAGTCAGTCTCATGGGGCATAGAGCTGGGTGAGAATGTATTTGAAGGAAAAATAGGAGATATAGGGAGAGTGCGCCAAATCATCCTTGACAGATGTAATTATGATGAAAATACAAAAACTGAACAAAATAATACACACATACCTGGATTATCACCAGAAAACATTATTCTTCTTTTATGATATACTTACAAGTACCAACTTATTCTTGAAACCTTTTCTGCCATACTTTTGCTACTCAAACCTAGACACACAACTTACAAATTACTAGTATCCGAGTATAATTACAAAATACAGTTTGTATATTATATGGAAATATGACAACAGATTTTTTCAAATACTAAGATAAGTGATGCATTACTATATATTCAAAACATAAAATATGTGAATCAATTTTCACTACATGAGTTTTCATAAGATTACTTTATAATCTTAAATATAAAAATTATAGTTCTAAAATGTTTTCAAGTAGAAAAAGGTATCTTGAACTCTCTGATACTCAAGCTACAATTTAAGAACAACCACGATCAGATATAAGTATTCAATCTTTATTTGGAATCTAGATTATATAACATATTTATAAATTGCACATCACAGGCCCAAGTATAAAAGGTAGAGGCTGAAGAAGACAACACTTGACTCTTCAGGGCCACACAGACTATATAAGAGGCCTGAGGCTGGCTCAAATCAGTCAGTCTATATCCCCATAGAATTAGGCATTTTTAGAATTAAGCATCCAAGCCAAACAACAAAATAAAAACCAACACTAATTTAAAGCTTCCTGATTTTTCCTTTAAAGTCTCACAATCTTTGAAAGATTACATGGTAAGAAAGTATAAATATAGGTACTCTAAAGAGCAATGAAAATTAACAAAATTATTTATTTATACTGATGTGAAAAATCAGAAAGGGAGACTGTTTTTAACCCATAGTAACATTCTCTACACCATAAGCAAAGCATTAAAAGTTCAATTTCCATTTCAAAACCCCTGTTTTCATTCTCATTGTTCATAGTTGCTTTGATGTTCCTGCACTCTGACAGAGAGCATGGTTTCATTTGGGGGAAAGGAATCAATTTCTCAATGTAAATTGTGATTTACACACTTCCCTTCCTCACCTATTTTGAATTGATTTGATTCTAGAAGCACTAAGACATGTGAAAAACACTGTTTTGCTTGATTTAATAAACACTTGGAAAATGGCTTGTTGGATAAGCCCTAGACCAAAAAACTAGCAATCCTGAAGGAATGCATTTTCCTTTTTTCTGTCAGTGCCCTGCTTAGTGTTCATTGCTCTACTCTTTAATTAAGGTACAAAGGAATTTTCAGGTCAAGAGGAAGCTAACATCGTTGCATAGGGACTCCATCTATCTTATAATATACTGTTTTCAGGAAGCACTTAATTTTGGCTTCAAAGTATGGTTTATTAAAATTGCATGATAGTGTTAAAATTGACAGAATTCAGGACTCAGTCATTTCCAAAGGCTTAAAGGAGTAAAGCAGTGAAGTAGGGTTTTTTTTTTTTTTCTAATAGTCATATCAATGGGCCAATCAAAAACAAGCAAACTTTTAATAGTCTCTATAGAGAAGACACTAAATAAGTTTCCCTAAAAGGTAAATACTTAATAATTCAAATGGTTTAATTAGAGAAATAATGAAAGAATAGTAGGGCAAAATTGTGATCACATCTTTGCTAGCTACTCTGTTACTTCACTTACATCATAGCTAATTCTCCAAAGCAATCAGTATGTTCATTTCAAGACAAGAAATATGCAAATTTATGGCAGTTTCCATTTTCTTAAGCACCTTTCTGCTCATTAATATTAGAAATAGTCTGAAAGGCGACTTAGTCAATAGGAGAAGGTATTTGCAAATAATATATCTCATAAAGAGTTAGCATCCAAAATATATAAAGAACTGATACAACTCAATACCCAAAAACAAATAATTCAATTTAAAAATGGGCAGAGGACATAAACAGACATTTCTCCAAAGAACACATATAGATGACCAAGAGACACATGAAAAGATGCTCAACACACTTTATCAGGGAAGTGCAAATCAAAACTACAAGGAGATATCCCCTCGCACCTATCAGAATGACTAAAATCAAAAACACAAGAAATGACCAGTGTTGGTGAGGATATGGAGGAAAAGGAACCCTCTTGCACTGTTGGGGGGAATACAAACTGGTGTAGCCACTATGGGAAACAGTATGGAGATTCCTCAAAAAATTAAAAATAGAACTAACCTATGATCAGCAATCACACTATTGAGTTAATTACCCCCCACACTATTACTGCACTATTGAGTAAATACAAAAATCCCAGTTCAAAGAGATACATGCATGCCTATGTTTTCTGTATAATTATTTATAATAGCCAAATCATGGAAGTAGCCCAAGTATCCAATGATAGATGAATGGGATAAAGAAGATATATATAAATTCTATAGAAAAGAATGAAATCTTTTCATTTGCAACAACATGGGATAGAGCTAGAGAGTATAATGCTAAGTGAAATAAGACAAATACTGTATCATCACACTCATATGTGGAATTTAGGAAAAAAAACAAAGGAGCAAAGAAAAGAGAGAGAGAGAGAGAGAGAGAGAGAGAGACAGAGACAAACTAAGAAACACACCTACCTATAGAGGGCAAACTGATGGGGAAGTGGATGGGTGTGAGGGATGGGAGAAATAGGGGATGGGGATCAAAAAGTACACTTATCATGCTGAAAAAAAAATAAAATGGAAAATATTTAGAACATAGCCAAAATCTCTCAGATAACCATGTGGTAATCATTCACTGGCAGAAGTAGATGTGGGAGTGATTCTGAATCACTATAGCTCCCTCTAAATCAGGATAACCCCACATGCAACAGAAGATCTTCACTGGAGAAAGAAAGTTTAATGCTGACTAGAAAATCTGCTATATTGGTAATCTTCTGTCAGGCAATATTCTGGAAATCAAAGGACACCAGATTAATAACTATTGTTGGGAAAACACCATAAAGCCTTGAAAAGCCTAAAGGAGTCTGAGTGCATAAGATCTGCAGTCCAGTTTTCTTTACAGATATCAAGCCAGACTGGGGAAAGGGAGTGATCTTTTTTTTTTTTTTTCCTTCTGATGAACGTTCTCAACAAAGTTCCAGCAATTCTTGTGGTAAATATGGCCTAAAAGACTAACTTTGAAGCCGTGTTCCAAAACAACTCTTGAGTCAAAATATGAAATGGAATCATTATAACTAAAGTCATCAGAAAAAACATTGGAGAAATGGACTCAATGTAATCTAACCAACATGACTTATTTACATGTGCTAATAAATATGTATTGAGCAAATAAATTTTATTTTTTACCATTATAAGGTGATATTTCTCTATGTAAAGTACTGGAGGTACTGCTATATAGATGCAGACTCTTGTCTGCTTTTCTGATTTTACCTTTAAAGTTAAGCAGCTATGATACAAGAGATAATGGTTGAGAATATTCATATCTGGGAACAGAAAGACATAGGTTAACAATCCTGTCCCATCTCTTAATGGCTCTGTGACTTTATCAGGTTATTTTATATCTCCAATCTTAATTTACCTCATTTATAAAAATGGAGATAAGTATGTTATTATAAGGATTACAAGTAATATAGATAATTTGTATAAATTTCTTTAGAAGTTCATGAAACATAGCAAGGGTAAAATAATACTGGCTAAGATAATAATAATAATAGTAATAATAATAACTGTTACATTGTTACTTTTCATCAGAGGCACACCTATCATAAGTTACTAATTGAAAATATGAGAAAAATCTCCAAAATCTTTTCATTAAATAGCAACATTCAAAACATCACTACCAAGGGGGTTTGTTTATCCTGCTCATGATTTTGGTATAAAATCAGAAAATATTTCATAGTCACTAGGCATGATAAAGCCTTTCTCTAATTATCCAAAACAAACGTCTAGAAAGACACATCACTGGGTAACTGCCATCAGGTTAACCTGGCAGTAAGTCTGAATAAATGATCCAGAGGCCTGACATGACTGTGGAGACCCAGCTGTAGTGAGCCATGGTGAGGCTCGAAGGAGCTGGCATCATCAAAAGAAGATTTTCCATTAGGGAGTCAGAAAGAAAAGCAAACAATCTTAAAATAAAGAAGCATTTTTTACTTTAAATAAAGAAAAATATTTGGAGATCTTTGAATGCTATATGTAGTCTTATATCAGTGGGACTTTATATATATGGTTGTCTCTACCTGAAACACCCCATCCTCACCTGGGTATCTTCTATGTGTCCTTCAAGAATTATCTCAAGCGTACTTTCCAATTTATTAGAGTTGGCATGCAAAGTGGATGCTATTTGCCATCCAGATTTATAACCTGTCTTCAGGTTATAAATGAAAAGAATATTAGGTTTGAATCAGAAGGCCAGATTTGAAGTTCTGGGCCCAGCATTTATAATCTCTATAACCTTGGACAGATCTTCTCTGATCAAACTTCTCTGGAGAACCTAGATTTCTTCATCTGAAAATTATTTTAATATCTCCTCCTGCCTGTCTCATAGAGGTGTTACAAAGATCAAATGATAGAAATTGAGGGTGCCTGGGTGGCTCAGTCAGTTAAGCATTCGACTCTTGGTCATGATTCGGCTCAGGTCATGATCTCATGGTTCCTAAAATCAAGTTTCATGTTGGGTTCTCTCTGTCCCTCCCCCACGTGTGCACATGTACATGTGCACTCTCTCTTTCTCAAAATAAATAGATGAACATTAAAAAAATGATAGAAGTTAGAAAATAAATTTGTAATTATTGAACCTCTACATAAACACAAAGCAAATTCTTTTATCATTAATTCATGCCATTACTTCAAAGGCAAAATTCTTCAAATGTCAGGAAAAAATATACTTTGATACAGAATTTCACTTTTTCTTAATTTTAGAAGCATAATAATATTTGAAGTGTCTTGCTCTGGGAATTTTCATATTCTTCCTGCCATGCTGGAATCAAGATACAGTATTTTGGAGAGATAATGAACTACAACCCTGTACTGAAAACTTTTTCTCAAATTAGGCAGGCTTAAACTATATTCTGAAAACTGTTTTTAATAGATATCCATCATCAATGTATCTTAATGTCATTTAATATTCAAACTAAACAATGCAGCTTACTTAAATGCATTTTAAGCAACTCTTTATGTAATAGAGTCAACATTTTCCTCTTTTATCAAGCACAACTGTCCCCTTTTTGCTGTATCTGACTTGAGGCAAGTCAATTCCACACTGGTATTATTGGGACCCTAGCAGGAGAGAAGAGGCTATATAAGGAGGTACTAGATTTAATGTTTACTAGCAAAAATATCTATTCCACCAACTTCTCATCAGTATGAGGTGGTGGAGTAGGAGGCAAGGAATAGAATGGGAGCTAAGGCAGGAACAGTAACAGAGGAGTCACATAGCATTCGCTCATGGATGCCTCCTTAACGTCTTTTATTTTACCATGTGAAAAACATATTGGAAAGTTTCAAACTATTAAGAGGAAATAAGGAGCACTAGGTAGGTGAGAACGTGATCAAAGGGTAGAGTTTCTTAAAAGTGGTGATTTTTAAATTTTATTTTAAAATAATGTTGAAAGGCATTCTAGATGTATCCACAATCTATGCTTTTCCTTGAATTGTTCTCTTTCTTTCATTTTTTCCATTCATTCATTGGTAACAGGGTTGTTTGTTTCTTTGTTTCCTTCTTTCTTTGTTTTAAGGACTTTCCACAACTAAAGAAGAAGAGAGAGATCTATGGATCCCATAGGGTAGAAGATGTGTTAGGAGCTCAAAGTAAAAATTTACCCTAGAGTTCATCAGAGAGTGAACTAGGTGTGGGGATCCCAGAATTGCCAAAGATTCCTCATAAACAGGTCATGGCAGAGCAGCAGAGATGAAGGAATACTGCTGGATGGCACAATGAGGACCTCATTCATAACTAATGTGGACATATAATGGACAACCAAACTTCCCAGTTTCGTTTCTGGTATTACCAAACATCCTGAAATCTTGGCAGCTTGACAGACTTCAGACATGGAGAGAATCCCCAGGGTTGAATGAAGCTAAATTTTCCACTTTGAGTGAAGTGGAGGCTCACAGTTTAAAATTAAGTTGATCTAACAAAATTTAAAAATACAGTATTTCTTCCACAGTTGAATTGTAGAAAGAAATTTGTCCATGCTATAGTAGTAATAGTTAAAATTTATTGAGTTCTTCCTATGTGCTGGGAACTTTAATAGCATTTACCTTGATTAGCTCATTTAAGTCTGAAATGACTCTGCAATGTAGGTAGTATTGTAATATCCATTTCACACATGAGAAATTTAAAGTATGGATAGTTAAGGAACATGTCTCTCCACTTGAAGAGACAGATGCAGGTCAGAAGGTCAAGCAACCTAACTCTGAGACCACATTTGAGGCTAATACTCAATATCATATTAAGAAATTTATCTCCTTATACATTTGAACATTAATTATATAGTAAATGATAATATTTATTATGATAAAATTCATCAGATTTAACATAATTAAAAAAAAACTCTAATATAACAATTTTAAATAATTAAACTTACTATTAATTGAGGGGTACTTTAGAGGGAAGTGGATAATAGAACCGTGTCATTTTTTTTTCAGAAAAACTCCATATATAAATAATATTTTTATGGTTAAGGCAAAATAATATAAAACACAAGAGGGTCAATAACATATTGTAAGATAAAAATTCTATGTGTCATTAAATGAATCAGACTATGTGGCAACATGGAAGAAAGTTTGTTAATTTCTATTTAAAGAAAATGAAAATTTAATGTGTTTAGCTTAGGCCCACAATTATCCTATGGGAAAAAAAAACCCCAGACCCCTCCCCCCCAAAAAAAGTCTAGCATTCCTCTGTATTAATGTGATACAGTATTGTATCATGAGTAGCCATGTCCATACAAAGCTTTCCAGCACTAGCTGACAACTGCTTTAACCAAAAGTTTGAGGGCAGTTGACTAAAGGACTTGAGTACTCCCCTCTAGTGAAGTATAATAGTTGAAATTTGGTGTATTAAATCTGCACCCATCTTTGTCTGCATCAAACAGTTATTTGGAGGACCACTTTTTGGGCCAGTTGCACAAACTCTTCAGGTTATTATTGAATAACTTCTATTAAATCCTTGTGTCACTGCTTGACCTTACTTGCTAGGGAAAACTGGAAGTCCCTTTTCTCATGGACAGCCATTGCTTACATTGAAAAATGATTGCATTTGTGCCCTGGGCCATATTGTCTTTCATAAATTTACAGAAAACATTTATTTACTGAGAATATCACTTTCTGACTCTGGAAACTGTGGGTCAGTCAAAGCTGATTATCACTAGCCTAGAATGATGACTTTCAATAACCCAGCAGCATAAGTGAACATTCAACATCAAACTGTTAAATAGTTGTCTTTACAACTAGGCCCTGCTTCTTTTAAACAATACATCCAAGATTCATGCCAGGGAAGGCTACATTTTTTCTTCTCCTAGGGTCTCCCATAATCAATTAAGAAAAGTTTGATTTCTGAGTTCATTAGAATGATATGGTCTACTGGCTTAGACATGAGAAATATTGACTTATCTCACACAATGACATTTCAGGTAATAATTTTTCAATATAATGACCCTTGAAAATTTATACTAATTTTCAAACTACTCATTTTGGGGATTATTATGACTTTTCACACACACACACACACACACACACACACACACACACACACACACCATGAAATAAACACACTGTAAGAAGTGATAGTTTGAGATTTTGAGCTCAGGCAAAGGCACATTCACCAATTTGGCTGAAACGACAGTTTCTATTATAAAGGAAATAAATTTGAATAACATGCTACTACCTTTGGATAAACCCAAATTATGTTGTTTAGTGTATTTTATGTTTATTTTAGCTGTGACATGTGAGCAATTTCAGTGTTTAAAAGCCTTCCTATGCATAGCCTTTAGTTTTACCCAAAAATGTTTTTTGGAGCTACAATTTTATTTTGAAATGGTAACTATGAGGTCTCCAAAAGTTGAAATATTTGTGATGAAAATAGTACAGAAAAAACAGAACAAGTATAATTAGGCTTCATGATGTTCTATTTTATGAACAGACTGAATTTACTTCCAAATTGTTTTTCTTACTTGTTTTTTATTGTTTAGTCAATATATTTTTTATATCTGTGAAAATTATTTCAGATTTTTTTGCAGATGTAATGCATCATAATTTCTCCATTAAAATTAATGAACTTTTTAAAAAATTTACTGGCTTTTCCCTGAGTTGTAGTGTTTTCAAGAAATGAAAGCTGCTAAGTTAGTCTATACTTTAATACACACACACACACACTCACAGTTTAAGGGGAGAGAGAAAGAGTGGGGGGAAGAAAATATTTATTTTTCATAACGATAAAAAGCTACCTGAATATTATTGCTTTTATGATTTTTTGGAATAGAATGGAAAGGAATGGGATACAATGTAAACATATGTACACATGTACACACACATACATGATATGAAAATGTATTTGCATATATTTGCACACTTGCAAAAACTTCCAATGACTTTAACAAAGTTGTAGTTTATATAGTAGTTGAAGATTTGGGAGCTTGAAGCCCAATATTATCTCTGTCATCCAACCAGTTAGATTTTTTTTAATCTGGGGAAAACTAAGTCACCTTTTCATCTGGCTTCTTTAACTATACAATGAAGATGTTAATAAATGCCACTCATTTATTACTTCACTCATCCTGTACTTCATAGCAATGTTAAAAGAATAAGATGATACAAAATAGTTCTAATTCATTAGAGATAGTGTGTTACATAAATCAAAGTTATTGTTATAGTATTACTTCAATAATATAGAAGATGATATTAGAAGAATAGCTTTTATACACAGATGTTTTCCATAAGTAAACAGGCAAGGTAATATAAACCCTATAGTCAATTTAAATGGTTGACATTATTGGGCTAATTAATTTTTTTAAGTATTTCAAAGGTAAAGAAATTCAAAAGTTAATGACTGCTCATGCTCAAAAATCACCCTTAAGCTAGGTCTCATTAATGCTATGGATCTTTTAGAAAGCCATTCTACTCCATGTTAGGTAAGATACATATGAATATACACATATCCAATTAATTCAGTAAATTACTATGTAGTTTAACTACAAGTTTTATCAAACCCTGAATAAACCAATACCCTAATACAGCTAAGAAGCATTTAATTATACATATATTGTATTGTATATCAAGAGTAAGTGAAATACTTAAATCTAAAATGGAACAAATTACCAAGGTTTTATTTTTATTCTGCTAGAGAATACTGCAAGCAAACCAATTATAAGTAATGCTAAAAGATCCATAGCCATCATGTTATTAAGAGAAGCAGCATTTTCTTCTTTAAAAAAATTTTTTTTTCATGTTTATTTATTCTTGAGAGATAGAGACAGCATGAGCGGGGAGGGACAAAGAGAGAGAGGGAGACACAGAATCTGAAGCAGGCTCCAGGCTCTGAACTGTTAGCACAAAGCCCAGTGTGGGGCTCGAACCCACAAACTGCAAGATCATGACTTGAGCCGAAGTCAGACACTTAACTGACTGAGCCACGCAGGTGCTCCTAGACGCAGCATTTTCTTGTTGAATATAGTAAGCATTGACATACTTTAAAATGTAATTACTAATAAAATCAGAGTGGTTTTAAGAAATTCTTAAAATATTATATGAAGCATCTAGATTAAAGGCAAATTCAAAAAAATAAAAAATGAAAAGTAGGGAAAAAAACAAGATAAAGTAAACTAAGGATAATGAGATTGTGATACCCCAACCTCTCATACTGATTTGTGAATTTTGAGACTTGATAAAAACAAAAGCCGTTATAGATGGCTTCCTTTACAATATTAAGGAATATTAAGTTCAGATAAAGATGCACTGTTTACTGTAACTGAGTTAATTATCAACATGACCAAATCAGAAATGGGCAATATTCAAAACTGTTAAAGAGTTCTGTCTAATGACATCTTACGATTATTGAAATTCAATCAATTATGTTTGAAAAGAATGATGTGGTTTGCAGGGGCTCGTTGCAGTAAACTCAGAAAGCAGTCAAAAGATTTGACCGCCTATCGTGCAAAGTTACCCAGTTAAATAAGTAAAATAAAAGGATGATGTCACTGTTGTGACTACATAACTTAGAAGAAGAGACAGCATTGCTCTAGGGTAGACAGATATGGCTGATTCCCTGTTGACAATGTGTTACTTGGTGAGATCACCTAGTCCTGGCCTCACCCTCAAACTTCCAGGCTTAGAATTTTTTTTTCAGTTCACTAGGAATGGATAGATCTCTGAAAGACAGATTCACATTAACCAAGCTTTGGCAGGTAAAGTTACCTGCCAATTACAAGATTGGCAGGTAAAATGAGAATTACATTTTCATGTTTTCACAAGGACACACACAACTCTCGAGGGAGCTGGCACTCCCATTCTGCAGCCATTACTTTTTTTCTCCTTGTAACCACCCTCACTGGGCACTACACTGTTCACCAGAAGAGACTCCCCAGGCTCTGCCCATTTCAGAGATCGCTGTGGTGGCAGCAGTGGTTAATATATTTTGTTTGGAGTCTTGATGACCAAAGCACTAGAAATTGGTGGTGGGTTTGGCTGTAGGTGGTGAAGAAAAGCCAAGGAATCAAGGAAGTGCAGTCATCATCCATAGAGAATGTTTCTCAGAAATTTGACTGTCAAGGGGAACAGAGCAGAAAGATGGCAGAATAACAGAAGTTTGTTTGGAGGAATAGATGTTGTATGTCCTGTAGGTGATGCTGCAATTCTGACCTGTCCGCCTCCCACCTACCTGCCACAACACTTCTTTATTCCTCTGTGCCTAGGAAAGCCTCGTGTCTCAGGCAGACAGTCCATTAACAATACTGCTATTGTTAATATTGACGGCTACCCCCCCCCCACTGTACCTATGGTCAATGGGCCCCGTCCTCATGACCTCCAGCACACCTGGCTTGTCCAGGGAGCTCTAGTTGTCCCCCCTAGTCTGAGTCTATACCAGGACAGTCATCCCTGGAAAGACTCATTCATCATGCCTCAGGGATGAACCAATTCTCTCTCTTTCTGGAGACATTAATGCAGACACTTTTCTCTCTTTTTCTAACATGCCAGTCCTGTTTGCTTACAATTGCTTTGTAAGTTTTACTTGTTAACAACTATGAATCCAGAGACCCATGGGGCCCAGATGCAGAGCAGAAGCACAGCCACAGACATCCAACACCAGCAACAAACGGTTTACAAGTGTATTTTTTAAATTTTATTTATTTTTAATGTATTTTTTAAAGTTTATTTATTTTGAGAGAGAGAGAGTGCAAGCAGGGGAGGGGCAGAGACAGAGGGGGAGAGAGAGAATCCTAAGCAGACCTCATGCCACCAGCATGGAGCCTGATGTGGGGCTCCAACTTATGAACCATGAGATCATGACCTGAGCTGAAACTAAGGTCAGTTGGCCACCCAGGCACCCCTCAAAGTATTTTAATTGCACTTTGACACACAACAAAAAGGAAATATATTAAACAACATTTTAAAAATATCATTATTTTCCTATATCCATATCCCTTACAGGTAGAAAAGATCCATCACTTCTCTATTCTAAATTTTCATTTAAAAATTTGAGAAAATAAACCAATCATTTTTTCTAACATATTTTATCCCTATTCTTGATCTTTTAACCCTAACTTATGATCTCATTTTGTCAATTTTTTATTTTTTTATTTTTATTTTTTTTATGTTTTAATATTACTTTTATTTTTCAATCACAGGTACACTTTCTTAACCTAGCATCACCACCTGCTTTGTAATTGTTTGACTCCGCAAAAATCAGAAGACACTAACGGACGGCCAACCCATCCCCATGGTGCCCTGAGTGAAGACAAGTCAGCTTACATATATGATGGACTAAAATCCCACTACCTAAGGCTCCAAGCAGTGAGAGGATCATTTTGTCAATTTTTTAAATTTTATTTTTTGTTTTTATTTTATTTTTTAGCATCTTCAGTCTTGTAAAGGCGGACCTCCTTTAGAAGTCAGAGGGATAGACTGGACATATCCACTGACTAATTTTGGACCTACCTTACCTTCACAGCTAGAGAAGGCATGACTCCTCTCAACTTTTCCCTTTTCACCCAACCCCTTATTACATGACTCAGAAGGAAATTCCTTCATCTTACTAGCATCTGTGTTTGACTCTTTTGTAATGATTTCCTCTCCTACCACAAAGGAAATCTGGGGAAATGAGACGTGAGAATAGATATAAAAATAGTCAGATATGATTTGAGGGATGAAAAATGAGAACAGAGAAGCACGATTATTTATACTCATTGTATTATTACTGTGACAATTCTACTAGCAATACATGAGAAAGGTGAGGAAGCAGATATCTTTTATAAAATGCATTACTTCACCATCAGTGTGCATGGCCCTGACACAAGTTCCTAAGGAAAGGAAGGCTGAGATCAAAGAAAGTATTAACAAGGGATTTCTAAAATGAAACTGGTGAGAAAGAAGTGTTTGTGACTGATGCAAGGGGAAAAAAGTTCCTTGGGAAAAAAAATTTAAATTATTGGATTGACTTATAAGTAGAAAATAAAAGATTAGACTGGCTTCTAAGGGATCTGAAGCTATCAGAGATTTGGGAAGGAATTTACAGATCATAAACAAAAAAATAAACTCCTTGCTATAACTGCAACTCAGAAAACAGAGTCTCCAAGGGCCCTGAAGAAACTTCTTGTGTTCTATGGTAAAAATGATTCTTAGGGTCAGAAGAAAAGAAAATGTCTCACTAAGAACAGAGAATAGCAACTATGAGACTGACAATTTCTGAGCATCTTACAAAACTGAACATTTTTGGCAAAAGGAGAAAAGCTGTTCTGTATTAACAGAAATGGGCAAATGGAGTATATTAAGTTACTAATTTATTGTTTCAAATGAAATACTTCCAATGAAATTTGAAATTCCATAATTCCTGGAACGTTTCAGTTTGGCACTTCAAATGTGAGAAAGAGCCCTCATACATCCTACAGAGCCATGGGAGCAGACACCTGACTTTTCTGCGGTAGTCAGATCAGGATCAGAAATCCTCTCACTACCATGGGAAGCTTATGTCAACTAAAGATTTCAGGGAACTAGTCTTAGAGATTCTCAATCAGAGTGTATGGGATGGAGTGTGAGAGTCTGCATTTTTATTCAACATCCATGGCCTCCTAATGCAGGTGCTCATAGACACATTTTGAGATACGAGCTTAGAGAACAAAGTCCTCATGTTCTAGTAGCACATTCAAGGTCTGCCATATTCTAAGTATGAATTGCTTACAGGACAGCTCTCCTGTTTGACTCAACTTGGAAGACTTCCTCCCATTCCAGATGCATCAAAATTCTACTTTAAGGGTACCTTCTAAATGTCAACACTCCATCTATTTAATATTACTACCTTTTACTTAAAAATATTCAATACTTTTAGGGCACCTGGATGGTGTTTATATTTATGTTTTATATTTCAAAATACTTTGTTGTTTACCCTTGGTTTACTTGATCTTGCACTAGAGATTATACTGAGTTGACTTTATACCTGCTTCTTCCAGTAAATTTTAATCTCTTTGAAGACAAAGTGCTATACAATCATTTCAAAAAGTATTTATTTAACTGAATTAATAAAACACTTACCCAATGGTTCACATCTGGTAGATCAAGATCTTCATATTATATACAAAGGAAATAAAGAGATTATTTATGTAGAATCATTTGGTACACATAGAATTTGAATGTCTGATCTGAAGGAATTTGGGCACTCCCCAAACGACATTTAGTTGCTTACTCATCCAAAGGAAATCTGTATTGCACTGCTCAGATCCTGAAGGACTTGTAATAAGAATGAAGTGCTTCTGATTATAAAAAAAAGTAAGAGATCCGTGGAGAATTATGTCCTAGCACCTTGCTGCTGGGAGTCCTACTGATCAACATCTTTCACCTGTCTAGAGAATGAATGTCTAGGCTGAAGAGAACCACATTGCCCAACAAGGTCACATTCCTTCCTGAAACAGCCCACGTAGAATGACCAATTCACACGGAGAGGGAAAGGCCTAAACCTCTTTCCCTAATGCACAACAGCTCTGAAAGATCACTGCATCTTTAGAGCTCCTTAAAAGGTCAGCTAGGTCCCAAGTGAGCTTCATTGTGTTGGACCTCTCTCTCTGCCCAAACCTGCTTCCTTCCTGCTTCCTGCTTTTCTCTTCTACAGGCACTGATCTTAAGAATACTCACTAATAAAACTTGTGCACGCTCATTTCTTCCTGTTTCTCAGAGATGCTAACTTGCACAACTTCTTATATTTGCTGTCCTTATACCTAGAATGCAATTTACCCTCATACAGATAGCATGAACATGATGAGAAATTGTTTCGTTAGCATCAGCTGTGCACTCACTATTATACAATACATTCTTTATATTAATCCTCCCCAATCCCAAATTTGTATGTGCTCCTGACACATTCATGCCCTCAGATCTCAATTCAAATATCACCTCTTTGGAGGGCATCTCCATGACTACCTTATCAAAAATAGCCGCTCCCTCTACTCCCCCCCCCATCAGAACTTCCTTATCCTGCATTTATTTTAATTCATAGCAATTATCACCATCTGAAATTATAATAGGTTTCATTTATTTATAGAGTTCTGGTTTGTCTCTCTAGTAAAATGAAGCTAAAAAAGGACAGGGACTTTGTCTTATTCACTGTTTTAGCTCCAGTGCCTAGAACAGAAACATGGTAGATCCTCAAAACCCAATTGTTGAGTAGATGCCCACATTTTAACCTCATCCAGTGGATGAAATATCTTTATAAGTAGATCACTCTTGTCTAATCTATAGGATATTTTCCCCTGAGAAATCATTTATTTCTTACTATGAAATGATTTAAGATGGCGTAACTATATTGCTATAAAGCAAGGATGGTGTTGAGTCACACAGAAAAGTTCTAGAAGTGGAAAGTTGACAAATCCTCAGAAAAGGAGAGAATGAGAGAAAACTCATTCTAATAAGGGAAATATTATCCAGCCAAATTAGCAACTTTGCAGCAAATGGTGAGAGCAGATTATGATGGATAACAATATACTGTGATGCAGGGCGCTTAACAGTGTAATATGACATTAAATTCTGGAGGGGGAGCTTTTTGAAAAATCAGTGTGAAGACTCCCACTGTTGAGGCTGCAGCTGTTCTGTGGAGTGGCAGAGTGATGTTCATGAGAATTTTGAACCCTGTCTAACAAGCCCCTCCAAGCCTGTGAACTCCCTGCCGTTTGCCTGTTAGCCTCCTGTCTGGCAGAAAGACCACGGCCGCTGTGCTGACATTCATCACTGAGAGTTCTGGCCCAGTGCTGCCACTCCCAGGCCGACGTGCTCACTCAAAATCAGCATGTCGGAGTATTAGACAGAAGTTGTCTCTGGGGTGGTGAGCAGTTGAGGAGAGGAGGCCAGGATATTAGGAAAGGAGACATTTTCCCCCCCAATATGATGACATTTTAGCTTGAAACCATAGAAACCTTTTTAAAGTGGTTACAAAATAACCCCTGAAAAAGAATGCATTTAAAATTCTCCATATAATAGAGAAGATGAACACACTTGGGGCTGGTTATCAGTGACTGAGATATTTTCCTGAAGGAAAGTGGAGAACCCAGACATAATCCTTTCCAGGATATGTAGATACCCACTGGCAAAGTTGCTCCTAACTTCAGATGTAATATGGTATATACACCAATCAGGCAACTGAAGTACAAAAGCAAGAGCAGATTATCTTTAAAAGTCAGACCTGAAGCTGGGGAAAAATCAAAGCTATTGGAAAACAACTCACATAAAACAAAACAAACAATAAAAGTCTCCAAAGGTAATAGGATGAGTTACAGCCAGGGTGAACATTATGAGGAAAAAGTCAACAAAGTTCATTCAGGGTCAGCCCCGCACCTACTATTATGCATTTCCTCTCCTGGGTCATTACTAATGACCTTAGTATACATATGGAAAATGGAGAATAAGAGGAATAAGGCATTAGGAAAGGCCCTGAAAGACCTGAGGTCTCACCCTTGACCAGCTTTCCCCTCTAGCGCATTTCACTTTCATGCTAGCCTTCTCTCTGCCCACTGATCCTTCATGTATTTGGAATATTCAAAATGCCTCCCTTTTTCTATGCCAATTGCCATTCATCTCTTAGGGTTGATTTAAATGTTTCTTCCAAAGAGGACTTTTCTGACTCTCCCTATATGTCTGGGAATTAGCACTGTCTTTCCAGGAATGGGAAATGTGTGTGTGTGTGTGTGGGGGGGAGATAATATAATTTTAATATATAACATAATATATAATATATAATTTTTAGTATATGTGTCTCTTATGCAATATTTGGGACATACTTATACTAAAAATTATTTACTAGTTACTTGAAATTCAAATTTAACTGGAACATTCTTTATTTTATCTGGCAAATGTACCTCTGAATTTCTATGTCTCTGATGGCTCCTATTTATAGTAGCCTAAACACGAACTTGAAATCATTTTTCACATTTCAATTATAAAATGATTTTGGGGATTATTTTGTTTAATGCATATCTCTCCCACTAAACAGTGCCTCTGTGCTCCTCATTGTAATTTTGGTAGCTGATAAAATGCCTGATGTATAGTAAGTGCTCAGCAAATCTGACCTGAGTAACTGATGACATGCTGAAAACCCAGTATGTGCGATCCTAAAGTCCATTGTTCTTTTGACCCTCCAGATGGTTGTATATGAAAGATAGATATTTTTCACACACACATCATATACATTTACAAAATTTTAAAAGCCAATTCTAATTATCACACTGATAATAGAAAATACTGTCAGATCAGAATCGCTTTTCTGAATTTTGATAGTGCTAATTGCGTATTCCCCATTCTAGATATTAAATAAGTAAAATGGTTGAAACTCTCGACCTCCTGTTTTATGTGATAGAAACTTAAATGTAGCCCCTTGTAGGATATGGACATGGCTATTTCCTTTAATGAAACACAGTCTCAATGCTGAAAATATGGCACATAGTGTTGTTATTGGTTCTATTCATGAACAAGAATTTCTAAACCATGCAAGGATGATTTAGTGATCCTCTATCTTGCCAAAGGCTTAACATTTCCAAATAGGTTTTTGCACAATGAAGTGTAAAGTTCATGAGCTGCTGTTGCCATGAGCTTTACATAAGCAACCTCTAGGAACTGGTCCGATAGCCAACTCTAAAATTTTGGATGGCCAAGACTCACTGTGCTGCTGTCAACTTTGGTTAAACTGGTTATATTATTTTTGTACAGAAAAGCAGAGCATACTGAGGATAAATGTGCTTGTTATTGCCTTCTAAAAAATTCTATGATAAAAGAATTTTTATAGTTACATAAAAGAGAACTTCTGTTACAGTGAGACCATTAATTGAAAACGGGAAAATCTGTCATATGCAAAAATCCACTCCACTAAGTGTCATCAAGAATATTCCCAGGCCTTTCTGCTCTATGTGTGCAAACGAGGGATTTAAAATATTAATGCCCACAGCACAGCACAGTGACCTTTGATGCCTCCATGATGACTGTTGGACCTTTCTTATTTCTGGAAATTCCAAAAAAAAATCTCATGTTCTTTAACACCTACTTATCTTTTCCTTTCTGACTGCTCCAGGTACACTGGCTTTGCAAACAATCAGACTCTAAAACCCACACTGGTTTCATTTGGAATTAATGCTAAAGACCCACGAGGTCTGCAGATCAAGAGAGACTCACTCCCTGCTTTGTTTAGAACAATTATCCATATACATTATGCCTCCTTCTCCCCATTTTATAAACAGCAAAATTAATACTTGCTCTGTTTACTTCTCATGTCTTTTTGGGAAAATGAAATGAGTTAATAAGTGTGAAAGCATATTAAGTTGAAAGTGCTAGACAGCTATATGAGATTTGTAATTCTCTGAACACGATGCTAACTTGTATTATGAGCCCTCTATTTGGAAAGATAAGACCAAATATGAATCTACACATTCCAATACAAGTAAAGGATAGAACTTAAAAAACAGTAATTCATTCTTTTTGAAAAGATAAATCTATTTGGGAATTACATATTATTTGATTTGTTTTGAGATCTGAAACAATCACCCATAACGTTGCCTCTGGCCATAATTAGTATTAAAAACATAAGTCATTTATCAAATACATGTTGGCTAAATTTTCAAGAACATTTCAGAAGAGATTGTGTCCAAAATTTTCCCACTCAATGAACAAAAATAAAATAAAATAAAACACTGGGACTACAAAGTATTGGGTATAGTTCAATTTAGTTCTTATTGAGCTTTATGGACAATGTTTCTATTCAGAATTCACTATTTTATTATTATTATTATTATTATTATTATTACTACTACTACTACGGTTTCTTAAAACTTGATACAATAACAGAGTTGAGAAGGACATGTACAAATTTCTTCTTTATGCAGGTGGGGAGACTGAGGACAAAGGATGAAACATCATTCCTAGCAGATCAGAGACCACAGTACATCTGGTTCCCTGGCTGATTCTTTGTTGATGCCTCTCTACTCTTGGGTACTGACTTATCTTCAGAGTTCAATAAAGATTATACTCAGTATTTATAAATTGCTCCAGATACGGTGAATTAAATAGACAAAATGAAATGTAATGTCTCATAAACAAAATAATGGTTGTAAATTAAACCATGAATATATATTGTGTTGTAGAGTGGGCGTAGAAAGTTTGGTCAGAGATGTAAGAAAGAACATCAGCTTTGTGTGAAATTTTTAAAATAGATTTTTTAAATTCAATAACAATTTATTAAAATCCTATTGCAGTAATGAAATATATATTCATATATTTTTCCAAATCCTTGTAAAATAGAAGCAAAAAATATTCCACTGATTTGCTGAGCAAATATCAAGTACTTATTGTATATCAACTAGGCACTGTATATGCCTTTGAGCTTACATAAATGAAAGACACATTTCTCAAAGGGCTGATGGTCAAGTGAAATGATTAAGGTATGCATTAATTTACATGGAAACACAATTTCTGAGTATTTCATTGAAAATTATTGAGGCTTTTGGATAACATTATACTGGAAAAACAACCTCCGAGTGTTTAAAAATTAAAATAGTAGAATAAAACATATGTTCTAATCTACATTATAAAGCACTAATTTAAATAAAGAGAACTTATGTCTTCTTTGGAAAATACGTATAGAAGGGAATTTGGGGGGGAAATTACTTCTACTATATCTTTCAGTCTTAAGAAACCACAACTAATGTTAAGATTTCTTCTTTCTTTCCAAAATTATAGGAAAAAAATGATAGCACTAGGTACTTTTTTATGAGTTAAAAATAATGAACAATGATATGAAAGCCAATATGACATGAATAGCTGATGGAAAATAGAAAATTTTAGAAGAAAATATGTATCATCTATAAAATGTCATCATTTGGCCTCATTTCAAGAAATTTAGATGTATCATTTGAAGCCATGCCTTCTTGAAAAATTTTTTAATATAAATCCAACAGCCTATTCACTACTTTATTGAGTAAAATCTTAAATTAAATTACTTCTTTCAAATACTGGGCAAATTCAACTCACAAAATCATGTCTATGTACTAGTGATATCAATTTTATCACTCTCCTTCATTTCTTTAAATAAAAAGTGCTTAAAAAGTTGTAGCTGAGTTTCAAATAAAATTCGAACCAGGTAGTTATGACTGTCTGTGAAAGTAAACAACTCAATAAATATAAGACTTATCTCATGTTACAAATGATTTACCAATAAGTGTCAAAAAGTATATTCATTTTAACAAGACAAGGCAACAACATAAAAACTGACATTTATTTCTGAATCTCTTTGACAGAAGACATCTGCTCTTAGCAAATCCACAACTTCTACTTGGCAGTTTGTGTTTGAAAGGAGGAAAATACTTATCATTTTACTAAAAGGTTCGTGAAGATTGTAAACAACTTTGACTATTATTTTTAATTTCTTTCTCTCTTCATTTCACTAATCTCACCTTTGGACTCTGATAATGCGCATCCTTCAAGTGAAATTTATCTTTTGAATGGTTTTCAGAGTAATCACTTGCTTTTCTATCTCTAATATTTCTTACTTTTTGCTCCCCTGATGACATCCTTTAATTGTGGACATTCTCTATCACTTTATTCTTTTAAGTTTATGTATTTATTTTGAGAGAGAGACAGAAAGAGAGAGAGAGAGAGCAGGGAAAGGGCAGAGAGAGGGAGATAGAGAATCCCATGCAGACTCCATGCTGTCAGTGGAGAGCCCTATGCAGGGCTTGATCTCACAAACTGTAAGATCATGACCTGAGCTGAAATCAAGAGTTGGATGCTTAACTGACTGAGCCACCCAGGTGCCCCATTCTTTATCACTTTAAAAAAATAAATCCCTGTCCAACAGACAGAGTGCTTTTTTACCTGGGGGCTCTGACTTTCAGGTCTATACTAATAAATAGCAACTCTCATCACCACTTCTGTTTTCTGTATTCATTTCTAGGTTCATATTTCAACTGCCTCTGGAGGTATTTAAACTTGAAAATCCCACCCAAATCTCCAATCTCAATGCCCTCATTGAACATGTTATTCCTCCCTCCAAACCACCTCTAATTCCCAACTGTTTTGCCTTTACCAGCGAAACTATGTCTAAATTATTAGGGTTCTGCATCTTGAGCCCTCTTTGACTTATATTTCCTATATCAAAGAATGTTCCAACTCCAGAACCCTTGTATCTAATTTTCATTTCAATAAATATCACACAAGTTAATAAAACTTGCCAAATTTAAAGAAAATAAAAATAACCAGTGATTAATTAGCTAAGACAAAAAGCAATTTCCAATTTTAATGCTTAAAAGGGTGCTGCCATGTATTTTCAGTGATAAAACTAAAGAATTTTCATCATTGCTTGAAGTTTCACTTAAAAACAGAATTATACACACCAGAGGAACTAAAACATTTTTTAAAAATTTCATTTGAATTCTTATTCCTTTACTAAAAGAAAAATCAACATGCGACTTTGAAACTTTAGGTTTTCTTTATCCTTTTAGATATTTAATCATGTCTAATCCCTTCAGATCCTTATTATATTTATCCTACCTCTGAGAGCACTGGGCATTTTAAGGGACAACATGTTTTTTCTATCATTGGCATGGAATAATGGAATATTATCCACAAGCCAATATAACTACAGATAAGGGAGTGTTATATGTAAAAATTTGTGTAGTGAACTAACATCAACTCTAAATTAAACCAGCTAGATTCCAGAAAAGTAGAATGTTACAGATGGTAGTAACATAAGGTTTATAAAAACACAAAATGCAGTATTTCTAACAAACATGCTTGTTTCCAATTTTTTTTAAATAAATAAGTTTTGTATAGTTTAATGTTTCCCCACCAAAGTTTCTTTCATCACACAAACAGCTTTTCCTCTTCAGGCATCTCCCAAACCTAGAATTAAGTATTTGAAATGTACATGGTAGAATCACCAAGATTTCTGTAGTTGTTACAGCTTCTAGAATAATTCTAATGTGTAACCTTTTTTGAAGATTTTTTTCAAAGTTCTTATTAGTTCTTTATCAGTTCTGTTTGTTCTTTTAACAGCTCATTTGGTGGGAGAGAGGGATGTTGTTCAATAGTATCACAGCTGGCTTTCTCTGGTTGGTAACTACCTGCATATTACACCGGATTACACTTTTATTGCAAATACAACAAATAGCCTTGAGCCACTCTGCTGTTTCAAGGATTTTAAAAGTTCTCCCTCATCAAGTATTGACTTTCTGCAACTTTTGCCACCAGGTGCAAATTGTATTGCAATGGCATGCTGATCTCCAGGAGAGGTTTGTTTATACAGTCATTCTCCAGGGATACTGGATGCACAATGCCTTTTGTTCAAGAGTAGCTGATGCTTTGTAGAGCTTTATGGAGACTTACAAGTCAGTGGCTGACTCTAGGGACTCACAGAAATCATGCAGTGCTCCTGGAGAAGTAGCACTGATATCATACCGAACTCAATGGGGGACTGAAGGTATGCAGTGGAAGGGAAGTCACCTAGACTACAGTTGAGTGGTAGTCCATGAAAAACAATTAAGGAGATCCTCCTTTTCAAGACCTTTCCATCCTGCTCAGGTCTTAATCACTGAATTATCACAGTACAGGTAAATACTAAAGCATATATTTTAAGACTTTCATCCTTTCTTTAGAGTTTGTCATTATGCAATACAATTCCAAGAATCAAAGATCTTCTAGAGTGTGTATGTTCTATTGCCATGGCAGTAGCTATTTTCTTTGTGTAATATAAGAAAAATGGAACAAGACAGACTCCAGGCACTGAAGCCACCACAGTATTGAGATAGAGCATGTAGTGATGGTTTTGAGACCTTACAAGTTTTGAACTAAAAATATTTTAATAATATTAAAAAAATATTTTCTAAATAAATGTTGCAGAACTAGACCACCCCATGTCAAAAAAAAAAAAAAAAACTGGAAAACATGTTAAAAGCCTTCTTGGGGGCACCGGGGTGGCTCAGTCGGTTAAGCACATGACTTCAGCTCAGGTCATGATCTCACAGTTCATGGGTTCGAGTTCCACATCAGGCTTTCTGCTGTCAGGGTGGAGTCCACTTCAGATCCTCTTTCTCCCTCTCTCTCTGCCCCTCCCCCCCTCAAAAATAAATAAACATTAAAAAATTTTATATAAAAAACATCCTTATAGAAGTGCATATAAATTTGGGAAGATTTTCATCCCAAACTTCCTGATGGTTTCATTTTTGAAAAATTTTTGAAAACCAAAACAAAAGTAATAAATTTGCAACATTAAAACTTTTATCATATCAGTTCAGCATAACTGATTTTTTGAGTATCTACTCTATGCCCCTCACTCTGCTAGCCATTGAGAATACATGAATAGGATAGTTCCTTCTCTAGAGGCACTTAGAGTTGAGAGAGAGAGAGAGAGAGAGAGAGATGTGAATACTTAATTCCAGTCCAATGTGGTGAATAAAGAAGGAAGCTCATTACATACATGATCAAATCTGGGTGTTAGGAAAGACTTCTTTGAGAATATAATTTCTGGATGACAATTTCATATGATTTGACAAATAGACTATTTTGGGTTTAGTAAGGAGCGTGGATTTTAAGAAAGTAAAAGTAAGACTAGAAGCAGACAGACTAGACAGAAGGCTCTTATAGTAAGATATGAGTTAGAGGCTGGGCCAGTATGAGAACACTCTGAAAATGAGATCACATGTAGATGACAGCAGCATAAATTTATCTCGCTGTCATGGTTTCCTACATTTACCTCCTTCCTTATCTCCCTGCTCACTCAAACCTTGCTAAATATCTGGAGGAATTTAAATGAAATCTATTGAAGGTCACCCTAACTTTATTTCTTGAGTGGCTTTTTTTTTTTTTTTCCTGAGTTTACTCAAAGTGGTTTGAGCCTCTTGTTTCTAGTGACTGCCAGCTCAGGAGTTGGTTTCAACGAATATTGAATATTTGTTGTTTATTAAATATTAAATAATATTTGTTGAATATTAAATATTCTCATAGTGTCCATGTGCTTTGTTGTTTTAGGAGTGAGGCAGAGAAAAATAAACCCAAATTGCCTATTTTACTGTAGGTATCTGAAAGGCTTATCATTTGAAATTGCTTCCTATATATCAATTAGATAGCACACAAAAGAGTTTGAAATAACTGAGATATTTACATTTAAAAATTTACTATAAAGCTCTGCAAGGTCTTTAATAAAGGCACATTTAAGAAAATTTAAATCTAACCAGGGCTTTACAATGATAACTATTTCATCTCTTTTATTAAAGACCACCAGGAGAACTAATAATTGAAATGTTATTTGTAACAGCTTCTGGTTTGGATGTAAATCTCATAAACTTTGTATTATTACCATTGACCATTAATTTGTGCTGCATCAATTGAATTTCTAGCAGCTTGGCAATAGAATTAAACTACCCCTAGGCAGGACTTCTAAATAGACAATTATGCACCCTTCATGTACATAATTGATGTTCTGTATGTGATAACAAAATATTATATTATCAGCACAGAACTAATATTCATTCTAAATGATTGCCTCTGATGAATGTAAGCTTGCTTTATTTTTATCTTCCCAATTTTTTAATAATCTGTGACACAACTGGGCACTATCAACATAAAATAATTTCCAAGGTAAGTGTGAGAAAGTACAGCATTTGAAAATTTTAAAATGAATCAATACCATTATCTACCCTAATACGCCCTAGGCACTTCCAAAAGGATTGGAATGGAAGAAGATAAGAAACTTCCACCCTCTTCACAACTTTGTGCAACACAAGTCCACTTAATTAGCATTTAATTTCATTCAAAAAGGTGAGACTAATTTTATTTCTGGGCAGTGGTCAAAGCTATGACTGACACTGGAAGTTCTAAGTGAACGTCTATAGGCTCCAGCAACTCCTATACCTACCATTTTAGGTCAAGACAATGTTCCTAATGGCATGGCTCTAACACTCTATTAAGACTGACAATAAAAAAAGAAATGATTACCTGTTAGTGAGTGTGATAAATTATGTAGAGGAAACAAATCAAGAGAAAGGTAATGAGTGTCTGGGGATGATATGGTCAGAGAAGACTTCTTTATATAGGTAACATCAGAATTCAGTGGCTGATGAGAATACATAAGCCATACAAAGATCTGAGGGAAGACGGTTCCATAGTAGAAAATAGCAAGTGCTAAGGCCCCAGATTGAGAATGAGCTTGGAATCTTTAAGGATAAGAAAGAAAGACAATGCATTGTAAGTTTTGTAAGCATCAGGGAGAATGGATGGAGATGATGTCCAAGAATGGGAAGCTCAAATGAAGTAAGGCTGTTAGATTTCAATAAAAGGCTCAATGTGCAAGTTTCCATATGCAATCAAACAGAATATTCTTTCTTTCATCTTCAAAATATGTCCAGTCACACTCCCAAACTCTTTTCACCAGGCCAGCATTATCCTGATACCAACGTCAGAAAAGGACACTATTAGAAAAGAAAGCTGCAGACCAGTATCTCTGATGAATATAGCTGCATAAATTCTCAATAAAATACTAGCAAACTGAAATCAGCAGCACATTAAGAGGATCATTCACCATGATCAAGTGGGATTTATCCCTGGGATGCAAAGATGGCTCAACATAAGCAAATCACTTAATGCAATGCATCACATGAAAAGAATGAAATATAAGAATCATATGATCATCTCAATAGACACAGAAAAAGTATTGGACAAAATTCAACATTCATTCATGATAAAAACTCTTAACAAATTAAGTATAAAGACATATATTTCAATATGTATTTCATATATTCAATATTTATATTTCATAATAAAAGCCATAAATGAAAAACCCAAGATTAACATCATACTCAATGATGAAAGGTTGAAATCCTTATTCCAAAATCAGAAAAAAGACAAGGGTGCTCACTCTTACCACTCCTACTTAATACAATGCTAGAAGTCCCAGCTAGAGCAATCAGGCAAGAAAAACAAATAAAAGGTGTCAGAATTAAAAAGGAAGAAGTAAAATTATATCTGTTTGTGAATGACATTATTTTATACATAGAAAATCCTAAAAACTCAACCAAGAAAAAAAAAACCATTAGATCTAATCAATAAATTCAGTAAAGTTGCAGGATATAAAATTAACATGCAAAAATCAGTAGCATTTCTATACACTAAAAACAAACTCTCTGAAAAAAAAAAGAAAACCAATCCATTTACATTTACAAGAGCATCAAAAATAATAAAAAATAACTAAGAGGTGAAAAATCTCTATGCTGAAATGCAACACACTGATGAAAGAAATTGAAGATACAAATAAGTGGAAAGGTACCTTTGTTCATACATTGGAAGAATATTGTTAAAATGTCAATACTATTAAATGTCATTTATAGATTCAATGCAGGCCCTATCAAGATTCTAATGGCACTTCTTAAAGAAATAGAAAAAAGACTCCTAAAATTTATATGGAACCACAAAAGACCCCAAAGAAATTCTGAGGAAGAATAAAGCAGGAGACTTCCTAATTTCAAGCTACATTATAAGGCTATATATTATAAGGCTATAAGTACGTGGCATAAAAGCAACAAATAGACAAAAGGAACAGAATTGAGAGCCCAGAAATAAACCCAAGTGTATATGGTCAGTTAATATTTGACAAGGGAGCAAAAAACACTCAATGGAGAAAAGACAGTCTCTTCAATAAATGGTGCTAAGATAATTGGAAATTTACATGTAAAAAATGAAATTGTACCAATATCTCAAACTACTCACCAAAATTAACTTGAAATGGATTAAACACTTAAATGTAACACCTGAAACCATGGAACTCCTAGAAGAAAATACAGGAGTAAATCTCCTTGACATGGATCTCAGTAACAATTTTTTGGCTATGGTACTTAAAGCACAAGCAACTACATAAAAATAAACTAATGGGAATAACTCAAACTGAAAAACAAAAGAAATCATCAATAAAGTGAAAAGACAAAATACCGAATGGGAAAAAAAATTGCAAACCATATATCTGATAAGGCGTTAGTATCAAAAATGTATAAAGAACTCACACAACTCAATAGCAGAACAAAAACAATAACAAAAAAATGAGTTAAAATGGGCAAAGACCCTAAATAGACATTTCTCCAAAGAAGATATAAGAAAGGCCAATGGGTACATGAAAAGATGCTCAACACCACTAAGTCATTAGGGAAATGCAAATTAAAACCACAATGAGATATCACCTCACACCTGTTAGAATGACCATCACCAAAAAGACAAGACATAACAAACGCTGGTGAGGATGTGGAGAAAAGGGAACCCTTGTGCACTGTTGGTAGGGTTTTAAATTGGTATAGCCAGTATGGAAAACAGTATGGAAAACAGTATGGAGGATCCTAAAAAATTAAAAATAGAACTGCCATATGACAATTCTGCTTCTGGGAATATATCCAATGGAAATGAAAACGCTACCTCAAAAAGATATCTGCACTCCCCCTGTTCATTGTAGTATTATTTACCATAGCCGAGGTACGGAAATAACCTAAGTGTCTATGGATAGATGAATAGATAAAGAAGTTGTGGTATATATGTACAATGGAATATTATTCAGCCATAAAAAATGAGGAAATCCTACCATTTGCAACAACATGGATGGGACTTGAGGCATTACCCTAAGTGAAGTAAGTCAGAGAAAGACAAAAACGGTATGAGCTCACTTATATGTAGAATCTAAAATGAAACCAGAAACAAACCAAACTCAGAAAAAAAGATCAGATTTGGGGTTACCAGAGTGGGGGTGGGGGGAGGAGAACTAGAGGAAAGTGGTCAAAAGGGTACAAACTTGCACTTATAGGTACTAGGCATGTAATGTACAACATGATGACTATAGCTAACACTGCTGTCTGATATATAGGGAAATTGTTAAGAGAGTAAATCATAAGAGTTCTCATCACAAAGAGACATTTTTTTCTTTTTCTTTTCTTTTTATTGTAACTATATGAGAAGATGAATGTTAGCTGAACCTATTCTGGTAATCATTTCACAATATATGTAAATCAAACCATCATACTGTACATGTTAAGCTTATATAGTGATGTATGTTAATTATCTCTCAATAAAACTGGGAAAAAGTATGTTCAGAGTCTGACCATTTCTCAGAGCTTCTATCACTATAGTCCTATCCAAGCTACTATTACTTTTCACCTGGCATTTTACAATACTCTTAAATGATATCCCTGTTTTCACCTTGCACTGTGTTCTTCACATATCAGTCAGTGATCCTCTTAAAACAGAACCATCTATATGGTCCATGAGCTGTGCCTTTGAGTAAATTAGAAAAAGATACTCACTATGGGCAGATGATTTTTGGAAAATGAGCACCATCTGGGCAGAAGAATTAGAAAAATTACCTCCCTGGGATTTCAATCCCTTCATCCCCTTTGCCAAGCTTCTATGCAGTATACAAAACACACAACTACAGATGACTTCCCAGGCAGCCCCTATGTCCTATCTTGCTTTATACGTCTCCGTGGTACTTCTATTCCAAAATACTGTTTCACTGATTTATTGTTGTCCTCCCCTGGCCCCTGCCTTCAGTAGAATGTCATTTCCAAAGACATTTTGATTGTTTTGCTTACTGCTTTATCCCAACTCTCAGAACAGTCCTGGCACAAAGTAGGTTCTCAATAAATATTAGGGAAGTGAATGATGAACATCACTGCAGCATTTTAAACACTCTGGCTGATACTGGAGAATGGAATTTTAGAGCACTAAGTGTGGTAGCAGGAAAACCACTTAAAGAGGCAACTACAGGAATCTGAGCCATGGTTGCTTGGTTTAAAGTGATGGCAGGAGAAATGGAGAGCAGTGGATGGATTTGGAATCCATTTTGATTGGTAAAGCAGACAATACTTGTAGACAGATTGGATATGGAGAAATAGGGAAAAGGAAAGACTCAAGGGTGACTTCTAAAGGTTTGATCTGAGTAACTAGGTAGATGGGAATGCAATTTACTGAAATGAGAAACACAGGGAGAAGAGATTTGAGTGGTGATGGATGTAGTGGGGTGGAAACTAGGGCAGATTTCTCTTATTGATTTTCTTTTATTTCTCTCTTCTTCTCCTTCTTTGGCAAACCAAATATATGAACCATTTCCTTTATGGTTTTTTTCCATCCTTTTGAATTTACGCTCAGGAAAATCTTCCTTACTCTGAAGGAAATACGCAATTTTTAGTTGTTTTTAAGATTTCGTGTTTTGTACTTAAATTGTTGCATCATTTGGAATTTATTTAGACAATAACATCAAGTTCTAATTTGATTTTTTCTCAAACATTTAAATGATTATCTCAGAAACTTTTGCTCATTTGTTGAATAACTCCTTTTTCCCCCTACAGATCTGAAATAAAACTTAAAATTTTTTTTAATGTTTATTAATTTTTGAGAGACAGAGAGACAGAGTGTGAGCAGGGGAAGGGCAGAGAGAGAAGGAGACACAGACTCTGAAGCAGGCTCCAGGCTCTGAGCTGTCAGCACAGAGCCCAACAAGGGCCTGAACTCACGAACGGCGAGATCATGACCTGAGCCGAAGTCAGCCGCCTAAGCTACTGAGCCACACAGGCACCCCAACACTTTTTTTAAATATATTAACTTTTTACGTATGTTTCTAGTATTTCTTTTTTTCCTCTTAATGGTAATGTTAAAAACTATATATTTTTTCCAATTAATGTTGTTAAAGTCCCTCATTTGTTAAAAAATTTTAAAAGTTGGATTATTCTTAACCATTTATTCTTCCTAATCAATCCTTTTAGGATTCTAATTCATTTTTTATGCCTGAGCCAAATTATCTTATTTAAACAATTTAGTCTCGACTTTTAAGCTACCCTTCTTCATCACTGGTTTTCTCTATGGTTTAATTATAAAGGGTTCATTATCTCTCTGTCTTACATTTGCTATATACCTTCTTAGGATGTTGTCTCTCTGCCTAGGGAACTTCATACTCTTCCTTCTAGACTCATATTAGAGGCTAATGCCTCTACAATGTGTAGAGGTAGCTTCGTTACTATTATCTGTATAGTAGTATATCCATCTACCCTAATCTCACCACATTGTAATTTCTTATACTTGCGTCTTTGTCTTTAATGAGGCTGTGTCTTCAGATCTTGTCCATGTTTGAGTCTCCACAATCTTTCACCTTTCCAGTCATTTAATTAGTGTTGAATACCTATTCATTTAATGAATAAATATGTAAAGATCGCTATATTGCCTTTCATCCATCTTTACTTTTCCAGACTAAAAAGTCACAGATCTTTTAAGAAGTTGTCATATGACACTTAAAATTTCTGGAAACACCATTTATAACTATTTCTCAAGCGTAACCTACTAACTGCTAAAATGTCAAAATTGAACATGCAACTCTGTATATTCTCTAACCACAAAAAAAGTGGAATTGGTCTTTATTTTCTTGGCATAGACATTATACTTTGGTAAATCACGGCTTTAAAACTGTCTCAGCTTTTTAAATAGCATGTCGCTTTGTTAGTTTCTTGAAGTTTATAGTCAACTAAACCCCCAGGGCTTTATCATCACTTGCTGTTTTTCCACACCCATTCATCCTTATTAAACACTTTAAATGCAAAAATTTACATATCTATGGATTTGAATTAATCTTATTCATTCTAGACCATAGAGATACTTTTAAATTATGATTTAATCATCAAACATAATACCTATTCCACCCAAATCTGTAAATTTGCTAAGTATGTTTTCTGTTTCTCCACTCCAGTCAGTTACATGAATGTTGAACATGCCAGGGTCCTATGACATGGCCCTGAAGACACTGGCGTTTGATTGATCATTCACCCAAACTATATTTTTCCAAAGGATTTGTAAGATCCATGAGAAACTTTGCCAAGAGCTTTTTTGATTCCATGATATCCTCTTCATCTATCTACTTAGTAATCCTGTTGAGACCCTTTTTTAGACTTGGCTTCATGGAAAATAGAAATAACAAATCCCAGTTCTGAATGATATTTTTAATATGCTTAATCACTGTAGAAACTACAGTTAGAAATGGCGCTGGCACTCTTTCTAGGTAATTCTCCTGTTTCTGTCTTCTCTCCCTGGGTCAGCTTCATCTGTAGGATGTCTTTATTCACATTAGCAAAATGGCTGCAGCAGTTGAGGCTCCTGCAACACGTATAACCCAGAAAGAAAGAATGTCCCATTGCCAAAATTTCTAGAAAATGTCTTGAATTTTAAACTAATTGACAGCCCCTTTCTATCTTT
Source organism: Cryptoprocta ferox (assembly GCA_028646485.1). NCBI lineage: Eukaryota > Metazoa > Chordata > Mammalia > Carnivora > Eupleridae > Cryptoprocta > Cryptoprocta ferox. The sequence goes on from CM053570.1 coordinate 35,622,512, forward strand.
ATTACTCCCCAGGGCCAGGATAAGCCATTCAATGGTTGTTTAGGCCTGAATTACTTGAAATGCACAGTGTCCATGGACATGAGGCGGCATTGGTGGATAAAGTCAGTCCTTCTCAAAACCCTTTGCTGCTTCGCAGGGTGAAAGGAATATTTGGAAATTAAGGAGAATATTAACAATGTCTCCAGCAGACACAGAAACAGATCAAGACAAACGCATAGATAGTACATGAGTGGTCGGTTTTAGGTAGTTCCAAGATCTCTGGCAGGGTTGATTCATCAAGGGATTGTGTTCATGGTCATACATGATCGAACTTTGTAAAGTTGAGAATATTTTCTCCTATGGGACAATAGAAAGGATATTTCAGGTAGAAGGAATGATATGGGGTCATTTTCAAATTTTATTGGCCAGCATCTAACATCTTTGTTTCAGCCTTCTTGATGCAGTCCTATTTTTATAATTTGTGGGAGAAATGTATTGAGAAATGGTGGATGTGCGACCATGTTTTCTTTTCTTTTACCATAAAAGCCCTCAGGGGCTATGTGTTTGTCTGAGCAAGCTGTCAGCCAATTAGAGTTTACTGCAGAAGAAGAAGCTGAGAAAGTTAATCCTGCTCCTTCAAGGCATAGTTAGAAAGGAAATATGAATCTTAAGTAGTACACGTTATTTCATCCACTGAGAACCAAGAGAGACTAGTTAGGCAGGAAGAAGAGAGGACAATTTTAATGGGCTCATTTAAATAGGAAAACCATAGCGTACCCAGAAGAAGTCATTTCTTTCCCTTGGCCTAGAATTGCGGGAGGGGGAAAGCATTAATGAGTTCATAGCGACATTTAAAGCCTTCTGCTTCAGTATTGTTCCACATATCAGAACTGCTATAATTTAAAGATCATTGTACCAGAAGTCAGAAGCTATGTATTCTCTTCCAATGCTAATGACCTTATGTGAGTCCCTTACCTTCTCTGGTCTTCTGAGTCCCCCTCCTGTGTAAAAGAAAAGTAATAATGACTGTCATGGATTCCTTAAAGTGGTGATGGCATTCCCACTGAGAAATAAAATCTCCTTGTGGAGAGTAATGATGCATTTAACCAGCATATATTCTATTTAATCTCTTTCACTTCCAGGTCACAGTCTTTGGAGTCAGAAAGCCATCAGAAATCATTTAGTCATGTCATATCATGCATGAGCCTACAGACCCATTGTATCTGCATCATCCAAGGAGGTTTTATAAAAACACATAGCTCGAGTCCTCACTTTCAGAGTCTTCTGATTGAATTAGCTCATTAAATCTCCCTAGATGATTCTGATTCTCAGGTTTGGTAACTATGATCTCATCTAACAATGTCATTTAGAAGATAAAAACAAGAGTAAAACTGGCTTTAATTGGTAGAACTGAGTAGATTCTAGCCAACCAGTCAATTCTCAGGAAGCACTAATCTATAACAAATATTAAGACATTATATGAGCAATAAAATATCACTTAAAATGTTAAAAAATTAAAAAAAATTATATGGTGTGTAGTAGGAATAAAAATGAAGTATTTTGGCAATAAATCACATGGAGTGTTTAGGAGTGAAGAGAGAATGTTAAAATTATCAAGTGGCATTAGTAACTACTTTGGACCTATAAATTTTCTACTGTGGAAAGTAGAAAGTCTTTATTGCAAAGGCGACCTTCGGGTCAGCAAGCTGGGCCATTCTACTAGTGAGCTTCCCTTTCCTCAGTTACCCTGAACAGATTATAATTGCTCCTCTAAATAAATGAGAAATAAATACTTTTAAAGGACTGATTTGAAGAAGCTGTCTGCCATGGCCTCATGTCTCTGCCCAGCCCTGCAGAGTTCGTAAAGCTGTATAACTAATCTGGGGCAAAGCTGAGATTGTATCTCATGTCTTTATTCCCAAATCCAGTCTCATTTGAACACGCTGCACCATTCTACACTCATCTATCTTTAAAAATGCCTTAGCAAAGTTACTTCCAATTAATGAATTTCCAGAGCCTCACAGTAGCAGTTTCTAAGTCTTCTTTCCATTGGCTGGCAGTAAAGTTGGCCACGTGAGTTCTATTCGCAGGGCAATATATGTACAGATAGAGCCCTGTGTTCAGGTTCTGTGTGCAAGAGAGTGGTAAGTGGAACTAGAAGAGGGTCAGGAAAGAAGAAAAAGCAATTAAAATGCCATATTCTGGTGAAAAATACTAACAGGCTGTATCTTAAAAGTGTTATATGTATATGTGTATATACTCAGGTGTGTCTATAGCCATATGTTTATGAGGACACTGCTATATTTGGTCACTGCTGATCACTCGTTTTTATAAAGTAAAAGACACAAGACAAGTGACCTGTTCCCTTAAACCGTTAAAATCATATGCAGACATATCCCATTTTAAGAAGTTTGAGAAATAAAATTTAGACTTATAAACCATAAACCAAAGGCAATTATTTATATCAAGAAAAGATTTTTAAAAGTTAAACACTCTCTTTAAATACCCAATTCTCCTACAGCATTGAGTGTTTATATTTTGTTCACAAATGACTGAAGAGCCTACAGGACACTAACCCAAGATAAAATATTAGAAGACACTATGAATAGATTCACCCACAATTCAAAATGATCATGTGGTCATAGTTTTCCAAAAAAATTGAGAGGAGAAACTAGTTTTCATAGACCTCATACATGCGAAAAGAAGTGTTATGGGAAATACGTTCAGAAAATATTCCTGACTTTTAAAGATTTTCAAAGCATATTAGCATAAATAAGGCTCTGAAAAGGCCTCCAGTAAATAAACTCTTCAATTTCTCTCTACCGTTTACCCCTAACCTTAATTTAACACAAGACTTATGTACCCTCTATTCTACTATTTAGAACAGTGTAGATCAAAATCAAATTGAAAACATATTTGATTTTATACCTTTCATAACAATACTATGTGGCCTTTAAATAGATCTGTAAGCTTTGTAAGGGCTGGCTGAACCCCATTGTAGTCTTGTATTCCCTGCAAGACCTAATGGGGTACTGGGCCTATATTAGGTGTCTAACTGATAACTTTTAAATAACTTACTGAGCAATCAGTATTTGGCATATGCTTCATAAAGGAAACAGACGAATGATTTTTTTAAATATTTATTTTTATTTTTGAGAAAGAGAGACAGAGCGTGAGGGGGGAAGGGGCAGAAAGAGGGGGAGACATAGAATCTGAAGCAGGCTCCAGACTCTGAGATGTCTATCAGCACAGAGCCCCACGTGGGGTTTGAACTCACAAATTTGGAAATCTTGACCTGAGCCAAAGTTGGATGGTTAACCTACTGAGTCAACCAGGTGCCCGTGGAATGATTATTTTTGTCCTTCTGTTAACAACCTTACTTTTGTTGTCTTCAGAAATATTAAAATCAGGCTTCCTGATCATTGCCATTTCCATTCGTGGCCTGCAAGTCGGCTGGTCATAACTTGTTTTAAGACAGGACAAAATGTGACCAAATTTGTTTGCCCACCTTAAGGAAAATAGAAGATTGTGACTACTCAGCAGAGACTATATGCCAAGTATCAAGGCAGCAATCTGCTGAATAGAAAGAGCTGAATTCCAACTCTGCCCGGCCTAGCTGCTCTTGTCCTAAGAGGCTGAACTAGACTGGTTATATCTTTAGACTCATCTTCCCTCTGGCTTCAACCGGTCAGAGGCAAGAGGAAAGGAGGGCCTGGTGTTCATTCTTCTACCTTCCTCTTGTTCAGGTAACTGCGTTGGCTGCACCCTTTTATTGAAGGCCACATGGGCTATCTGGGGGCCCACTATTGGGTTCCAGAAACTGCTTTCTCCCTTTTGTTCTTTCAAGTTGAGGGATGGAAATAGTTCCCACTTTTACCAGCCCCAATACAGAGCACAGTTCCTTGTTACCTTTCTTAAAACTTGCTTACAACTTTGTAAATAGCCCCTTTATTAAATTCTCCCATTACCCAGTTTGGTCCTATGCCATCTCTATCTCCCCAGGAGCCTAACTAATAAACTGTCTGTGTGGTACCTTTGTAAAATTAATTTCTTCTGGCCTCAGTTTCTTCACCTGTGAAATGGGGATAATAACATCGATCCTTTCTATCTCATAGGAAAGGACAGGAAAATTTAATGAATGTTAGTTTTGTTTCCCTTCCCAAATATTTTTATTTCTAGAAGGCAACCACGAAACATTGTGTATAAACTAGAGTCTTGTCCTTGCTTCAGATAAGAGATATTTTTCTGTGGAACAGAATACCCACACTGGACCCTGTGGTGGTCAAAAGCCAAGAAATACTCTCAGAGCCGTCCACACTGTGTGTGCATGGAGAGCTTGCACAGTACCTGTGAAGAGAAGGAAGGTCTGCACAGGAAAGATGCCTGGACTAGAGGTTTCTCACTGAGTAACAGTAATTGGGACAACTCTGTGACCTTTCTTTTGTAACAAACATATAAATCCCATCTTCTAGGGCATTTAGGAGCAAAACATCTAAATAAGATAGCAGTGTATTATTACAGTGAGGTCAGTCATACTTCTTCAAGTATACAGTGTGGGTAATAAATTGCTGTTTGGAAACCTGATGGTTAAAAGTTGATTTGAAATAATAAGAAAGCCATACATCCACATTCAATAAATATTTGTTAAATCTTCCCATATACCAGCCTTGCACTAGACACATTGAAATATGATATTCATCTGTTTAAGATAATACAACTTGAAATAAGAGAAAACTATTAGATGTAGACTTTCCTTTATAAGCTGGCTGGCGTTGCTTATTTTTTGCACCAATGAAAATACTCAGGTGAAAAGAGTTTTCATATCCAATCCTTAGAATGGAGACCACATTTGTGATTTAATTTTCAAGACCTCTCTTTTTTTTTTTTATTGTATGCAGCTTTCTCACATTGTAACAGTAAGTAGAAGGGTGGGGAAAGGCTGATTGCTCTCAGCCTCTTCTCCACTCCATGCAGTGTTTTGTGTGTCTTTCTTTAAAATGTTTGTGCATAGCCAAAGAGGATGCTCATACCAGAGAGAAGTGTCCTTGGTTGCAGTTCGATCAGTAACATTAGCCTTTGATAGGACCTTTAAGTGAAGACCTCTTTCAAGTATTTATTTGTTTAATTAATTTTAACAAAATCACAAATTAATCAGATCAAAAGTAAGAGAAAACTAGGAAGGGAAAAAGTCAGCAATCTATCCACCTATAATAAGAGTGAACTGCTACGGGTCAGAAAAAGCAAACAGCATACACTGTACATTACACACACACACACACACACACACACATACACACCAATAAGCCAGTTTGAAATATAGTAACTCTGTACAGATGTTTCAGTTAGGACAGTAAGAATTTACTCAGTTTTTACTATTATTATTCCAAGTTTATTCCATCATTTGTCTTTATGTTTTATTAAGTGGAGTGGGGAAAGTCATAAATAAGACGTTATTATTTATGGCAAACCTGTTGTGTGTGGCTCAATAAACTGGACCAAAGTTTCTTAGTCAGGGCCCCAAACCTGGTGAAATTAGATGATTTATTGAGATCTTCAAACACAAACTTGTAATAGTATATAAATAGGTTGTGGTCAATAGCCATATTAATCATAAAAGCGTTGACTTGCTGCAAGTATTAAATAAATTTAACTTTTATAGGCAGTCTCACACAGTAATATCCATCAGGGATAAAGCACATTCCCTGTTGCTTTAGCTTCAGTTTGAGCCAAGAAACATGGCATAGACCAGTACGAATGCAAACTTTGACTGAAATTATGCAACTTAATGAACATCTAACTAGAAGTATCTAATATAATGCTAAAGAGACAGGATTTCTGTGTTTCAAGGACCCCCATCTGCAGAACTGTAATCACTGTTATTTCCTTCTTACAGAGAATTTTTTTGGTTACTTTAAGGGGGTTGAGATTTTTGAAGCAAATTGTAGACAAGATGTCTGAATGATCTTTTCTCTTTTCTGCATAAACATAAGAAAATGGAAAGTTTAAAATTTCCAACCATGACTACATAGTCTGTAAACTCCTACACGTTTTCTTTCCTTTATTCCCTAGCAGACAGGTGTATTTGGCTTTGTATGTTTTCCTGAACCTTCTCAGTTATCTCTCATTAGAGATGAGGCAGAAAGGTGGTAGAATGCAGAGGATGTCCTTTGGACTTTTCAGAAGACCTATTTGTAGAAGTCAAAATTACCAAGCCTCAAGTACTTAATAATATCAACCATAGAAACTGATATATCACATATAAAACCTTCATCTGTTCAGAGCCCAGTAGCCTAGCCACCTGATATATGTGAGCTGTAATAAGAAAGAAAGGAAAGGAGACAAAACTTTACTGCATGTGGCCAACAGCTGTGGCAAACCTTCCTGAGCAGGGGACCAAAAGTTTCTTAATTCTTAAGCTGGGCATGATGGTATTTTCCTTGCCTACCTCTCAAAGTTATAGTAAAATTCTAAGAAGATAATTTTGTAGTAAAAGTACTTTGAATACCATAGAGTGCTTAGAAAAATGCCTCTCCTTTTTCTCCTCAAAAGTTCAAAGTGACAGCTGAAGAGCGGATAATGACCAGAATTGGTAAAAGATAGAGATTAAGTGAAAGCAGGTGAGAAGGAGGCCCCTTTGGTCACCTACTCTACACTCCCATTCTTGTATCTCCTCAAGAAGGATAGAAATAACCTGACTGGTCTGATTCCAGGACATGTGTGGCCACAGTTATTCATGAGAGAGTTCAGAGTTCAAAAGGGCACACAGGATGTGACTTGTTCTTTTTTTTGGGTTCTAAAGCCTAGAGCTTGAGAGGGTGGTCCTGGCCATCTTGTACCTCTCCTCCTTGGATCTTAAGTATCGATTTCCTCTTCTTCTCAGTCTCCTAAGATTCCATAAAGCCAACTAGAATATGCAAATACCACAAAATTTAGGATAGTATTTAATAGAGTATCCTAAGGAGTTGAGGATGAAACTTTATAGTGGGGTTGGACACAAGCCCAGATGACAATAAAGTGATTGTGTGGTTCCTATGCCATTGTCATCTCCACAAATTCCTCTATTAAGTGAATCTTCAGAAGAAATAATTATGCTCTGTCGTGGGATTCAGGCACTACCCTTTCTCTGGGTACCTTGCCTTGATTTATTACACATATCACTAGAATTCCCTGGACTATTATTTATTCAGTCAGTCAACAAAGTATTATGCTTGGCATAGAGACAGAGGTTGGCAAGGCAGATGAAGATCCTGCTTTTGTGGAATATGTATTCTATGGGGAAGGGTGCTGTAATACGTTACATAGATATATGTATGAGAGAGAGAGAGGGAGGGGAGGAGAGGGAGGGGAGGAGAGGGAGGGGAGGAGAGGGAGGGGAGAGTTATGTGACTACTTTATATTGGTTAAATAGGAAAATTCTCTCTACAGATGTCATGTTAAGCTCAAGGAGTGAGTGCAGAAAAAAGAAAAGGGCCCAGGAGGACAATAGGTGAAGCCAGCGAAGATGGCTAAGAAGGATAATTCTGTGAGATGGGGGATAAACCATGAGAGGGGGTGTCACTGGGTTGCAGAGACTTCCTACTTAGGAAGAAGATTTATACTTGTCATCAAACAATGCCACCTGTTGATGAGTATTAAAGAGAAAGAGTTTCAGAAGTTTTACACCAAAACCATTGGGGAAAGAATCATATTTCATAGCTTTTGCTCTTTTTCTATGTTAGTGAAATGACATCATCTGACCTTCTGGAGAGGTTGTGACACTTCATGCCATAAGAACCAATGCAGGGCTTCATGCAGAATTGGAGGACTTTGAAATGAACTTGAATTCTTTACCTACATTCCCCAGCATGAAGTACATCTCACCTGGGACTGTTGGGCTAGCTTGAAATGCTGCTAATTCAAGTGTTTAATGATCAGTTTAGTAATGGCTTTAAAAATCTTATTGTGGTATTTCAATCCATATCAATTCTAATAAAGCTAACTCAAATGTTTCAAAAGTAAGTCCGGACTTATTTTTGATGCAGCAGAATGTCTGCAGACCATAATGTGGTTCTACTAAAGATGACAGGTGGGAAGAAACAAATTTACACAGGAAAGTTTGGAACAATGAGAGATGAGGCTAAGGAGTATTGATTTGAGATTTTTGTATAGTTTAGAGGTCAGATGGAAACCAGATGGCCAAGAGAATTGCAAAATATTTGCTTTACAATCTGATAGTAGTGAGGGGAATAATGTGTGTGCGGAGCCAATATCCCAACCATCCTCAGCTTGGGTATACATCCCAGAGGATTTCTCACACTGATCCCAAAGGGAACTTGTGTGAGATTGTTCATGGTGTTTTTTATAGAAGAGACTTTGAGGCAGCCTAAAAAGATGGGAATAGATACAGGAATGGATAACTAAAATGTGGCGGATGGATACTGGAGATGATGACATCACAGTTAAAAATAAACGCATACATGCACATGTAGCAAAATGCACAGACCTTAAAAATATAGTATGACTGAAAAAAGAAGAAACAGAAATAAATTTGTCGCACATGATTTATATTTTAAAATATGCTAATATGACTGCCTATTTTATAAGGATAGGTTCATATCAAAATACCAAAATCAATATATTAGTGTGGACGCTATAGGAAAGGATAAAGGATCAAAATGGGGAGAGGGGGTGGAGGGGAAAAACAGAATAACTAAAATCAAATGAAAAGAGAGGGCTTACATTGGTAATGTGCTATGAAATGAAGAGTGTACATTTTAGAAAAACAGCAACAAAACACTCCTTTTATTTGCTTCTCCAAATTCCTCTCAGCAGGGAGCAAACACAAATCCTATTGACTGAAATAAAAGAAAATAACATCCTATGTCATCTTCAGGTAACACAGCCAGATGTGGCTAGAGTGTGCTCTCACCTAATGGTCCATGCACATGAGGCCCAAGCAGCCACTGAATTTGTTGGCAGGGCGAGGTGTCTGGTCAAAGATGCAAGGATAAAGCGCTGGAGGAGTAGGTGAGTGTTAACATTTGTTTAGTGACCCTCCATTTAGAAAGACTAACTCATATCCACACATCAGTAGTCTTGAGTTGTGAATATTATAAGAAAAATGGAGACTATCAAAACCAAGCCACATGCAACAGAAAGGGAAGAAAAAAAAATGTGCTCTACCCACTTCCCCTCCCTGTTAGCTCTCACAGTGCCTACAGATGTTTTCCTTCTGACTCTCATCTTTGCTTCCCTCTGTGACCCTTCCCCTCATACTGATTTTGTTTTTAACTTTCCTTGACTCTCAGTCCTGGCCTCCTGACTTCCTTGTAACTAACACCATATCCCTGTCGGCCTGGCATCCACTTGAAGATTATTGCTTTGCACTGGCATCTGAGAACTTCCTCTGCTCGTGACCCTGACAGCCACCACTCAGTGCTGTGTATTTAGAAAAGGGAGGAAGGGCAGAGGCTCCTACACAGAAACATCTGTGTTGGTGCCCATTTTCTCAGATCTACTCGGATTATTTTTCTTCATTCAATGCTGGCTGTTAGGATGGTCTAATGTTGCTTTTTTAAATGAAAACCACCTTTAGATTTGGGGAAAATCACATTCATATTTATAAAGGCTTCCTATGTGAGATCTGAATGTTTATGCCCAAGTTCCCGAGAAGTCATAGCCCAAGAAATAGACAAAAACCTACATAGATTGGTACTTAGGGCAGTAAGCTAATAGGGATCCTTTTATAATTCAGCGTTGAGCTTCCCTCCTTATATAACCAATGGGAGGGGAAGGGGAGGATTTTCTTTGGATTGAAGATCTGTTTCCTGTTCTGATAACTGGCACCTGCTCCAAATTTGGATGAGAAAGCCACGTGCAGACCAGCATCTGGCTTCCCAAGCCAAAGTGAACTTAGAAGACTCCATATGTGATCAGAAATGGGGGGAAATTCTGGCTGAGGTTTTCATTAGGCAAATGAAAGCTTTAGGGTTTCATTTCACTTCAAAGACAAGATCCTCCAAGCAGTACATCCTGTTGGGCTGGTAGTGATGATATTATATTAATAGCCATGAGGTGCCGGAGATGAAGAGTGGAATAGAATACAAGCCATCTACTTCCGAGCCATAAAACGTGAGGAGCTGGGCAAGGCCAGTGGTTTTTTTTTTCAAATCGAAGAGATGACTCAAATATTCTAAAGTCCTCAAAAAGTGTCCCCCTAATTAGATTTTCCACTTTAAGAGGGAATGAGTCTTGCAAACATTTCAATAACCAGAACTATCTCCGCTGCGTCATACACAGGAGCAACAGTCAATTCAATTGTTATCGGCAGCCACTCTGAAACAATTCTCTGACTTATCATTTTATCCTGTCAACTAACTAGTGCCATCTCTGTTCAGTAACATAGATTGATATAACTGAGAATGTCCCATCTATTAAGTACTTGCTCTGTGCCAGATATGTTGTTAGATAAATTAGCATGTCTGTGAGTTTCACCGGAAACTCCCATCTCCGAGGCTTCCATTTCCCCTGGCTTCCATGTAGCTGTGGCCAAGGCGGGGCATTGCCAGAGGGCTAGTGTCCTTTCCTTGGCGTTTCTGGAAGCACCTATGCCTCCCCACTGTCCCGGCTTTCATAAGACAGCTTCTCCTCGGGACAGCAGATACTGCTGAGCAAGTCCCGCCTGGTTCTGCTTTTTACCAAGTAACCCTCCACCCAAAGCTCCAGTAAAGCCACTTTGTCCCTTTGTTTTTCCAGGAAGAAAGGTGGTTGTAGCTACATCCTTTGCCTAATCTCTAGGTTGCCTCCCAGTTCCTGTATTAGCTTCTCAGCTATCCCAGCGCCTGGGTGATCAGTGTCATGTTTTAATTTCTTTCTGTTGGAGATATCCCGAATTGTGTCTGTTTTCCTGATTGGATATTGGCTGATATAATAAACGTATACACTATCATATTTAACCCAAACTACAAAATCATGACGAAGGCATCATTACCCTACAGGATAATCATGCAGGAAGCAAAGGCTCTTTGACATTAAAAATGTGTGCGTGTGTGCGCATGCACATGTGTGAGTGTGTGTGCTAATGGTCACAAAGACAGGAAATAGGGGATCTCAGGTGTGAACTATGTACTCAGAGACTATGTTCTTTTAGTGACACTACATTTCCACTCCTTCCTCCCTGTAATCTCTGGTATTAAAGAATATTATTGAATCTACATGTCCTTTCTAGTTGAAAATCCTACTTAGTGGAAAGAACCCTCAGGGAAAGGCAAACCCATCATCCCTGTGTATGAAACTTCCTTCCTCTGTCCCCAAAGTAACTCCTACTCAGGATCAATTCATTCCCTGAGTCCTCAGCCCTGTCCCTTTGGTCATCCTCCAGAGTGTTGCCTCTTCTGTTTATCTCTCACCTCTACTGCAACTTCAACCTTTTTATTTCCCCTCAATCCTTCCCAACACATGCACACAAAACTCTCCCCACTAACCAAACACCCCCAGTTGATAGGTCATCCCACACTCTTCCCTTTACATCCCCAGACTTCTCTGCCTTCTCACCTCCCATTCACTTCCCCATCTCAGGTCATCTGGTTTCTGCCTGTCTCACTCTATTTCTTTCATTCTGGATGGGAATGATCTCCTGATTGACAAATCCCCTAATTCCAGGATGCTAAAGGATAACTCAGCTGCATTTGACACTGTTGTGGTCCCATTGCCATGAGTGACTTTTATCACCACTCTCCTCCACTAGTTCCCCTCTTACATTCAAATGATTTGCTCCTGTCTCCTCATAGGCTTCTGTTTCTTTACCTGCTTCTTAAATGCTGGCCTGCATCAGGATTCTGTCCTTGGCACACTGCTATTATTGGACATCCTCCACTAAAAATCTCACCCTTTCCTCAAGCTCTCAAATACCACTTATATGTTAAAATTCCCAAATGTGTACTTGCAGCACAATCTATCCAGATGTTTAGAGTCATTATCATAAAGCCTGCTAACCATCTTTAAACACAACATGTCCAGAACTGAACTCATCATTGTAACCTTCAGAATTGGTTTTGTCACATGTAATCTATATTTTATCATCTTCTCTGCATCTGAATCACTCATACCTGGAACCTGAGAGTTTTCCATGGTTCTTCTCTCCCTGCTACACAACAGTTTTGGCCACATTAGCCTCTTCTGTATCCTTCATCTGGTCCCTCCTCTCAATTTCTATTACCACCACCCTAGTTGCATTATAATCCTACCCTTCTCTGTCTACCCCCGCACTAGTGATTTCATTGATAAGCAAGGTTTCTGCTTAACTCTCAAGCCTCAGCTGCATCACTAAGCCCTTCCTTTTGTGTGTCCCTGCATCCTGAGCCTTCCATGCATGTGCTGCGCTTCCTCTCACTGCCCACATCGTCTCCTCTTTCTGGACAGTTAGTCACTCTCTCATTACCTTTACCCATTCTTTAGATTACACCTCCAATCTGATTTCTTCAAAGAATCCTTCGTCATCCTACCACCTCATTACATTTAGACCCATGCTCCTTTCCACCAGAATACTTTGCCAGGTTGTAATTTTACATTGGACTATTTGACCATACTTCCCCTCCACCAATCGGTAAGCTCCTTAAGGGCAGGAACTATGCATGAAATCCCGAGTTTATTGTATAGTCCGAATACATGATCTGCCATCTGTAATTCGGTTATAACATAAAAGTGAATAAATTGAAAGCCACTGAAGACAGAATTTTTACACAGGAATCTGAAGAAGTTTGCTGAATCCTAGAACATGAAAACTTCTGCAATTCCTTGTTTTCTTATGATTGTTTTGAGGATCTTCCTATATATTTTTAAATCTGAGAATTTATGTAGTTTCAGAAATAATAAGTCCGTGCCCTAATATGAAGCTTGTGTGTGTGTGTGTGTGTGTGTGTGTGTGTGTAATACAGCAGGTTTTAGGAAAGTGGTCCTTATTCTCTTGTATCATGCTATGTGGGGAGCATTGGTTCTTTTCCTTTACCTGTAGTTGTTTTGGTCTCGTTCAGAATATATCTTCCTTTCTTTTCTCACTATTGGTGCCACCAATGCTTAAGATATGCTGAGAGGAAAGCAAGACAGTATTAACACAAACATTTTCAGAATTAGGATAGATACTGATACTTTGAAGCAAGTGGAAGTTAGGGCTGTGTTTTTAATTTCTACATCTGAAATTTCACATTGAGATCCATTGAGATTCATGGATAAATGTATAAATCAAAGGAGTAACCAGCCAATGTAGGAAGGAAGTTATATTTCTATTCCGATGGCTATTTCAAACTGTGCATCACTCGTCACTTCATGGATTTGGTAGAAAACTAAAAGCAGCATAACATTTCAAACACAACCCAGTACCTGGCACTGTCCAAGAAGCTACAGGTGCCAACTGAAAGGAGATTATGATTTGTCAAATTCATTGTTTTATATAAACTTTCAGACATTTGGCAAAACTGAATGTGTTTGAATGTGGGATGGAAAAGAGAAAAATCATTGTCAAAGGAAAAATATTGGAACTTGAGAAGAAAAAAGGTTCTGTCTCCAAAGAAATCTGTCCATAGTTCTGAGGTTTACAGTTAAAACCATAATCAAGGACTGAAGTGGGATTGGTTTGGTCCTAGTCCTTCCATTGACATTTTTTGTATTTGAATGACTTTCATCATGCGTTAGTGATGTTACTTAATTTTTCTTTCTTTCTTTTAATGTTTATTTGTTTTTGAGAGAGAGACACAGAGTGTGAGCTGGGGAGGGTCAGAGAGAGAGGGAGACACAGAATCCGAAACAGGCTCCAGGCTCTAAGCTGTCAGTACAGAGCCTGACGTGGGGCTCGAACTCACAAACCACGAGATCATGACCTGCGCAGAAGTCAGACACTTAACCAACTGAGCCACCCAGGCGCCCCAATTCACTTTTCATTATATCTATTTTATCTATGATACCAAGACCTGCAAAGTGTGGTTATGAACAGGGCTTTCTATGTGCTGTGATCCCAGTAGAAAATATTTTATCATATAATTGCCTATCTCTCCCCAAAGAAAAACTATTAAAAAGGACCTAGTGAATGTTCTTACTTTTTTTTTTCTTTTTCATTTTGGCCTGTATTTGTTGCTCTTAAAAACAAAACAAAACAAAACCCCACAAAGAAAAAGGTTTTCCATGATCTTATATGATATACATTCATGCAGTTTTATACCTCTACACACACATTTCTGTGTCTTTGTGTACACATATATATGAGACAACTTCTTCACTTGTTTTAATAATAACATAACTTCTTACGAGATTTTCCTGTTGTTACATAAAAATATTGCTTTGAAATCAAGCTCAGGAAGAAATAACAGTTCAAAAAAGGGCTGGGAGAGAAGGAAGTTATATTGTCAGGGCAGGCGCCAACATAGGAAAAAAGGTTTCTAGCCTCTCCCTCTCCTCCTGGGAGATACAGATAAAGGAGGAGTAGCCTGTGATCCAGAGGGAAGGACACTGAGTCAGATTCCTTAGGTGATTAAAGGATACAAAGTACAAAAAAAAGTAAGGTATTGGCTGAGAATCAAGATAGATTATAAAAGACTGCACATAGAAAGGAGAGTCCGCTAGCAAAGATGTGGGGCTTTTTTCCCCCCTCTTCCCTTGAAAAAGGGCCATAGAAAAACTGGAATAGAAATGCTTTTATCTAAAAAGAAAGAAATGAGTACATGTAATTTCTGGGTCATCAGAATAGCTCTGCAGCCAATCCCAGCTCCACCCTTACAGAGAAAAATTGGGCTAATGACCTTGAATGTCTCTTTTTATCTGATGAAGACTGAAAAAGCCTCAGCTGGAACAGGGAGAGACCGGGGATCCCCCCACCAAGTGCAACTTCACCTTGGGAGTGGTCTGGTGTGTGCGGGGGGATTCGCTCTCCCTTTCGGTAGTTCCATGCGTTTGGGACTGCAAGATGTTATCATAGATTCTGAAGGTGTAGGAGGAAGTCAGCCCACCTCCCAGGCCTTGTTGTCCTCACTTATAATACAAATTAAGGAAACCTCGCTTACTCAAAGGCTCTTCCAGCTGTTTTAGCATATCGGAAACATCTTTTCTAAATCCCAAAGGTCGAGGTTTAAAATAGTAATTCTGACCCCAAATTCCTTTCTGTTGGTGTCAAACTCAGCACTTTCATGAACAACTCCAGAAAATCTCCTCGGTAGGGCTGAACGCCATGTGTCCAAGAGGTTAAATGGGAGACAGAGTGTGAATTAGTTAGAGAGTTATTTTATAAACAAACACCAACTAGGCTTGAACTCTGTGTTGATTTGGAGGTGACTTAAGTCCAATTTCCTGCTCCTTCCCACTCTTTCCTTTCAGGACCAAAGGCATTAACTTAATGCAAACACAGCCCCTGCCGAGAGCCCCCCTCCTCTCCCCCTCAGGATCCTGACAGGAAGGAACTGCCTTTTGTCACAGTTTGACTGACTGGTGAGTGACAGTGAAATGCTCCATCTTGCTCAGCCTGAAGGACAGTGGCACTAATCCTAAAGGACAAAAAAGAGTTAAAAAAAGAAGGAAATGGCTTGGGGGAAAACTGGCCGGAATCTTATTCAATGAGAGAACTGAAAGTATCTTCCGAATGGCAGCTAGTAAGAAGTCTATCAATCAATCCAAAGGTCTCCATACACCTGCCTACTATTCCCATCAGTGAGACTCTACCAAACCTATTATGATGCAAAGTTGTGGCTCAAAACCACACATCTCCATAGAGCTCTTTCCCTGCCCTGTGGAAGCCCAGGTCAATTGAAGGCCAGCGCCCACACCGGAAGGCTTCCAGGAGCACCTGAGAGCTCAGAGCAGACCTCCTTGTCTGCCTTTCTGTAGCAGACCGCCTACTGCGGTGGCTGTGGTCTCTGCTCTCTGTCTTGGCCACCTGCCCGGTCTCCTGCTGTCCTCATCTGTAGGAACTGCACAGCTCAGCGAGGAACATCTCTCAGTGTGCCCATCACAGCAGTGGGAGAAAAAGAATACTGAGACACTTGCCTGAGAAGCAAAAGAAGAAGCCCTTGTTGCAGTGTCGTAGTCACTCTTATAAGGACTTCTGATTTTATAAAAGGAAACTTCCTAAAACTAAAAGATTAGATGAAAACCATTATCTCAAAACTGTCTTTAAACTGATAGTGCTGGTTTTCTCCACTAATGTGAAACCCATGTAAGATCATGACAGAAGTGCCCTCTCAACTGGCTGCCAATTGGTTTTCAGACACCAGTCTGGTATTAGTTCACCATTTAGATATGCAGAGAACTTCTTAGATATTATATACTGATGTCTTCCAACCAAGATGAAAATATCTAACCATGCAGTACTCTGTGTGATTGCTATTACTTATTCCGGAATTACTGTTTTATTTGATAATTATGTAATGGGATAAGATATACGAAGACAGTGGTCCTGATGTGTAAATAGGCAGATCCTTGTGGTAATTATATCTGTTTATCAGAGACCTGCTGTTTTATTGATATTTATTCTTTGTAATAGGGTCAATATATCTTGCTCTGTGCTCAGAAATAAGAGCATCCAAATGCCACTCACCTGTGACACCATTTTGATGTGAGTCATATTTACTGTTAATTGAATTACAAAGTTTACACATATTTAGAAAAGATATGCTCGATAATACATGAGTCTTAAGTGTCAGAAAGTCTATTAAATGCTTGGTCACTTTCAGTAAGTGCCTTATCAATTACATCTTTAATTATTGTTATATATCAAGATATGCTATTTGAGTGAGTGTTAATGGAAAGATGAGAGTTCTTTTTTTAATGTTTATTTATTCAGGGGAGGGAGAGAGCATGTGTGTCAGCACGAGTGGGGGAGGGGTAGGGGGGAGAGAGAATCCCAAGCAGGCTCCCCACTGTCAGCACAGAGCCTCATACAGGGCTGTGCCCCATCTCAGGAATGGACCCCGGAGATCATGACCCAAGCTGAAATCAAGAGTCAAATGCTTAACTGACTGAGCCATCCAGGAACCTAGAGAGATGAGAGTTCTGATGAAATGTAGGTTATTCATGTTTATACAAAGGAAATCCTGTGAAGATTGCTCCTGGAACATATATTTTAAATGTTTTGTGTATATATGTGAGAGGGAGAGCTCAAATTTTAATGGAACAGCTTTGTTTTGCTCCTCTGGGAAATAAAGAAGGATAAATGCTACAGAGTTTATACTAGATGCTAAATAAACATCTGTTGATCAGTGAAATCATTGACTAAACAAAGCAAGGAAACAATTTAAACATTCTGATGTCATAACTGTGACTCAAATAGTCTGTGGATTGAGTATTATGGTCGCTCACGCAATTTAAAATCCAGATAACATTAAGGTGATTTTTGTCGTTAGTAATTTTCTCCTTAAAACTGACTTTCCTCAGTCTTAAAATTTTTTTAGGAAAAAAAGAAAATAAAGCAGAAAGACTTTCATTATCTTATGAGAACAGGATGGTCAGTAGAATCATAAGTTCTTAGCCTACCCAAATCATGTCTTGGAGATGCTTCAGAAATATAGACTATATTTTAGTCCAAGTCTCCAGGTTTTTGATTTCTAATTAATTGGGATCAGAAATAGAGACAACCAAAAAATACTAATGCTTCCAAAAGTTCATTTGAATTAAGAATTTTGAATGAGTTATGGTCGCATATAATTATAACCCAAGGATTATTATAGTATCTTCTTCTGGAATCTGTTCTTAAGCATAAAGGTGCAAATTAAAACCCCAGCTATATAGTACCATTTTTACATTGCCAAGATGTTTGGTTAAAAGATAAAGTCAGCATGGTGCAGAGGAGTCAAGAGACCTGCATTTTAGCTTCAGGTCTGTCCCACTAACTATGCCTCTTGGGCAAATAACTTAATCCTTTTCTGTCTGTGAAATTAAGCCAGATTAGGTCATCACCACTGACTCTTGTTCAATATTTCAGAGGTGGTGTGATGTCTCGTTTAATAATAACCCAAATATTTTTCATATATTGAAAGCTTCCTGTGTGCCAGTCAGTATGTTAAGTGTTTTATGAGTATTTTTTTTGTTTCATCTATGATTCAAAATTCCATTTTCCAGATGAAGCTGAGGCTTAGCGAGGTTAAGTGACCTGCTCAATGCCTCATAGCTAATAAATGGTAGACATGGAGTTTCAGCCCATGTACTGAGACTGAAGTCACTATCATGTAGTGAAACTCAGGAGTTAAGCATTTAAACTCAGGGTAAGTCACTGGTTGAGTTCCTGAGAAGCAGGCTCCAAGATAAAGATTAACAAGCAAGAGGTTTAGAAGGGACTGCTTGTGGAAAAGAAGAGAAGAAAGCATGATTGGGCAGAGGGAGAAAGTGAGCTACAACACAGTCTCAACAATGTCTCAGCCAGTCTTTCTGGAAGTTCTGAATATGTGATGACCATTTGGGGTTGTCCAGAGTTCAAGTGAAAGGGTAGGGTCTTTATATCTCCTTACCAATTAATCAATCATTGGATATAAGACATCCTGGGAAAGGAGTATGACCTTGGTCCAGCCAGATCTCTGCAGTGAGACAATCCCTATAAGATGGTGTCATGTGAGTGCTTTCATCTGGCAGCCCCCCTAGAAGCTGAGGAAATAAGTTTTTATTCCTGAAGGGGAACCATCCAAGACGGAGGGAAATGTAAATACAAGAAAGGTGGGCTACTTCTATATAAAAGCAAAACAGAACTGGGAAGCAAAACAGCATAGTCAGATATAATTAAGTTTCAGGCTGGCCCGACATGGGGAAAAAATTGAGACTTGCTTGATACCTTCCCCTCTCTTTAAAAATATCCATTGTAAATAAAACATTTTGCATAAATGTAGTTTAGGATTTTGATGAGTAAGAGGTTAATCCTACTGCTGCTGCTGACCAAGGTGATGTCACCGTGTCTATTGGAGGGGCCGAGCTGGCATAATGCAGCACCCTTAGGATAGGAAGCCGTTCAAGTAAGTGATATCAAGAAGAAAAAGTACTTTGCAGAATGTTCCCTCTCAATCTCCTTTGCTGGTTTTTTCTTGACTTCTTTACCTTATAACAATTAGAGTGTCCTAAGGCTATCTTCCTATCTCTTCACATGTCTACTGACACTCATTCCCCAAGTGATCACATCCTGTCTCTTGACTTTCAATGCCATCTCTATGCTGAGCATTCCCCATGTTAAGTGGTACTTCTAGCTTTACTTGTGACCCCAGCATTGTTTATCACAAGAACCAGAGTCCGCCTTTGAGAAGATGGGCATCATATCAACGTTCCATAAAGTTCCTCCAAGCCCCATCAGCACCCATGCTTCTCATTTCATTTTCAGTAAAAGCCAAAGTCCTTACATAGTCCTGTAAAATGGTCTCCTTTTGTATCTCTGGCCTAATCTCTACTCACTGCGTCTTCAGTCATACTGCTGAAGCCACTCTTTCCATTCTAGTCCTTGTTGCTCCTAGAAAATGCCAGTCAAAAAAACCAAAACCCCAAAACCAAAAAACACCCAGATGGAGACTGGAGACAAGGGCAAGCTAGATCTGCCAGCATCTCTGCATCTGTTTTTTACTAAATCACCTAGAACCACACAGACCTGAGAATCATGGCTAAGCCTTTGTTTCCATCTTCCAAATCTCATTAAATACCTCTTTGGGACAAGGAAAGGGATTCTGGGAAATGTAGTTCCAACTTATCCAAGTGGAAAAATGACAAAACCATCACAATCGTTATGATGTAAAATGGACAATCCCTTTGTTCATTTTTTCCACAGTTGCATTCCTATTAGCTGTTACTGACAGAAAGGAAAAACTACAGCACAGTAATTAATAGTAAAGTCTTTGGTACCAGACAAACTAATGTTTGAAATCCCAGCAATGGCATTTACTACCTTTGGGAGATTAGAGAACTTACCCCTTCTTAGGTCCCAACTTCAAAGTAGGGTAGTAGTGTAACTATCTCAAGGCTTGCTCTAAGGATTGAAAGGTATAAGGTATGTAGATTTACACATCTAGAACCTGATAAATATCCTGAATTAGAATTTCTATTTAGGGGTGCCTACGTGGCTCAGTTGGCTAAGCGTCGACTTCGGCTCAGGTCATGATCTCATGGTTTGTGGGTTTGAGCCCCATGTCAGGCTCCATGCTGACAGCTCGGAGCCTGGAGCCTGCTTCAGATTCTGTGTCTCCTTCTCTCTACTCCTCCTCCATTCGTGCACTGTCTCACTCTGTCTCTCAAAAATAAAATAAATGTTAAAAATTTTTAAAAAATGAATTCCTATTTAGTGTGTGCCATATACATGATAGTGACAGCTAAAGAAAATGTCAAAAAAAATGGAAAGAGAATTATTGAGGAGAGGAAAGGGCTAGGCAAATAATTCATAAACTGAATGAGTCCCCAGCAACCAGTCTCACTATAACTACAAAGTTCCTGGTGCCAAATTTAAAATGTTACTCCTCAGGAAATATCTAGGTAGTAACAAGAGAGATAGTGAAAATGGCACACAATGCACTGAAATATAGCTAAACTTCCCCACATGTTTCACATGCCTTTGTCCTTCTCCACTATTACAAATATTCCTTTAGGTTGTAACCACTAAACGAAGATAACAGGAAAGACTCTGACACTGTAAGATCACTGTCCAGTAGAGTCTGAACTTTTCTAGGAAAAAGGTGGCACTGATATTCAAATCCACTCATGACTCCTGAAAGAAAGCACAGGTTTTACCGAAATGAGCAGAAGGTCTTTGACTAATTGTTACCTAGGAGCAATCCAAGTGTAACCCATGCATGTTTGTTCGGATGACATTAACTGAGGAGTAGAGCAATGTCACAAAAGCAGCGAGACAATGGCATTTTTCAGGCTTAGCACTCATCCACAGCATTGTGGAAACCCCAGCTCACGCTCAAATTCCTTCTGACTTATCCAGAAATTACCCAAGGAATGTGTCCTGTTTACTGCTGGGTGTAATGCTCCTATCTAATCTATAACAGCCTTCTTCTCTCCCACTCCTGGCCTTATAACTCTGAATCACCAGATCACATAGTAGTTCTGACCCTGTGCTATAGCCGCCACAGTAAGTCTCCTTCTGTTCTTGATTTCAGAGTTGGGGCCCAACACCAAGGAAAGAAAGCTGCTGTTCTCTTCCCCTCCTGCTGATTTCATAAACCCTGTTTTTCTCTGTCCCACCAGGATAAACTGGAGTAGATTAGCCCACTATGGTTGTCTCCTATTGCTGCTGCTGCTGGTGATAATGGTTCTTGTCTGTGCTACTAGCATCACCTTTTATTTTTTAAATAAAAAAAGCTTTTTTAATGTTTATGTATTCTTGAGAGACAGAGAGACAGAGCATAAGCAGGGGAGGAGCTGAGAGAGAGGGAGACGCAGAATCAGGAGCAGACTCCAGGCTCTGAGATGTCAGCACAGAGCCCAACATGGGGCTCAAACTCAAAAACCGTGAGATCATGACCTGAGCTGAAGTCTTGATGCTTAAATGACTGAGCCACCCAGGCGCCCCTAAACATCACCGTTTTGAAGGAAGGGGAAAGTACTACATCCAAGTATGGGTTCCATTTTGCTCTGTTCCATATGGTACAAGGCATAGGTACTGCTTTATGCTCTCTATGTCTTAAATAAGATTTTAGTGACATGACTAAGTAATAAACTGGAATACTTTTTTTTCCAACTGAATTTCTAACTGAGAACACTGTGATTGAAAGAAATATTTTGATAAGTTTCCACTGGGGCCATCAGGGTGGAGACTGAGACCTCAAGGGCATATTCAAACAATGGAAGATGCATAAGACCAGAAAGGGATGAGAAAGAGAAAAACAATGGAGCACAAAAGGAGGAAGAGAGAGAGAAAAAAAAGAGACTGAAGGAAGAGAGAAAAAAAGAGACTAAAGGAAGACTGTGCAGTATTATATGACCTCTCTCAGTAACCCCCAAATCTTCAATTCAGTCTGCTAATTCTAATAAGATTTCCCAAAAGCCTTGACTAATTGGATTTATTGAGAAAGTGGTAATGTTCTGTATTAAGGTTGACACAAGATGAAATTGGTATCATTCCAGGAGCCAGAGAAGTGATTTTCCAAGAGTTTCTAGAAATCTTAGAAAGTTTTAGGTTTACTCCAAATGATGAAATTTGGATGTTTAAAGTAAAAATATCCAGATCTCTGGGGAAGAAGCATTATCACACATCTTAAGAATTAAAAGATAGTTTTGCTATCTCTTCCTCTCCCCAAGACTGAGAAAGCAGCCTGGATGGAGCAGGAAGTGGAGAAGGCTTTCTGCATGCACATAGCCTGCAGCAGAGGAAATCCCCCTCCCTAATGCATCACCCACTATCCTTGGACAGAGTTCATGCTTCCGGACTCTCCCTTCCTTTAAGGCCTTGCCTTGAGATGAGATGTAAACTCTAAGTTAGAGGGTTTTACTGTATGTGGAACATGAGCATGAAAACTGTTACTCCTTGGTCAGATTTCAAAATTGTATATGATCCATTTGGCTGCAAATGTGGCCCTAATGGAGAAAAAGGGAGCTTTCAAAAATTAAATAATCTGTAAACTGTGACATAATGAAATAGTTTGGCATTTAACTCATATTTAATTCTAATTTGTGAAGTGGAGACAAGAGTTATTATCTTAATCTTACAGATGAGAAAATTGAAGTCCAAGATTATTAACTATGTGACATGCTCTTATTTGTTTTGAATTCTAATAAAATATGTGAGTGGTGAATATATTGGCCTGAGGTCAGAAGACCTGGGCTCTAGTTCTGGCCCTTCATATATTACCTGTTATATTTGAGACAAATTACCTATCTTTCTAAATTAAAAATAATCATTATTATCAGAAATAATAGTATTTACACTTATAATGATATTAGGCTATTGTGAGAATAAATTAAATGGGACAAAGTATACAAAAAAAAATTTTCAGTTGCGAAAGTCTCCAGAAGTGTAATCTTTAATTTTTTTCTAACATAATTTTACAGAAACAAGTCTTAGACCCCCAAGAATTGAGAATATTAATACACTTACATGTACAATTGGCAAAGTACACACATTCTTGATCTCATTTAGATCCTTGTTATATTTGAACAACAGTAGGGGTTACATCAATTTCTTAGATGAATTTGAGGATTTATCTACAAAATGTAGTCAATTGAACTGGTTCCTCCAAAGGATATTACCGTGTGAAGTACTCTATTAAAGAATTCCCTTTTGATCCACTTCCTTTGAAGACATTACAAAAGTACCAGATCTTAGCAGCCGTTAGGCTTTATCAAGTCAATCCATGGCTTTTCATGTCAGGTATGTAAACACTATTAAACATTAACAGGATCTTTGAGACTAACATGGCATCATATGACAACTTCATTGTCTCAATCTATTTTCATAATAAGTGAATTATAAAACTTGACCAGAACATTTATAATCCCTTTGTTTTCCTACAGTTCTAGGAAGATAAAGAGCAAAACTATTAAATGCTTGGTCACTCTCAATAAGTGCTAGTATCAATTATATTCAGCAATGATTATTACCTGTCAAGATGAGCCTTTAAAATATGAAGTCCTTATGCTCTCAATATGCATGCACATATGGATAAAAAAGTTTCCTGTATAAGAGCATACAGATTTTTAAATATTTATTGTTCAGATACTTTAAACCATACACTTTTAAAATACTGGATTCTTGATTAGTCTTCAATGAGGTTACATTCTTCTTTAAAGGACAACTGACTATTTTTTCTTAAATATAAGAACTTTCATATTACCACAAATGCCACTTATATAAATTGGCACTCATTAACCTCCCCTCAAATAAATTACAACTCTGAAATCCATTGGTTTTGTGAAGGTCACTATCTTTAGAATGGCCTACAAAATTTGAGCTCCTCTTTGAACAACCTGTTTCATACTTCCCAATACTTAGCTAAACACCAGTTTTGTTGATTCCCAATTCATTTGCTTCTCATATATATCCCTCTCTGCCTGCGGCTACTGTTGCCACCTCAAACCTAGTGTTTCATGCCCCTACCTACATCACTGACATGTTTGTCTTCAACAGTACCAATAATGCCAACAAATGGGCAGCCACATGGATATAAACGTAAAAGTATCAAGTCTTACTCAGGGTGGTATACTCTGTGCCCAGCACTAAGCTTGCTCTAAGTACTCAATCATTTGGTGACTAGATAGCTTGCAAAAGTGCAAGAGAATCTGTTTAGTTAGTAGACACTTGAATATCATAATGAACGTGATCAAGAAGTGTATTTTATTGTAACTTGGGTCATTATCGCCTTTTTCCTGGATTATGACAAAAACCTCTTCCCTGGTTTCCTTGCTTCTGCAATCTATTGCAACAAAACAGCCAGAGTGATCAAAAGTGATAAACATATGTTATTTTCTTGCTCTGTTGGTTGACAGAGCCTAGTACAATGAGATCCCAATAACAATGAGCACACTCAGGCACCGGATCTTGGTTTCTCCAATAAAAAGAATGAGGGCTCTTTAGAAGTGCCTGACTCTAGAGTCAGGGCAGGGAACATGCAAGAGTCTGGAGCACCTCATAGTACAAGAAGTTAGGATCGTACCCAAATACATGCACATATCTGCTTACACAAGATGCAGGTATTTCAAAGGGGCATAGAAATCAACTGAAAGAGTTCTCAGTGGCAAAGCTGGAATGATTTGAGCAAAACAAAATAAACCAAGGAGTATTGGATTATAACCCCAAAAAATCAATAAATGAATGAGACTAGAAAAATCTCACGTGCAGAACATTTCCGAATAACTTGTGCAGGTAATGTCCCCTTGAGGAACACAACTCCCTACCCCTTAAATATAGGTTGAAAATGGTATCTTTCTTCCAAAGGAAAAAGGAAGGGGAAAAAAAGAGTAACTTTATTGTGATGAAGCCTGACAAGCACTACTTTAAGTCAAGTGATCAATGTCAGTATCAACAGTGGTAAGTCATGTTAACAATATGTATTTTTGATATGATGTTATAGAAATGGCATTTTACTTCTGTGGTCTTTCTCTAAAATCCCATAAACTCTATCTAACCATGAGATGAACATCAGACAAAATAAAATCTAAATTGAAAGACATGCTATGCAATGACTGCCCAGTACTCTTCAAACTCAAGGTCACCAAAAATAAGGAAAGTCTGAGTAACATTCACAATTTAAAGAAGCCTAAGGAGATATAATAATTAAACACAATCCAGGATGTGGTGTCTTCCACAGAATCCTCGAACAGAAAAAAGAGCATTAGTTAAAAATTAAGGAAATGTGAATAGAGGATAAAAGATAAATAAATGAAGTCTATCTTTTATTCACATTTCCTTAATTTTTACTTAATGTCCTGTAATATATCCCTGTCTTCACTGAAAGGATTTTAGAAAGTCTAGAAAATCATGAGTGACGTATCCCAAATTATGCTCTGTTTGGAAGCTTACTTGTCTTCAGAAATAAGCTATGTCTTCCTTAACCATTGGTTTCAGACTCACTCTTAGTTTCAATTGCAGTGCAAAATGTGACATAAACAATAAAATGAGATAAATGCCCTTTTCTTTCTGATGTGGTCTCTTTTCTAAACATGGTTGTGTCAGCAATAGAGAGGAAAAACAAATGCTAGCTAGTTCCATTGTATTTTCATAGCATGCTCAAAATTCTGACTCAGCTTCTTAGAGTGCCTTCTCTAGTCCAAAAAATGTATGGACTCCATAGATCACAGAATAGCAATAAGCAAAGTAGAGAAGAAATACTTTGTGTACACTGTTTCAAGGTAGATTCTAAAAATTCCATGGCAGTGCTTTCTTTGGAGGAGTAAGATGGTGGAACAAAGAAACAAAATTTCTCTGTCACTCTGCTTCCTAATCTATCATTCTTATCATCACTACTATCAATAAACAGTCACTGAGCACTTCCTACATTCTAGGCACTGAATAAAACTAGAGATAGTAGGCAGGTGCAGAGGACAAAAAGAACCATCGCTCCATCCAGAATTTTTTCACATAATTGCGAGTATAAGACATCTAAATTTAAAAAATTAAGATAAGTGCTATAATCATTCAAAATAGTAGGGTTCAACAGGAGAATGTTAGAATTCTTTTCAGACCTTTTCACTCTCTGTAAAATAGAGGAAATAACTTCTTCATGAGGCTAAAAATAATGTGTGCAAATTGCCCCAGAAAGGGTCTGGCTTACAGGTGGTTGCTGTAAAGTAATAATAGCTATGACTTATGAGAGTTTTCTATGTTCTAGGTATCATCCTAAGCATGTCACATACATTTACTTATTTATTTTAAAAATAACTGTATGAGGTGTTTACCTCACAATAAAGAAAAAATTTATTTATTTTTTTCTTTAGAGAGGAGAGCACAAGCAGGGGACAGGGGCAGAGGGAAAAAGAGAGAGAGAGAGAGAGAGAGAGAGAGAGAGAGAGAATCTTAAGCAGGCTCTGTGCTGAGCGTGATGTGGTACTTGATCCCACGACCCTGGGATCATGACCTGAGTCAAATTCAAGAGTCAGATGCTGAACAAACTGAGCCACCCAGGAGCCTTGAGGTAAATACTTCCAATATGAGGAAACTACAGCACAAAAACATTAAGTGACTTGTCCAAAGTTAGCGTGGAAGTGATATGTGGGCATGAAAACTTAAGGATTCTGGCTCCAGATGCCATACTCAAATTCATTGCTATGTTATGATACATGTTTCCAACAGGTTGATTAGAAGGAGGGAAGGATCTTCTTTAGTATGTTCTCTATATTGTCTAATCATGCATACTATCAATGGATTATGCATTGCACAAAATGGATCCCTGATTATAATTTTCTTTGACATGGCAGAGTGGTGGAATAAACATGGGCTGTTAGCGCCTGGGTGGCTCGTCGGTTAAGCGTCCGGCTTCGGCTCAGGTCATGATCTCACGGTTCGTGGGTTCGAGCCCCGCGTCGGGCTCTGTGCTGACTGACAGCTCAGAGCCTGGAGCCTGTCTTCGGATTCTGTGTCTCCCTCTCTCTCTGACCCTCCCCCTGCTCGCGCTGTCTCTGTCTCTCAAAAAATAAATTTAAAAACATAAAAAAAAAATTAAAAAAAAAAAAAAAACATGGGCTGTTAGAACCAGAAAGGTTCAGGATTAACTCCTGGTTTTTCTACCTACTAGTTGAATGACCTGGACACAGAACATAAACTTTCTGAGGCTCATTTGAAAAGCAAAGATAATATCTATTTCTTAGAGCCAATGTAAATATAAATAAATAGTGCATGTCAAAGCACTGTGAAAGCTGTAAAGTGGAATACAAATGCTGGTTATTATTATTTGTCTGTCATCTTCAAGGCTTTCTACATCTGGCTTCAACTTCAGCTTATATCTCAGTAGTCGCCTTGACAACCAGGACCTGTGACCAAATACACCCTGTTTTACTACTAAGGTGGTTTTATGTATGCCCTTGATTTCTTCAAAAGCAGAGAAGAGACTGCCACTAGGATCGCCAGGGTCCACATGCACCCTGCACTCTTCTCAGGCATCTGTGATCTGGTAATGTAAACTCATCCAGCCACTGTAGAGCTTCTGACGGAAGGCTTATACATCACCCAGGGTTCATAGGAGATTCAGAAACATTTGCTGTGCACTATTTATGGGCAAATATCAGGTCAAGAATCAAGGATAAATAATGAGAGAAACAAGGCCAATCTATTGACCGACCAACAAATAAATAAAACCAAAACGTTTAGGACAGAAAAAAGAATACTCTGCATTAAAAAAAAATCAAGAAGATAGGCTTGTATAATTAAGAATTGCTGATACATAATTGAAACTCAAACTATGTTCTCAATAAAATAATAAAAACAAGGATTCTCTGAAATTAAAAAAAAAAAAGCAATTACAAGATAACACACTGAAATGAAGTGGAAATTAGCTGACCTAAAGAACTGATACAAGGAAACTAGCAATACTGTGGTGATATTAAATACAGCACACGGCAAGTAACAAAAGCAGCCTTGACATTGCTAAAGTGCAAAATCAGTCTGATCTTTCCGTAGGGCAATTCTGCCATGTAGATCAACACACTTGAAACTGTGAATATCTTTTCACCCATTGATTGCAGTTCTGATCTTTTATCCTAATAAAATACTCTTCAGAGATGTATGACGTTATTGCTTAATAAGAATGTTTAAATCAAATGCTAGGCTTTTCTTTTTTCCTTTTTTGCAGAAATGGATCCAGACTTAATACTCTGCAATCTATTTTTTTTTCTCCTGCAGCCTATCTGAAATTTGCTTTTCTGTTTTAAAATTTAGGAAAAAGTTATGAATAAATATAGTAAGTGTGTGTAGTAAATGTGTATAAAGAAAAGTGTGGAAAGATATACACCAAATCTTAATCATAAAACACTTGGAGAGTGCATATGAGGGAGAATTTGGTGGGAGAAAAGAGAGAAGGGGAAAGGAAAAATTGTTGGCTATTTCTTAGTAGATCTCTATGTTACCAGGCATTTTGCAAAAAGGATATATTGCTCTTGTAGTTTAAAAGCAAAAAAAAAAAAAATTCATGAAATATTAAGGAATGCACTTGTCACGAGCACAGGATATTGTATGTAAGTGTTGAATCACTTAAATTGTACACCAGAAACATATTACACTGTATGTTAACTAGCTGGAATTTAAATAAGAACTTTAAAAAATTAAAAAGGAAAAAGAAATAATCAATGAAATATTTTTTAAAAGTTTTATTTAAGAGAACAAAAATTGGGAAACTGTCTGTAATAGGTAAGGTAAGACTGGCTGCTTAACATATTAACTCCCAAATCGTGGTGAATTACAACAAAGGTTACTACTTGCTCAGGTTCACTAAGGAAGTTTGGTGGGCACCCTTCCACATGGTAAAAACAGGCCCACCTGTTTTTTCCACCATATGTCATATCTTGGGAGTCCTTTGCTCTCTGTAGATAGAGGATGGGGGAATACAAAGGGGAGAGGAGGGAAGGGGAAGTGTTCTATGAGTGGTGCATATCATTTCTTCCCACTTCTACTTTAACAATAAACAATCTGTGGTCCTAACAAGATGCAGAGGAATGCTGGGAGATGCAGATGATACAGGGAATTACAGAGGAATGCTGGGAAACAGTCATGTGGTCCTAACAAGATACAGAGACCCAGGCTAGGTAGTCACTTCCCAGCAACACCTCCACATCATGGGAAGGGACTGCAGCCTTTGTAGACAGCTTCTCTGCCACTCTGTTTAAATGTCTAAAAACATGCTAGTTGGCTAAAAATACATACGAAATCTATTAATATTGGGTCACAGAAAAATGTGTAGTGACATGAGAAGATATTTGTTACACCAATAAATTTGTACGGGGTTGTAAAATAATACTATAATCACATTTCAGTAAAAAAAATAGAGGACAATATATATTTGAAAAAGAGATAGATTATATCTATGTAAATATGTAAATTCTTTCCTGATTTCTCCCTATGGAAATCTTTCTAAAAGTGGAATTAATGGGTGAAAAGATTTTTAAAGTATTGTGCTATTTTGTCACTTTCTTATTATAAACATAACTCTTTGCATTGGAAACATTTGAAAAATACATCATAGCATGATAAAAAAGAAAAATTTCCCACCCACCCACCCAGAGGATATACACCAAAATGTTAACGGTTATTAACTCTGAATGTAGATATTATGAGTGATTTTTATTTTCTTCCATGGGCTTTTTAGTATATTCTAAAATTTTTTTCCGTGTGCTTCTCTCTCTTTTATTGTCAGAAAAATGGAATACTACTAAAAAAACTTTCCATCTGCTCCTTCAGTAATTTTTCAGAAGTTATCTTTTCCAGTAAATGTTACCTGAACAATCCAGTTGTAATTAAGAGCTTTTTCTCATGTTGTAGCCAAAGATAAAGCATTAAGATAATGATACCAAGTCAACTCCACTTGGCATAGTGCTCCTCAGGCAGCCACACTGCACAGGGACCCAGTATGTGGACAAGAGCCTGGCTGGGACCAAGACACCTCCCACTTCTTCCTAAGGGGCTACTGAATCTTAAGAAAACTATTTTAACTCTGTGTGCCTCAGTTTCCTCATCTGTAAAATGAGGATTATAACAGTATCAGATATAATAGTATCAGTTACAAGTTACAGTTAGAAGTAAGTGAGTTAATACATACAACGCATCTAGAAAAATATAGGCAGGTAGTGAACCAGCACTACATATTAGCTATCATTATTATTACTAGTATTATATTAAATACTTAGATAAATTTTTATCAAGTCTTACTTTGTAATTCTAATTCTTGCAAGTTTTGTTTTGTTTACTTTTACTTTATTAATTTTTTTCAAGTGAAAATCATGGCTTCCAGTCTTTTTATAGTTTTATGGCACTTTGTACAAAATGTCGCGTGCTTTTAAATAAAAT
Organism: Cryptoprocta ferox; assembly: GCA_028646485.1. Taxonomy (NCBI): domain Eukaryota; kingdom Metazoa; phylum Chordata; class Mammalia; order Carnivora; family Eupleridae; genus Cryptoprocta; species Cryptoprocta ferox. The sequence continues at coordinate 35,652,903 of CM053570.1, forward strand.
ATGTATTGAATTTATCAGTAAATGCACTGAATAGAAAAGCCTCAAGCTCAGGTATGTTATAGTAAGAACTTAAATGTAGATGTTTATTTTAGAAATCTGCTTCAGGAAGTACCAGATTTAGGTAGTGGATTCTATCAGTGAAAGTCAAAGGGAAGAGATTATGGGGGAGAAGGAAAAGGGGCAGTCACATTGCTTTAAATAGTCCTGACGTGGGTGGGGGGGTACCTGGGTGCTTCAGTCAGTTGAGCCTCAACATGGGATCGGGTCACGATCTTGCGGTTGGTGAGTTAGAGCCCCACATCGGCTCGCTGTCAGCCTGTCAGCCCAGAGCCCGCTTCAGATCTTCTGTTCCCCTCCCTCTGCCCAACCCCTGCTTGCACTCTCCCCACAATAAATAAATATTTTTAAAAAATAGTTCTGAAGGAGGACAATGGCACTCAGAATAACCAAAAAATAAAATGACTCCTGTGATCATGGGTCTGTGAGGAAAGTGGTAGTATCATTTGGATAACTAAGCATTATCATTTTTTCAGGAGCAATAAGAGTACCTGAACATTCTCTGAGATTCAGAGAAGGTTATTAAATTGCCCAGGCCAACATAATCAGAAAGTTGCCAAATAGGATTTAGCCCAAGTCTGTGTGACCACGTGGCCTTACTTGATAAATACCTGGTGATAGTGTTTCCCCCAAGGTAGGTAACAAGCAGACAACTCTGCGAGTACTGAATCTGGTTTTTGTTTATTTATTATTCTGTTTTACAATTTGATGTTTATTTTACTTAATTATGCTTTGCAAAATGGATTAAGTCCTTTAAATCTGTTATAAATAAGTCTCTTTCTCTTATATCAACAATGCTTCTTTGTTATTTCCCAGGGATTTCCCTGGGTCCAGTCCAAAAACTCCCACGTTTCCAAGACTGTGCCGCTTTTCTCACTGAGTTACTCCACAACTCATCACCGATGGCCGCAGTAGGGCAGTACATGGCTCAGAGTGCTAGACAAGTCACAACCCACAAAGGGAGGAGGCACATTGCCAAAACTTCTTATTGGTTTAGCATTAATAAATAGTACCCTGAACCAATCTGCACTTGGATCCCTCAGCTTGTCAGTGAATAATTCATGGTTATTTAATTTTGGCCCCTATCAAAAGATTTACAGTGCATAATCTCTTAAGTACAGAGATTGTAAGTATGTCAGAGCGTGTATTTAAAGCTTCACTGTTCTGTTTAGTACTTTCAACTTTGCCAATGAAAAGATCCACAAAAAATCGATGTATTCTTATCCAACCTATGATTAGACAATGCATGTAAATAAAAAATGACATCTGATACCGCCAAATGTCTCCCTTACTATGCTGGGTATTTGGAACTCAGAAATGCCCAAACGAATTGTGTGAAATCACTTTCAGAAGGAAAAACAAAACAAAAAACAGCCTTGTCTTCCAGTTTTAGACTCCTGACTCTAAACTTTGAACTAGTACACTGTTTATTCTAGACATTGGTGTAACAACATTACTGTCCTAAAAAAAGATGTATATTTCTATGAATTGACAGTATTTTGTGACATATGAGAAAAGCAGACCTATGAGGATTTAGACAACCCTCAAACCACTGTAACTGAATAAAAGTAGAATGAGCAGTTCCTGCAGCCCCCATCTGTTCCACATGTACAGATTGTTAGAGGCAGAGGCAATGGCAGTTAAGTCCTTCTCATTTAATCTTATTGAGGAGATTCTTCTAACCTATATGCACTGCTGTTAGTATACAAATGGTATCTTTGACAGAGATGTCACTGTACATGGTGAAGTTTTCATTATAAAATCTGAAGTCTTATACAAAGAAGAGGGAACAAGAGCTATAATTTCTTGTTGAAAATTGCAAAAAAAAAAAAAAAAGACAACTCAAATAGATAAAACTAATATGCAAGGGATACCTCTCTGTCTAGTGGTTCTTGATGAGATAAACATTGAAAGATTCCCCATCCTACGGCAGTAAGCAGACCTTTATCCATTTTCTTGGATCTCGAAGCAATATTATTTATTCATGACTTCTTGACTTTAGGAAGAGAAATACCAATTTGGAGAACACAACTCCTTAAGGAAAAGGGGAATCTAAATCATCTCAACATTAGGAGCATGTTGTACAAAATAACAGGCTGCTTTGTCCAAACACAGCAGGATTCCACTTCCCCTGGCAAGCGCATTTGTAACATACATTTCCAAGCCATATAGGTTCTACTGTCTTTTTTTTTTTTTAAGTAAAGATTGGTCAAACAAATCAACAAAAATACATTTTCTTCCTGAAGAATATGAACAAATGTCAAAAAAGCAAGCACTTAAGTTACAATTGCCCCCAGGCAAATGTAACTTCATGCTGGGCTTATGCTACTATCATAAACACCACACCACAGGAAATCACTAACACTAACCATGACCAAGCCAGTCGTGTCTTTCCAGAATTTAAGGCATAATTGCCTTAATGAACTCACATGGTATCTGAAAAGTTTCCAGTGTGGAACCATTCACTAAAGTAAATTCTGTTCCATAGAATGGTGTTCTGTGTTTGGTCATAGACTATTACGAATTATTTCTAATTTGAAAGTGTGGTGAGCATCAGGTAAATTATGTATTTTAACTGAGCAGCTATCAAGAGAAACAATCAAAACTGTTTTCATATTTTTCTTGGGCGGGGAAATGTCAGAGTCAGGCAGCATCAGATCAATAATGCAATCTCAAATATTAAGGATTTTGCTTGATGCTTTCAAATTTAGGCATGAAAATGGACAGTAGAGATGAGGAAAGATCAAGTAAGCAATGAAGTCCACATACACACCCCAGCAGGGAAAAATTGCTTCTTAAAATAAACCTTCTAATATTTTAGTACTGTTGACTTTTGTATGTCCCTGGTGATTAAGCTTCTATCACTCACTTTTCCTGCTGGACTATTCTTGTAACCCAATATTTTCCTATGTCAGGAAGTGCCTTAAATTTCTCTTTCTCAGTTTCAACCTACAATCCCAGTACTCCACGGGATATGAGGAGAATAATTAAGCAGTTGTAAATCATTCTGAATATTTTAAATGAATGCTATCCACAGTTCCTAGAACCAAAAATTAGTTCTTTACAATTTTAATTTTTTGTAGTATATTTTCTCTCATTATACATTATGCAATAGCAATTTAGTAAAGAGATGAAATCCTTTAAAACAGGAACTATAGCTGTAGTGTAATTTCAATTAATATGTTATATATTTTTAATTTAAGGTGTCATATTAATCCTTTCTTTTCCTTGATTGTTTTTGTTACTCTGCCCTGCACTATTTTAGTTTTAGTCATTCATCTAGAACAAAGAACATTCCATAATTAACTACTACATTTCAAATAGTTTTTAGAAAACAACATTGATATAGCTTATTAATTTTATATTCAGAGGCAAAGCAGCACCATCAGTATGATTTCTGGGCTCCACTCTTCAAGTTTAATTCTTTGATCACAATATTTGATCTCAAAATGTAAGTTAAAAGACACTCTGAATGGAGGAAATGTCAACTTGAGATCCACAATTTACAGAATACTTAGAAGTTCATGTCTCTGTCAACTACTCAATCTCCCTCACTGATACTTTCTCTTCACATCTTATGTAGAATACTCTTGATTTTGTCCCTTGGATGAGAAACATTTTTCTCTACATAAACTTAGGAAACCTCTCAGTACTGTATGTCAGTACTCATGTCCCAAATTATAAATGCATAAGAGTTCCCTACAGTAGGATTTTGTGTTTTTCAAAAATGTATACTCCAACATGGGCAAAATAACATACAATAATTTGCTAGCTTCTCCCCCAACAAGAGACGTTTTGCTGTTGAGTTTGTGTTTATTTTTTTCCTAGATCAATGGTAATTCACTTGGCCCGTTATGGATACATTATTGAGAACCTGAACGACTCCTTACAACTTGTCTACTTTGTTGTGTTTTCAATTATCTTCAGTCCTTAGTTACATTGCAAGAAAACTATTTCACTTCACCTTTGACTTCAGCACAAACAATACTAAAAATATATGGCAAAATATAATCTGGGCTAAAAAGAAATTTATGCTTGAGTAAAACAATGTAGTTATAAAACAAATATATTACATGAAAGATGACAATTTATAGAGCAAAGAATAATACTAGAATATGATATTGAGTTTTGGAGATGATATCTCATATATTTTATAATATGCCAATTTTGTCAGTATAATTAAATAAGACACTTGAAATCTCAGACCATAGGTTTATAATTAATTCATTTTAGTAATAATTTATCAAGGCTTTGTGAATTTGTTGTAAGCATTATGAACGGCAATTGAAAATCTAATACTCCATTTCTTTTTTAAAATCTCAAAGGTTATCATTTTAATATAATGCAAAAATCTCGAGTTCCTGCCAAAATGATCATGGATGGGTTCACCATTATATAAATGGCCAGCATTGACTAAGGCAATAGATGGCACAGGTATTATTTGAATGAGCAGTAAATTATGATCTTTTGTATAGTGATTGAATTTAATGTGTGGTTACTTTTCTTTCTTTCACTTTCTGCAAAAAGAAAAACCAGTGAAGAATAATATTAAACACATTCTGCAATAATTCTCCTTCAAATCAGTTAAAGGTTATAATAAATAGACTGAAATATGCAATTACTATTCATATAGGATATTTTTGATAAATATAATAGATACGTGAGGAAACACTTTAAAAAATTAGTAACTTCCTATGTTCATTTCTACTCCTAATTTCTAAATTAAATTAATTATATATTTGGTTTTGAATTAATAAACACTGAATTGCCAAGATCAAGATTATTGATTTTAAAATTACATTTTGTTATTCATCAATGGAAGTACATTAACAGGAGAATTGCTTAATACAATTATTTTTCATTAAAAAGAATCACATGAAAATGCTGAGAAGCAAATTAAATCACTTCTTAGATTTTCTGTAATATATTAATTAATGAGGTCCTTCTAGTTTGAGGAAGAATTTCTATACAATTTCTACTGATTTGAATAAATTATAGAAACTAAAAATAGTGCATAGAGCTGCTAAATTTCAATGTTCATAAAAGGAAAATCATATCTTATGATTTTGTATTTCATATAAAATGAATACAGGGCAAAGATTTTATTATATTAATTAATGAAGAAACCACTAAGATGTTATAACTGGTTCAAAAAAGAATTTGAAGAAGACACACATATTTATATGTACTCTATATGCATGGATTAGAGATACATATATTATATAGTTTATAATATATAAAAACAGAAATGCTGAAATCAATTTGCTAAGAAATGTAGATGTCAGTGAACTTTTCCTGTAAAGGGCTAAATAGCAAATATTTTAGGCTTTGCAGGCTACATCTTGTCTTGATCACACACTCTTGTTCTTCTTTAATGCGTGTGTATGTGGGTGAGTGGGTTTAACAACTCATTAAGAATTTAAAAACCATTCTTAGCTCGCAGGTCATTTTAAAAACAGCTGCAGGCTGGAATTGGCCTGCAGGCCATAGTTTGATGAACACAACTATAGAGCAATAAAATGTAATTTTTGAACATATCTTTTCCATAGGGCCAAAATCAATTGTATCTATATCACACAATATTTATTTGTATTGCTATGGACAAGACCCACTTGCTTAATTGTCTTTTTTTTAAGATCTGCTCCTGCAGAGTATAAGATAGCCTAGCCAAGAGAAAGTCAGCGGTGCACATCGCCATAGAACCAGAAAAACACTAGAGTCAGCTCCACAATGCCCAGCACTCCACTGAAACGATGTCCTGAAATCACTTCCATCATTTCCAAGTTTTTTACAAGATTTTTGTAAAGAACTTTTCTGAGATAGTACATAAATATATGAACCTTACATAAACCGGGGTTCAAATCTATCTAATTCCATTTATGTGTTATTTGTCTTTGAAGAAATAAATGGATTCCTATGCATCTTGGAATATTTATCTATCTGTAAATTATGATACTGACACTTTATTGGTAGTTTTAATATTAAATGAGGTAATAACTACATAAAATAGTCTATTTTCTTTTCTTCCTCCCTGCCCACAAACTATAGGACTCCTTTCTGAAGTATCAACATCTCCACAAAAAGCATTTTTATACAAATGGTCCCCAACTTAACAAGTTGGAACTTAAGATTTTTTGACTTTATGATGGTAGGAAAGCATTATACATTCAGTAGAAACCATACTTCAGATTTTTAATTTTGATCTTTTCTTGAGCTAGTGATAGGCAGCATGAGACTCTCTCAGAGTCTCGTGCTGCTGGGTAGGGTCAGCAGCCCCAGTTCCTAGTCAGCCACGGGATCACGAGGATAAACAACCAAAATGCTTACAACCATTCTGTGCCCTCACAACCATTCTGTTTTTCACTTTCAGTATAGTATTCGATACATTACATGAGACATTCAACACTTCATTACTCGTGTGAGATAACTTTTCCCAACTGCAGGCTAATGTAAGTGTTCTGAGAACATTTAGAGTAGGCTAAGCTAAGCTACGATGTTTAGTAGGTTAGCTGTATTAAATGAATTTTTGACTTACAATATTTCAACTTGCAATGGGTTTATTGCAACATAATCCCATCATAGGTTGAGAAAGATCCTGATTAAAAGCTGGAATCTTTTAGGCTGCCTCTATCATTATTTCTCTCATTATGTGAGAGAAGGATGTGTAAATTTGAGGTTTATGAATTTAGGCTAGTTATTAACCTCTTTGCGTCCCTGTGAAATAATAGAAAATATATGTTGGTGCCTGCCCCCAGTTCCTGGCACAGACCTCATCTCACCCTTAGAAACTCCTAAGCAATAAGAGCAGTAGGAGCATCTTTTGTTCTAGTGAAGTGAGTCTGGGTGGGCTTCTGGATGATTCCTGGATGAGAGCTAGTTGCTAGAAAGACCAATTAGAAGCTTGGAGTTTTCAGATCCACCCCCTCCCCAATACTCCAGAGAAAGGAGAGGGGCTGGAAATGGAGCTAATGATTGATCATGCCTATTTGAGGAAGCCTCCATAAAATCACAATAGTAGGGGATTCAGAGAGCTTTTGAGTTAGTGAACTCATGGAAGTGCTGGGGGAGCAGCATGCCCCGGAGGGGGCCCGGAAGCTCCCACCCCTTCCCACATACTTGCCTTAGGCATCAGTTACACCTGGATGTTCATTTGAATCCTTCATCACATCCTTTAATAAACTGTTAAACATAAGTAAGTGTTTCCCTAAGTTCTGTGAGCCACTCTAGCAAATTAATTGAGCCTGAGGAGAGGGTTGTGGGAACCTCCAATTTGTAGCCAAATAGGATGGAAGCGTGGGTTCTATGGGTTTAGAACTGGCATCTGAAGTGGGATTGGAAGAAGTTTTGTGCGACTGAGCTCTCAACCTGTAGGATCTGACACTATGTCCAGATATTAGAATTGACTTAAATTACAGGACACACAGCTGGTGTCACAGATAGTTGCTTGTTGGTTTGGGGAAAAACCTCCATACACAGAGTGACGAGAAGTGTCAGAAGTGTTCTATGTGAGTAGTGAGGGAGCCTCATAGGAGAGAAACATGGAAGGGAAGAACTGGGAGTTTTCTTACACGGGAGGAAGAAAACTCTGTGATCTTTTCTTTTACAGTCTTAATTTCTACACCTGTTAAATGGTAATAATTTATTATCAATCTCACAAATAATAAACAAAGACTGACAAGTGATAAATGCTTGATATGTGCCAAAAAACTATTTCTTATCAAGATATATATGGCTTGTATTTTCCTAGTATTACGTTATATCTGTACTCTGTGAACTTGGTTTCAGACTGTTTGGGGCCAGGGTGGTGTAGGGGGGCAGTATGAGTTGAGGTAGGGGAGAGGCTGGGAAGGATAGTGGGACATGCAGTAGATGAGAGAAGAGAAAACAATTCAACCACCTTCATAGAATGCCCAGAATCACAGAGTAAGCATTCAGTAATGACAATTCCTTTATATTATTGCCTTTAATTCCCCCTAAGAAGCTTAAGTATCTTATTTTACAAATATTTATCCATTCCATCTATCTTTAGTAAAATAAAATGAACTTTAATGCCAATTTTAACCAAGGCAAATTATTTTTATTAATTGTAGCCAGTAAATAGTCTAGTCAAAGGGGAAGTATTCTGGATTACACTACACTGGTGCCTGGGTTCCAGCTTTGATTCTAGGTGCCTTAGTTAATTACTAAATTTCACAGCTGAAACCATTCAAAATATGAGCTATGACTGTGAATTGCAAAAGTTGCACAGAAAATTATTTTGGCCTATCTCATAAGAAGATAATTGACAGGTTAGCAGATATTTGAGGAATAGTAGTGTATTCTGAGAAAAAATTGTTAGAACATTCAGTTGGAGAAATCATGTACTTTGTAGAAAACTCTGTAAATTCTTTTCTTTGCCTACTGGAATGATTTTTAAATCATTTTGGATATATAGTCATCAATTTACTTTTTAAAATAAAGCACTTCCCATTGATCCCCTTAATTATTTTTCTCAAACATCATACCAATAGTTAAGATTAATATAGTCTCTTAGGGAAATTTCATTAAGAATTTAGTAATTCTTGGATTAATTTAAAGATTCAAAGAAAAATAGTTTTATTTAGTTAATTTAGCTAAATAATCAATTCAAGGTAAAATAAAGTATTGAATAAATATTCAAGTTCAGTCAAAAAGATTATTTGATGTTTGGCTTTAAAAACATATGTAATTAACTAACTCACTAGCCAGATTTGTGGGTGTGGAGGGATGTTTGTTCTTTCTATTTAATAGAACAATCTATTTTGTTATTTATTTAAGCCACTTTCCTGGTCTGCTGAGGTAGCTGTAAGTTCATCACTGATCACCATATGATATTTTCCTGGACTTTAAAGAAATTACAGTATTGTTCAGCTTTTTTTGGTCTAGGTATTTAAGAGTCAATTGTTTTCACTCATCTTCAGAAATTCCATTAAGTTTGGAGCAAACCTTAAGTTTATTATTAATATTGTAAGATTCATCACATGAAATTATATATATTATAATTCACTCTTACCATCTTCCAAATAATCAGAGAGAGAGAGAGAGAGAGAGAGGAAAGTGTTGTACATGCCACTTAGTCAAGAATGCCTGTGATTGGCTTCATATTCCTATAAATGTATAATGACTACATCATGGATTCCATAATTAAACTTCATGCAATGCAATGGATGCTGAAAGTAAAGGTAAAATAATATTGTTCTAGGAATTAAGAGTAAATAAAACAATAAAATAAAACTGGTTGTAAAAATGTGTTAAAACAAAATCATAAATATCCCTTTAATTACTTTATTTACTTAGGAATTTCACATTTGTTTTAATTATCTCTTGCACTGAGAAATTTCCCTGGTGAGATTTACTTCACAAGTTTTTGAATACACTCTAAAATTTTACATGTGAATTTCCTCTCCTTTGATGTATAGCCTCCAACTTCTGTGCTATGTTTTCTACAACCATTTACTGTAGCCTTAATACAGATTTAATACAGCCTATGAAAACATCTATTAAGCACTTATTTTCCACCAGGCACAGTGTGCTAGATCCAGGGAAACAAATGAAATGAAAGGCTCAAATTCAGCATATGAAAGTGTAATATTCTATGGATCACTCTTTGTTTCCAACATTTGCAGCATATGTCAATGATGGCTGCTTCCAAGGATTTATAATTTCTACCAAGTGCTAAGGATTGATCCTCTCTAAAAGTGATTAATTATTGGGTATCCCCAAAGGCACATGGGGTGTAAGAGACCAACGCAGACATGCAAAGTTGGCCCTGAGTGAAGACCCTGATGGCTTGTATTTAGGACACAGAGACAGAGGTAAATTAAGGCAGATGAAGTAAGTACATATAAGTTTTTTAAAAAAATAAAGATCTCTGGGGGCGCCTGGGTGGCTCAGTCGATTAAGTGGCCGACTTCAGCTCAGGTCATGATCTCACGGTTTGTGGGTTCGAGCCCCGCGTCGGGCTCTGTGCTGACAGCTCAGAGCCTGGAGCCTGTCTCTGATTCTGTGTCTCCCTCTCTCTCTGACCCTCCCCTGCTCACACTCTGTGTCTCTCTCTCTCAAAAATAAATAAACGTTAAAAAAATAAAGATCTCTAGGCAAATTAGCTATTTTGTTGATAATTGCTTCACTTAAATGCAAATAATTAATAATTTTTTATTTGCCTCTATCATCAAACCACTTCCAGTAACATCTTCAAATCATAAGCAAAGTCTATAAACATACAACAGGGATGTAGATTCATGGGTATCAGTTGAAAGACCTACTGAAGACTAAACAAAAAGAAAAGGCTGTTTATAGTTGTTAAGGTTGAAATAGCATTGTTTGCTCACTAGAAGTATTCCACAGTGATTAAAGTATTTAAATTCTATCATCAACTCTTAAAGGTATATGTTTACTGACATCGATTCTTTTTTTAATAAGTTCTAATAAACATAAAACAGTGGTATATGTCAATCCCACATGGAGAGGGCTTCTTGCAATTTCACCATAGGAAAAGAACAGTACTCAGACTGTTCTTTTCCCCCTGCCATGCCTGTCTTCCAAAAGAGCCTCTTTCTCAATTATGTAAAAAGCAATCAAGGACCTCTGTGAGGACTTACATATGACTACTCGCTGGCCACACAACCTTAGTCATGCACACTAATGCTACTTTCTTTTTCCTGGATAGCATGATCATAGACACAAAACGCACACAATCACCAGATTCTGCATTCACCAGATTCTGAATTCACCCCTTAAAAAAGGAAAATTGTTGTACATGCTTCCCTGGAGAGAGACAATGAAGAAACTGAGACACATACTTCATGACATAGATTCACTAGTCCCGAATGCTGCAGATATGGACCTTAGACTCCTGATCTTGGAACTTTTTTCTGTGCAGACTACAGACATCAAAAAGAAGGTGCTGCATTGCATTCTACTGCTGTGTAAATCTTTAAGCATTCACCTTTGATTATAGGAGTTGATGTGTGAGTGGCTAGGGGAAACTAGTTTCTGAGAAATGAGAACTCTCTTGGCCTTCATGGGGTGCATGGCTCCCCACAGACACCCTGGTGCATTATTTAGTTTTGCCAGCCTCTCTCTGCAGGTGTTAGTGCTTAAGCTTAGGCAGTCCAGATAAAGCTAGCTAGTGGAAGGAAGTCAGGTTTTGTAGTGTGATCACATCTTCCTATGCCATCCATAGGAAAACCAAAGCAGCTACTGAACCATTTCTGTTTGGTGTTTTACAAATGGATTTTTACTTCTGAGATGAATCTGAAGAAACTTAATTTTTCTGGTCAGACAAAATCTTGGAGGAAAAATTCTTGGTGCATTGTAAAATAGGTTGTCTAATGCCAATGAGGCATTTCTGTATCACCAAGTATATTTACTTATATCAATACTCCTTAAATTCAGCTCAAGGAATATTCTTCATTTCTTTGTTTCCTGAGAGATTTTCTCTAGATATAAACTCCACAGTGGAACAATTAAGTAATTAGTCCAAAGGTAGTGATTTACCACTTGCTGAGACCTATGCATCATAATTCTTGCTCTCAGAGAACTTAAATTCTAATTAAGAGCAAGAGGATGACTCAGAATGCAGTAATTTTGTAGGACAATTTGAAAAAATCACATAAATAATCTTGTTTTCTCAATAATTCTATTTTATTTCTATTTAAAAAACAATATTGTGATAAATGACCACAATTTTAATTAACAAACTAGTAGTTTCTCAGCCTTAGTAAGAAATAATATCTCTCATTTGATAACTATGCTTTTTAGTCAGGATTCTCTAGAGAACAGAACCAATGGATGTGTGTGTGTGTGTGTGTGTGTGTGTAAAGAGATGTGTTATATAGAATTAATTGGCTTATAATATTATGGAGGCACAGAAGTCCCACTATCTGGAGTTGGGATCCTGAAGACCCAGAAGAGCCAATGGTACAGTTCTAGTCTGAGTCCAGTCCAGTCTGAGCCCAGCCCTGAGAAGCAGGAAAACCCATAGTGTAACTTCAAGCCTAAAAGTTGGCAGACTTGAGACCCAAAACAGCCTATGTCTCAGTTCAAGACCAAAAGCAGAAAAAGACTGATGTCCCAGCTCAAGGAAGTCAGGCAAGAGGAATTTCTTCTTACTCATGACAATGTGAGTCTTTTTGTTCTATTTAGACCTTCAACTGATTGAATCAGGCCCACCAACATTAAGGAGAGCAAACTGCTTTACTCAGTCTACTGATTCAAATGTTAATCTCATCTAAAAACTTGCTCACATATCTGGGAATAAAGTTTAAGTAACTATCTGGGCACCCCATGACTCAGTCAAGTTGATACCTAAAATTAACCATCTTTACATCTACGTGTTGTCAACTTTGTACCTAACACATCTCCTTAAACCACACTTAATCTCCAATTAAAGCCAAAAACAAGATCATAATTTCACCTAGCATGATGCAACTGTCCCGTGTATAACCAAAAGTGTACTTCTTCCCCAGAAGAGGAAGGAGAGGCCTTAAGTGATGTTTACTCTTCTTCTAGATATATTATAATTTAAGTACTATTATGTAAAGTTAATAATACTTAATAACTATGGTATAAAGTCACCATCTTATATTACATAACATGGGAAGAAAAGAGGGAAGAAAGAAAGCTACTTGTTATACACACACAAACATATTTATAACAAAATAAACAGGAAATACTCATGACAATTACACTCATTTCTGTACCTGGTTTTTATAAGTAACTTCTTCCACTACCCATTCTATATTCTGTTTGCCTTCAGCCAGCACCTCAGCTGGTTGTGATTCTTTACCTAACAAGATGACCCAAACTTCATTCCTAAATGATCTGGGCCATTATTAGTTCTGCCTAGATCGGGTTATTGTGATTTTTCATTGATCTTAATCATAGGGTATAGTAGTGCTCTAAAATGCCCTGAGGGACTTCCTTTATTCCAGACATAGTCTACTTTGTCTCCACTGTGGAGTTGTAGTCCAATTTCCCCTTAGTAGTCAGGATCAACCACCCAGCCAGCAGAGTAACTCCCTTTTTTGTCTTTTGATTGAGAAAAGTGAGGAGTCCACAGCAGCCAGGTGGCAGTCTTAACTTCTAGTTCAATGGAATCATTGTTTGTCTTCTGGTGGAAACATTCCTCCCTTTGGTACTAAGACCTCTAAGCCAGCAGAACATAAAGTTGCAGGAATAGGATGCAAACATATTACTGGTGGATCATTAAGGGTAATAATAGTGCCAATTCCATTACCATCCATTGATTCTTGGACCCATGAATCCTGACTATGGGACAAACAGCACCATATACTAACACTGATTCAGAGCACATACAGCCTTCTAGAGAACCTTGCTCATCCCTGCAAGGTATTGCTACCTATCTCTCTCTATAACTGAGTCTTCAAAAGGCCATTCCATCATTTACAGGAGTCACCTGCTTCAGGATGGTGGGGAACATTGTAAGATACCGAATTCCATGAGCATGGGTCCATTGCTACACTTCATTTGTTGTGACGTGAGTTCCTTGACTAGAAGCAATGCTGTGTGGAATACCATGATGATGGATAAGGCATTCTGTAAGTCCACAGATGATAATTTGAATTTTGTTAGTAAGAACAAAACACTGCTCCTTCCATATAAGTGGTTCAGTATAACCAACCTGCCACCAGATAGCTGGCTGGACACACTGGGGAGTAATACCTTATTGGAGACTCAGTGTTGATCTCTGCTGCTGCGTTTGGGTATTTAACAGTGGCCATAGCCAGGCAGGCCGTGGTGAGTGGAAGTCTGTGTTTCTGACCCCATGTAAACCTTCCATTCCTCCAAACTGAACACTTTGGGCAATGACAGAAATGGCTATGGAAAGCAGCTGACAGGTATCCACAAAATAGGTTTTCCATCCACTTGATTATCCTTTTTTTTAGCATTATTGAGATATAATTGACATATAGCATTGTGTAAGTTTAGGGTGTACAATATGATGATTTAGCACATTTATATATTGCAAAAAGATTACTACAATAAGGTTAGCTAACATCTCCATCACTTCACATAATTACCATTGAGTGTGTATGTGTGTATGTGTGGCAAGAACATATAAGATTTACTCTTTTAAATAATTTTAAGAATGTAATACAGTATTGTTAACTATAGGTACAATGCTGTACATTACATCCCTAGAACTTACTCATCTTGTAACAGGAAATTTGTGCACTTTGACTTATCCCCATTTTACCCAACCTCCAGCACCTGGCAACAATCATTCTACTCTTATTTCTATGAGTTCAGGTTTTGTTATTGTATAATCCACATATAAGTGATATCATACAGCATTTGTCTTTTTCTGTCTAAGTTATTTCATTTAGCAAAACGTGCTCAAGTTCCACTCATGTTGTCTCAAATGACAGGATATCTTCTTTCTCAGAGTTGAATAACATTTCATAATATATATAACACACATAATGTGTGTGTGTGTGTGTGTGTGTGTGTGTGTGTGTGTGTCTTCTTTATCCATTCATCTATTGATACACCCTCAGGTTGCTGCCATAGCTTGGACATTGTGAATAATGCTACAAAGAATATGAGAGTGGAGATATCTCTTCAAGATTCAAGATCCTGATTTCATTTACTTTACGCATGTACCCAGAAGTGGGATTGCTAGATTATATGGTAGTTCTATTTTTAATTTCTTAAGGATCTTCCATACTGTTTTCCATAGTGGCTGCACCAATTTATATTCTTACCAACTTTGTATAAGGGTTCACTTTCATCCACATCCTTGCCAATGCTTGTAATCTATTTTTTTTTCATAATAACATTCTAACAGTTTTGAGGTATTCACTGTGGTTTTGCATTTCCCCAATGATTATTAATGTTTCTGTAATGATATACTGACTATATATGCATCTTTTCATGTACTTGTTGGCCATTTGTATGTCTTCTTTAAGAAACTATCTTTTATGGTCCTCTTATTCATTCATTTTTTATTTTTTCATGTTTATTTTGAGAGAGGGATGGAGAGAGAGAGAGAGAGAGAGAGAGAGAGAGAGAGAGAGAGAGAGAATGAGCAGGGGAGGGGCAGAGAGAGGGAGAGAGAGAATCCCATACAGGTTCCACACTGTCAGCGCAGAGCCTGATGCAAGGCTCCATCTCACAAACCTGAGATCATGACCTGAGCCTAAATTAAGAGTCTGAACCTTAACTGACTGAGCTACCCAGGTACCTCCTCTTACTAATTTTTTAATCAGATTGTATTTTTTTCCATTTGAGTCATATGAGTTTCATATATATTTTGGATATTAATCCCTTATCAGATAAATGATTTGTGCATATTATTTCCCATTCTGTAGTCACCTCATTTTGTTGTTTTTTTTGCTGTGGAGAAGATTTTTCATTTGATGTAGTTCCTTTGGTTTACTTTTGCTTTTGTTACCGGTACTTTTGGTGTCATATCCAAAAAATCATTGACAAGACCAATGTCAGGGACATTTTTCCTCTTTTCTTAGAAAAACTAAGAGTTTTAAGGTTTCAGGTCTTAAGTCTTCATCTATTTTGAGTAATTTTAAATAGGGATCCAATTTTATTCTTCTGTATGAGGTTATCCAGTTTTCCCAGCACCATTTTCTGAAGAGAATATCCTTTCGCCATTGAGTATTTGTGGTTCCCTTGTCAAATGTTAGATGACTGTATATGTAAGGGCTTATTTCTGGAATCTTGATTCTGCTCCATTGGGCTGTGTGTCTATTTTCATGCCAGTACCATATTGTTTTGTTTAGTGTAGGTTTGTAATACAGTTTCAAATAAGGAAGTATGACACCACCAGATTTGTTACCATTCTCAGGATTGCTTTAGATATTTGCGGTCTTTTGTGGTTACATATGAATTTTAAGATTTTTTTCTGTTTCTGTAAAAAATGCCATTGGATTTTGATAAGGACTGCTCTGAACCTATACATGGCTTTAGGTAGTATGAATGTATTAACAACATCAATTCTTCTTACTTATGAACATGGCATGTTTTTCCACTTATGTGTGTGATATTCAAAGTCTTTCATCAATGTTTTAGTTTATAGTGTATATATCTTTTACCTTGGTTAAATTTACTTCTAAGTATTTTACTGTTTTTCATGCATTTGTAAATGGAATTGCTTTATTTCTTTTTCAAAAATTTTATTGTTAGTGTATGAAAACACAACTGATTTCTGTATGTTGATTTTGTATCATTTGTTAAGTAGTTCTAACAAGGTTTTGTTTTTGTTTTTGTTTTTTGTGGAGTCCTCAGGATTTTTTATCTATGATTTCATGTCTCCTACAAACAGAGACAATTTTACTTCTTCCTTTGTTATTATTTTTGTTTTTACCTAATTGCTCTGGCTCAGACTTCCATTACTATGTTAAATGAGAGTGTGAGAGTGGGCACCATTGTCTTGTTCCTAATCTTAGAAGAAAAGCTTTCAAACTTACCCTACTGAGTGTATTTGCTGTGGGCTTCTTTGTTATATAATGTGTTTAGGTATATTACTTCTATACTTAATTTATTGAGAGCTTTTATCATGAGGAATGTTGTACGTTGTCAAATGCAAAGCATCTGTTTAGATGATCATGCAACTTTTATCTTTCATAAACGTAGGATATCACATTTATTGAACCATTTTTGATCCCCAGGGATAAGTCCCACTTGACCATGGTGTATGAACATTTTAATGTTCTGTTGAATTGATTTAGCTAGTATTTTTATAAAGATGTTTGCATATATGTTCATCAGGAATATTAACTTGAAAGTTTTTTGTATGTTTTGTTTTGTTTTGTTTTGTTTTGTTTTGGTACTGTTCCTATCTGGCTTTGGTATCTGGATAATCTTGGGCTCATAGAATGAATTTTATATGAATATTCTCTTCAATCTTTTGGAAGAGCTTCAGAAGTACTGGTATTAATTCTTAAAATGTTTAGTATAATTTAGCAGTAAAACCATCTGGTCCTGGGCTTTTCTGTGTTGGGAGGTTTTTGATTACTTATTCAATCTCTTTACTCATTATTGGTCTGTTCAGATTTTCTATTTCTTCATGATTCTGTCTTAGTAGGTTGTATATTTCTAGGAATTATTCTTTCCTCTAGGTTATCCATTCTTTTTTCATATAATTATTCATAGTATCTTACTTCTTACCTCTTATTTCTGTGGTATCAGTGTAATGTCTCCTCTTTCATGTCGGTTTTGTTTCACTCCTCTCTCTCTCTCTCTCTCTCTCTCTCTCTCTCTCTCTCTCTCTCCCTTTTGTCTAGCCAAAAGTTTTTGTTGCCAATTTTTAAATGTCATCAAGCTTTTATTTTGTATTTCTGACCATTTATTTCTGTTATCATCTTCTTTATCTCCTTCCTTCTGCTAATTTTGGGCTTTGTTCTTCTTTTTCTAGTTTCTTGATGTGTAAAGTTAGGTTCTTTATTTGAGATCTTTCAGGTTTGTTAAAGTAGGTATCTATCATTATAAAATTCCCTCTTAGAACTGCTTTTGCTGCATCCCATAAGTTTTATGTTGTGTTTTTGTTTGTCTCAACATAGTTTTTATTTCCTTTTTGATTTGTTTTAATTCATTGGTTATTCATGAGTGTGTAGTTTAATTTCCATGTACTTGTGAATTTTCCAGTTTTCCTGCTATACTGATTTCTAGTTTCATACCATTATAGTCAGAAAAGATACTTATTATGATTTCAATTTTAAATTTGACTTGTATTGTGACCTTGCTAAAATCTTGCTTCATTTTGTTTATATATGGTCTATTCTGAGAATGTTCATTTTGTGCTTCAGAAGAATATGTATTCTGCTACTATTCGATGGAATGGAATGTTCTGTTTATATCTGTTAGGTGTTTAGTCTAAAGAAGAGTTCAAGTCCAATGTTTGCTTATTGATTTTCTGTGTGGATAATCTATCCATTGTTGAATGTGGGGTATTGAAGTCCCCTAATAT
Source organism: Cryptoprocta ferox (assembly GCA_028646485.1). Taxonomy (NCBI): domain Eukaryota; kingdom Metazoa; phylum Chordata; class Mammalia; order Carnivora; family Eupleridae; genus Cryptoprocta; species Cryptoprocta ferox. Next base: position 35,670,925 of record CM053570.1, read on the forward strand.
TATTGTATTGTCTATTTCTCCCTTCAGATCTGTTAGTATTGGCTTAAAATATTAGCTGCTCCAATGTGTGTGTGTGTGTGTGTGTGTGTGTGTGTGTGTGTGTTTAGTAGCTCAGTTTTATTTCTTCATTAACACCCAATATTTAAGTGACCCTTACTCCGGGAACAGGGAGAGAAGACAAGTGGACCAAGACACACCAAGGGCGAGTATAGGCAAAAAATGAGACCCTGATAATAAAGTGGTAATTACTCCAACTATCAACTCCCTATGTCTTGCCTAGTAAGGGACACAAAATTAGGCCTCAGCCCCCTTTTTCTGGGTGTAGGTTTTGTGGAGTGAGGACCCAAAGCCTCCAGTGCTTCAGACCACCAGGAAAAGGTGGTCAAGGAAGGAGTTGATGACTTTGGAGGAAAACAGGGTCTTCAGCAGTCCATCTTTGCTGCCTTCGTTTTATCATGTACTTGAAAACATTTCAATCTGATATTAGCTTAGCTTCTGCTACATTAACAATGGCTCTCTTAGCCACTAAATGCAATTAATTTTAAATCTTCATCACATATGGTCTCTCCACAGACTATAGTACTATAGACCCCTCAATTCTTTTGAAAATATTCTTCTCCTCCAGCCTCTGTGACACCATGTTTTCTTCCTATCTCTCTACTCTCCCCTTACTAAGTCTTGTATGAGATAATTCTCTTCCTCATTCCTCCATCTCCTGCTCTCAACTCTTGGAGGTTCTCTCAACTTTTGCTAGGTCCTTTTCTAAACTGCATACCCTTGCCTAGCTTCAAGTACCCTCAATATGGAGATAACTCACAGATTTGTGTTTCCATCCAGATCTTTCTTCTATGTTCCCCATATGTATGTATGTACCTGACTACATATTGCACTTATATGTCCCGAAGTCCACCTCACCTTCTACCTCCTTTAAGTCTTGGTCCTGAACCTATGTTCCCACTCTAAATAAATGTTAACAGTTTATTTTCAGTTGTATAAATGAGATTTCTAAGACTCTGTTGACACTTCCCACGCCATCACATCCTTACATCTACAATCACCCTGATAATTTTTTTCATATATATTTCTTAATTTCTTCCATTTCTTCTTTCACTCTCCTCTCTTCCCACCCCCCAAGTCCAAGATAACATTACCTCTGTGCTGCATGACTGCAGTAATCTATTAATTTTTTTCCCTCGAGTTTATTTCTAGACACTCCAGTCTATTATTCATGCTGCAACTAGAGTGACCTTTTCAAAATGGAAGACTAATCATATATTCCCAATGTTTAAACACTTCAATAAGTTTCCTTTGTATTTAGTCTGAAAGGTAAAAATTTTAACATATTTATAAGACACTGTATAGTCATACTTTCTCCTATCTTTGAAGATTCATCTTTTGTAAGTTTATTTATTTTGAGATAGAGAAGGAGAGTGGGGAGGGGCAGAGATAGAGGCAGAGAGAGAATCCCAAACAGGCTCTGCACTGCCAGCACAAAGCCCAACGTGAGGCTCAATCTCACAAGCCACGGTCATGACCTAAGCCAAAATCAAGAGTTGAACACTTAACCAACTGAGCCGTCTAGGCACACCCAAAGATTCATCTTTAACTAACTCTATCCTTTTCTCTCACCTTCCACCCCACCGCACTCTAGACAGTCCAAGCGCGTCTCATTTGCTTGAATGCTCCATACTTTTTCGTATGACATGACCTTGTGAAAAATCCCCACCCCCACATACCCTGGTTAACAGATTGGCACAAGCCTCAGGAAGGCTTTCACTAATTCCCTGACACCAGATGCTCTTAAAGCAACATGTACTCTCATTTGGGTTACTTGTAACTGTATTTGTTTCATCATTTTATCCGTGTTTACTTTTCCCAAAAAACTGCAATTCTATTAGAGTTAACTATGATGTCTCCTTTACTCATAGCTATGTCCCCAGATCCTGCCTGGTACTTTGATGAATAAATGATAAAGCTAGATGAACAATAAGTTTTTGAGGGTTGATTGTGTGTAGGCGCCACCGGGGTCATATGAAAATATGTTGGATATGGCCCTTACCCTCAAAGAATTTGCCTTTTGTCTTAGGAAATAAACACAAATAGGAATGAAAACTAAATACTACACAATGTAATTCACATTTAATGCTATAACATGAGAAGTCACAAAACAATTTTAAAATTATTTACAAAGCAATATAAAAGGCAAGATATTTATAGCTGGAGTAATCAAATGATAATTTTTTGATGAAACAAGTCTTGAGTTTGACATTGAAAGAGGAAGGAATTAGAAAGCAAAAATGGAAAAGGTGAAAGTTTCTACAGAGAAGAAGGAATGAACAACACTCTAGAAGCAGGCTAGTTCTGGGGATCAAGATCAATGGTGACGCCCTCCCAGTAGCCCTTTTAGGGAGGAAATGAAGAAAGACTGTAGTTTTAGAATGTGATAAAAGCCAGACTGTGGTAAGATAAGAATTTTAGTGACTAGAAAACCTGAAACAAAGCTTTTAGTATTATATTTCTATGAAGTATGAGAAGCATCCTTGCCGCATAACTGGAATGTGGGAAGAAAGGTATGAAAATCCAAAAGGCTGGTTTTAAAAACAAATTTTAAACAAGTTGCAAAGTTGTAATCTTATTAGACAGTTACCCAAATTTTAATGAAGTTTTTAGAAATATCAGCACATAAAACAGGATGTTTGTTTATTATGTTATTAATGAGTTACTCCATGCTTTCAACATCCTACTTTTCATGCTTAGATACACCCACAGAATCTTCTTTTAAAGAAAACTAATCTAAAGATGGTTTGCCAACAATCCTTAGAAATTGATCCTTCACTTTGAAAGCTATGTTTTTCTTGAAACATCACCTCTGAAAGAACAAAGTTGCATATTTGGCAATACCAAGCACAAACATTACATTATCTATAAAATCATCATTTTGCAATAGACAAATTAAGAAATTCACAATCTCTTTTATGGAATTTTCCTACATTTGAAATGCTAATGTAAATTTAAATTCTACATTAATTTATAGCATTTCTGTGGATGTGTACCAGTAACAATATCAAACTGTGTTATTAGATCTCTAAATCAAGATATCATCTAGACTGAAAATGATTCAATATTTTGTTTAATATGATTTCTTACCAAATTAATGCATCACATAGTTTTAAGAGTCAAAGGTTTCCACAAGGCTTGTTTTGAAAAAGATCAACTTCCCTGCCACCCCCACCACCATCCTTGCTTCCTGTTACCAGAGATGTCCACTTAATTGCTTAATTTCAGATTTAGGCATTAGCTATTGACTTCCAGTTACGGAAGATGAGAATATCACTCTTTCAGTCTTCTCCCTCCACGTGGCTCCCACCATATTAGCAGTTTCCATCGTCCATCCTCTTAATGTAGGCATATCAACATTTGCATAGATTCATGTTTATTTCAACTATGCAACTATGCAAAGCAATTCAACCCTGAGTCACATGAGAAATGGTGTCATATTCTTTTCTGCACAGCCTACTGTTTTTCCTTTAGTCAATAATAGTCTTGTTTATAGCTTGCTTATTATTTTTTAATTATCAGTAGTTTAAATCCAAACTCTCTATCAATCATTTAATCCCTTGCTATGAAGTAAAACACATTTGATATTCTATCTATTTCATTTTTTTGCAATAACCACTCATACAGACTTCTGATTCATGCTAGTCTAAATGTAGAGTACAGCTGTCATTTTACAGTCTCTCTTCTTGGGGGATTCTCTTTACTTAGCCTGTCAGTTGAACCCAGTATTCTCTGGACCCCTTTCTTGTCTCCCTCTTTCTTCATTCATTCACTTTCCTGGAATATATACGTTAGTAACTTTCTAAGAAATATGTTTGAGAGGTAAATATTTTTATTAATTTCATGTTTTAACATAGTTTATTTTCTTCACATTATTTGGCATAGAGTCTTTGTATGGAACTTATTTTCCCTCAAAATTTTGAAAACATTTATCTACTATCTTTAAGATTCCATTGATGTTGTTGAGAAGGCTAATTCATTTTTTATGTTTTGATCATCTTGTTTTTCGACAATTGTTGAATATTCTTTTTTCCCCAGGCCTGTTGACAATTGCCATAGTGCAGATCCCATTTTCCTCATTGTTCTTGGTACTCAGCACAATGTCTCAACCTGAACATATGTCCTTTAGCTCTGGGAAGTATTTTTTAACTATGTCTCTAATGATTATCTCCCTTGTTTAATGTACTTCTCTTTCTGAACTGGTCCTATAATTTTCTTATCTTTCCTTTCTTATATTCCTTTTTGAGGGGACAGGGAGAAGATTTCCTGAGCTTTATCTTCCAAACCATTTATTAAAATTTCCACTATCACATTTTTTATTTCCAAGTCATACTTTTTATCCTCTAAATATTAAACTTTAGCAGTGCTGTGTCCTTATTTCATAAAAGCAGTATCTTCTCCTATCTCTCTATTTGTGTTTTTTAATATTTCTTTGCTTGCAAAGTCTCAATTTCCTCCAAAGGTTTTTCTCTTCTCTTTATATAATTTTGTCTTAGACTCTAATAGTAGATTCCCCTCATTGTCTGGTAATTTCTGTCTGCCTGCTCATAATGAAAAGTAAGCACTCGCCAGCTGATTTGAAGCTTTCTGCCCATAGTAGGGTTTCTTCATTGTTGGGTTCATTATAGTGTGGTCTGGCTGGGGCAGTTAGGAGAGAGAACCCAAATGTCATTATCTTCAGGTCTTTTTCTCTTGGGCTAGTTAAGTTTAATGGAGAAATTTCTTCCAATTTTCTATCTGGAGGGTAAGAGTCTAGCTTCCAGTATTCTGAGAGACAAGGAGTACAAAAGTCTGAGAGGATGTTAACTTTCCATATGTAATCTTTCATTGACTATCTGGATTTTCAATACAATATGCTTACTCTTAACCATATTTATTTTCCACAATCTCTCCATTAAACCTCTTTCAGGGAATAAATCTTCAGTCTGCTGTCAGGGTGAGGAGGTACCATTGCCTAGCTATGTACAATAGTAGAATAGATAAAGGAGACTAAATACTTTATATATGAGCTTTCAACCAATGTCCTTTTTAACCACCAGCCTCATACACTCTTCTGGAAGTGACTCTCATAGACAATTTTTGTGGCTTTCATGGACTCTATGGTAAAAGTAGTTTTGTTTGTTAGAATTTGTTTAGCTGATTTGTGATATAACTTTCCGGCTTCTATGTCACTTACCACTCATCCATTTGCTTGCTAGTTTCTAAACATAAAGGTGGTCTATTTATTTCTTTTTGCTTTTGTGAGTATATATGTTTTTTAAAAACTCTCTTTACTATCATATTAGTAGGGTTTCAGGGGAATAGATGTAATCATGTGTGTCCAATCTACCATCTCTAGAATTCTTGATTAGCTATCTAGTCATCTGTATTAATGAGAGTATTAATGAACATTTTTCAGGGCTCTTGTGAGGATTGTATGAAATGGTATATGTAGAAGTACAAAAAAATTGGCCTGGCATGTTATAATAGATACTCAAATATTTATTGTCCCTTCCTTTTGAAGCAGTAACCACAATCATCTCCCTCATTTTATTCTTGCCTCCTGGCCATCCCATCCATTCTCATTCTACGTATAAAGATACTGAAAGTCAGAGGGATACATAAGGAAATGCAAACCATTATTGTCATAGAGATTTAAGTATTTCCCTTTCTTGCCTTTTTATACATACATGTCATTCTTTTTCAGCTGAATCTTCATACATAGGATGTTATATTCCTTAGGTTATCAACAGTTGCCCTAAATGACTCTCAGAATTTTCATACTTTTCCACAAACCAAGTAGGAATATAACTATTTCTAGGATCATATCCTACAAGACAGGAGTTCCATTCTTGCTCCCATATCATTAGTCTACATACTGGTGCCAGATAGACTGGGTAAGTCTATTTGAGAAACCTCACAAAATAGATCCTTAGGTCTCATCTTCAGAGAATCCAATTCTGGTTCCTGGTAGAATCTAAATTTTCATTTTAAATGATTTCAGTTGATCCGAGGAGTTCATTAACACCTAGGTTTAGAAGCTATTCTAGTAGGGTACAAGTTATCTACATAGAGGGGAAACATAAGGGTATTTTCTTAATGGGTCAATGAAATGTCCTTTGAAAAGCTTCTGAAAGTTTCTATGATAACCTCTATTTAGATGACCCCAAAATTCACTTGAATGAATTTTCTTCTTGATCTTAAAATTCTGAACACGTTCTCTAACCCTGGATGACTGAGCAGAAGAGGGAGCTGAAGCGGTAAAGAAGGCACCCAGGGCCTTACAGCATTAACATATTCTATAGTAGCTTTTCCAGCAAAGATGAACACCGTGTGCTCTCAATACACGGATAAATTAGCTAACAGCTTTGCTGCTGACACCTAGAAATTACATAAAGAGTGCTAACTGCTGGAGATGCTCCTTGGAGAGAACATGCTGGTTCTGTCATGAAAAGGACCATCATCTAGAAATTGCATCTCACCAAACTTTTGTAAATTTTATTGTTGTAGAAATTACATGTATTAAAGATGTTCATTATGAAACAAAGAAATCAATGAACTGTTCCTCTACAAAAATTAAGGAATTTTACCTGAATAAGAAAGTATAGGTAAGGATGAATCATTATACTAATGTTTTTTTCCTTATGAATTCAACTTTCTTATACATTCTTGTGAATTTGGCATAAAGTCCATATGGTGTATTTACAGATATTGAGCTTTAAATGAATGCTTAAATGAAATCACCAAATTTTATTTCTGAAAAAAAAAATAAAAATTATGCTATCTACTACAAAATCCTCATTCTATTGGCAAATAAACAGAGACTTAGAAAACCTAAATGTTTTGTCTATAGTCATACATCTAGTAGTTGACATCAGAACCTGGTGTCCTAATTACTGGACGAATTTTATGTCCACCACACGATTTTTCCTAAATTGTGTTCTTAAAAAAATTAGGCATTACTAAGTGTTTGGTGGGGGGAAATGGGTATATAAGTTTAAGTAAATATCTTTTGAATTTCCACAGGGGTAACTGTGAACAGGCTTTCATAAGTGTTTGACCACATATACTTCTAGCCATAATGACTATTAAAATTTCACAGGGACTCACAGAACACTTTGGAAAATCACCTTTATTCTTCATAGCTAAATTCTGTCAGCATTTCAGTGTAATTGTCTTCATGGAGGCCATGGTATTAAATCATGTTAACTTAGAGCAAATTTTTTTCTTGTTGCTGTTTGAACAGTAATATCCAAAAATTCCCTGGCAAATGGTCAAGATACTGTACTGGAGCTCAAAGATATAATACTCTCCCCTAAAGAGCTGTAGCAAGGCAGAAGTTTTGGGGAAGAATATTTTTTGCAGTTTCCATTTCTAAACTGGGTTTTCTATTGCAGTCTACAGGGGGCGCTACATTTGTGTATGAGATCAGGAACTATGTAGTTACATTATTGTAACCTTTCTGGAAATTCTTGACCTTGATCTATACAGAATATATCTACACTTGCTTTAACTGTGCTATTATTACTTCCATTACCCCTATTTCTATTTTTCCTTTAATCTGCCTTGAACTCGTCAGATAAAAGAATTATCAGAAGTACAAAGTGTTGTATTATTACTATAAGCATAAAACCTCTTCAGTTCATCAGTGAAGGTTTGGTCCATTGACTAAAATGGTCTACGTTTTTTGAAGTATGCTACCAACATATTTCTGAAGACTTGTAAAAATTTTGAAGGACATTTATAGAAGTATGTTCTGTCTTTTGAATGCTCAAATGCCAGTTTTTAGGATTATACATTTAGTTTCTGTAAAGACACTTTGAATGTAACTTTCCCCCCTTTTCTTCCTGAGATAGAGAGGAATAATTATGTCCATCAGCCTTCTTTTTAACAGTAGTTTGACAGGTGTAAAAGTTGCTTGTTTCACAGATATTGACAATTCCAGTCAATGCTGCCATCAAATTAGATGGTCATTAAGAGAGCTGGAGAGAAAAATCTGAAAGCATTTGCTTAGTTTACTCCTTCTCAAGTGAATAAACATTTTCAAGAATAGACGACTTAGCACATCTGAACTGATGAAAACTCTCTAAAGAGAGTCTGTTTCTAAAGGCCACACAAATCCAAAGAAAATCCAACCACTGAAATCATAAGGAATGTGCAGTAATCATTTTCTCAACCTATAAACTCTCACACACAGAACCTGACTCCACTCCTTTGTATTCACATTCCTTTCCCAGGTATCACTAAATTCCAATCCTCAAAGTAAGAAACTTTATACATAAGTTTTTCTTTTCGTTCATCACATCAGTCCCCAAGCTCTGATAACTGCCATATTTCTCTCTACTTCTAGGCACTTTCATAGTTTACCATCTTACAATGAAGCTATTGTTCTTCCCTGGATTTTTTTCTTTTGAAAGTTAAGCTAATTTTATCTTCCAACCCAGGTTGTAAAATGTTTAAGGGCAGTTACAGCCTTGTGCTCTTTAGTATATCCAATCACAGCCCAGAGAACATCACTGGAACTCAAACACTGGTTTCGATTCATAAAGGACAGAAATAATGGGATGTTCAAATGATGAACTAAGACGAGATATTCTTACCTTGTGAATCCAATTACAGAAATTCCAGATTTCCTCTTCTGAGATGGGTTCAGAACACTGATTTCTAGAATAAGATGGAGAAAAATGATGCAATGACATGGATGATAGGGCCCTTAGATGGGTCAATGCAGGTGAAGGTAGCAGAAGAGTAAGTGATTTACAATACTTATATTCTTCTCTGTAGTTCAAGGTTCTTTTACCACCTTGAAAACTTACCTTATATCCACATTTCATTAGGAAAAAAAAACCTTTCATGTTAAATAAAGAAGAGTAACAAGAAATTTTAGTTAAAATTTTGACCCTGATTATTTTCTCTAGGGGCTTGGGGAGCAGCTTCTCATAAAGTCTCAGGAGCTCTCATGAGCAAGACAGTTTTACAGTGGTCAGGGTGGTCAGAAAACAGAAAAGAAGGTCTTGCTCCTGTGCGTCTGCCCAGTGCAGTAAATGGGGTCAAGCGACCCCACTTGAGATTGGGGCTGGAGAAGATAATCGAAGGAGACGTGTGCAAGCATAAAGATAACATTTCAAATAAAATTTAACATCATGCAATAACAAAATCCAGAGGCAGGAAACCCAGACGTTGTGCCTAGCTCTCTTACCAGCATGATTTGTGAGCCTGTGTCATTACACCTCTCCCTATCTTTAGCTTCTTCACCCACGATATGTAGATAATGGTAGTGATACTTACCTGAGAGCAATGTTGTGAGGTAGAATGAAAGACAGATTTTCATGGTGTAATTAACTATTTATGGACAGATGGATATGTGGACCGATTATTTTCTCATATACAGTGAAATAACCTGCTATACATACACTTAAAGAAATTGTATGCTCAAAAGTGTAGAAAGGAGAATGTTCCCAGGTACGCCATGGCCATGCAGTCAAATGTCATCCAGAACTTCAGCTCAGCAGAGGCGTGTGCAGTAGGAAAAACCATTCTATGTCCCAGAGCCCCAGAACCAGCCTAGATCTTTATCACCTTTATCTTTGTCACCCAGCAACAACACCCATGGCTCTGCCATGGTGCAAGCCTTTATGACCTTAGTATTTATTGAAAAAGAACTCATAGGCCTTGACAAGTGAAATGCCAATAAACAGAAGAATAGAAGGGTTATTCCAAGAGATGAATGAAAAAGCAAATCTATTCTCCAAAGATAATAGCATGTAAGTGGAGTCCGGAAACTGGAACAGTGTATAGTATTTCTGAATCACAGGTCATAAGCAGTATGCTAATACTACGGATAGAGAGAGAGAGAGAGGAAAAGCCTCAATACCTAGGATATTTATTAGACAAAGAAAGAGAAGATTTTATGCTCCCCATCCCTTACACCAAGACAACATGTGGTAAAGGAAATCATTTTAAAAGAAAGGCTCAAATATCAGAGCTTTCTGCTTGCTATTTTATGCTTCCAACGGTGGAGACTCCAGATAGAAACTTTTTCAAGTTTCATTTTTATTTCTATAATTTTTTAGGAAATACCTTGACAATCCTTTTTGGTTGTGAAAGATGAAGCTGCCGTGATCTGAAAGCTTATTATTTTTTCTGTGTGAAAAAGAAGCATATGTTTTTGAGACTTCTCCTGGCAGCTCCAGAAAGAAGTTAAAGGAACCGCAGAAAAACAGAATGGTAGGAGAAATGATATCTTAAAACAGGGAAGAATGGACTCCAGAAACTGGTGGCTGTAAAATGAGTGGTGGTGTAGGAAATATTCGTTTGTTTTGCATAAACAACATCCCATTTCTGTTCTATCTGTTAACCTCTCCTACACAGCATGCGATCCTAATGGTGTCCGTTAGAAAGATTCTTTCATTCTCTCTAGCCCTTCCTGCTAAGCTGCTGCTGCTGCTACTAGTACTATTACTACTGCTAGTAGTATACACACACACACACACACACACACCACATCAACATGAACCATAGTGGCATGCAAGTGGCCCAAACTGAAATTTGTTATATAGACATCATTACACTTAATTCCTGGTAACTAACTGATACTCAAATTCCTCCAGATGCTTCTCCCTACCACCCTCCCCCAATTTTTAATGGCCACATATATTTTTAAAACAAGATTCCAATCTAAATTTTACATGGTATCTTATTGTCCTGCTGTAGCAAGTAAGTAATCTAAAGAAGGACGTATTTTCTTTCTTTTTTTTTTTTTTATTTGTAAGGTTTGTTTATATGAGAGAGAGAGAGAGAACACGAGCAGGGAAAGGGCAGAGAGAGAGGGAGACACAGAATCTGAAGCAGGTGCCAGGCTCCAAACTGTCAGCACAGAGCCGGGTGTGGAGCTCGAACCCATGAACCACTAGATCATGACCTGAGCTGAAGTTGGACGCTTAACCAACATAGCCGCCTAGGCATCCCACGAAGGGTGACATATTTTCATCAATGAATATTCTGTTCCTCCCAACCTTTTTCTCTAACCATTTTATCACCTATCGATGGTCCTTGGTGTGTACATTTTAAAAGATGTCTCTCAATTTTTTTTTCATTTAAAATTTATCTTTTTCCATGTTCTGTCCAAAAGTCTGGACTTAATAGAGTATGTCTAATAGAGTATGCTAATTTTTCCTTTAGAGAAACAGCTCTAAAGACTTTTCATGAATCATCAGAAAGCTCCTTCTCCCAGAATACTTATATTTTTATTTTTGATCTTGCCTAATTCAAGAAATTATCTTGACATTTTATTAGAAAGCATACTGTTGGGCCACCTGGGTGGGTCAGTCAGTTAAGCATCCGACTCTTGGTTTTGGCTCAGGTCATGAACTCACAATTTATGGTTTCAAGCCCTGCATCAGGCTCTGTACTGACAGTGTGGAGCCTACTTGGGATTCTCTTTCTCTCTCTCTCTCTCTCTCTCTCTCTCTCCCCACCCCCACCTCTCAAATATAAATAAACATTTAAAAAAAAAAAAAAGAAAAGGAAAGGAGACAGCTGTGTTCCTCGTATACCAAAAAAAAAAAAATGAATTTCAGCTTTATTTGCCAATTGAAGAACCAGGAGAACATGCCCTAAATTTCCTTTTACAGATCCCTGAGACTGGAGGACTCTATCTCTGCATGAAGCTCTCAGTGAAATCTATAGTGTTCTGAGCATGGAGGAGAGTGTGATGAGAGACTTAGGTCCTACATCTTTTAGCATATGCATTTCAATCAAAATCAAAACAAAAGAAAAATTCCTAATAATTTTAACATTTGCTATAAAAAATCTCAAATGGAAAATGCTATGCCTGACTTATCCAATAATGGTGATTAGACTATGAACTGTAAATGGTTCAATTCATTAATTATTGTTCTGGAGTCTCATTAACTAAAATTATTTTAATGGAAAGCATATTTTCTCTGCATGTAACTTCTTTCTTCAGACACGATACTCTATTTGTCACTTTTAACACTAGTTAAAAAGTATAATTTTCATAAAGAACATAATTCCTAATATGGAACAATGCATGAAGTCTGTTAAAATGCTTATCACCTCATGAATTACACATATATTCTTGCAGTGGGTCTCCTGGCCTCCATTCCTTCATACACCTACTCTCTCTCTAATGAATCTTTTAAAGACACCAGTTTCCACATTTTATGATATTGCAGAAAAATATCCAATAACTTGAAACTGCTTATAGAATCAAACTTAAATTTAACATTTGGGGATCTTGGTCCTTTTTATCTCACCTCTTCTCTCCAGTCTCACTTTTCCCAGTTCCTACCAAAATGTCCGAATTTTCATTGGGACAAGACACTTTCTCACATGCACAGACAGGTATACCGAGAAACTAGTGACCTTTAAACTTCAAGGCTTCTTGCTTGTGCAGGCCCCTGAAAGGGCCTGACCTAACTTTGTTTTCATAATTCTCTTTATTTTTTCCCTAAAGAGAGACCTTCACAATGAATTTGAACTTCTCCTGACCATATGTTAAACACATTAACTCCATTGTCTTGTTTTGACAGAGTACCTCCAGATTTTCATGCCCTCTTCCTTCTGCTTTTTACTCTAAACATTTACATCTCTTCTTCAAGGCTCAAATAAACCCTTTTATTCCTTCATGAGATATCCCACAGCTATTAGGAACTTCAGGCACTTTCTTTTATATTTCTCCTTTTTTCTCACATTTTAAAATCATGTGTTATCAACTTGCTTATTTATTTATTTATTTATTTATTTGTCTTATTATTTCTTTTCTTTCTTTCTTTTTTTTTTTTTAGATAGAGATAGAGCATGCATAAGCAGAGGAGGGGGGGAGAGGGGGAGAGAATATCAAGCAGGTTTCACACTCAGTGCAGAGCCCAACGTGGGTTGGCTTCTGAGCCAAAGGTGACCTAAGCTGAAATCAAGAGTTGGACACTCAACTGACTGAGCCATCCAGGCACCCCAATTATCATCTTGCTTTTGTGTGTTCTTGTAAGCCATCTGAAATACATTTGGAACATGGATAGTATACATACATACATATCTACATACATAGATTAATAAGTTTCACAACTCTGACTAGGAATTTTGCCTATGCTATGCACTTTATTTTGTTCTATATTGCCTTTTTTGTTCTCTAGACAATATATATAGATATTTTATTCTAGCTAATGGATACGAATTCACAAAGTTAGTGCTAAATAATCCACATGGTATTTGATATGCCATGAACATTCATTTACTCACAAAATATTTAGTATGTGCCAACTACGTTTTAGGTACTATACTAGGTATAGTTCAATAATGACTACGAATAATGAACAGAAACAAATCAATTATTAAGTGCCATCATGGGGAAATCACCTCTTTATTTAAGGAGCACTGGACTGTGTCTCTTGGTCAGAAAAGGATAGAAAGGAGCCATACAATGGGAGTACATAGGAAGTATCATGAAATCCATGTTTTCCACAATTTTGGGGGGGTTGTTTTGTTTTCATTTTGAACCCCATCCAAGAGGTATTCCTCTTGTGATCTGATTAAGAAGTATATCCCTTCCCTATTCTAAGAAGCACAGGGGCCCTGACCCTGAAGGAAGGAAAGAAATGGCCTATTGACAGAAGACTTCTACAGAGAAAAGGCAGCCACCAAGCTTCTGCTCACAGAGAAGGAGCATTGTTTTATCCCAGTTTTAACAAGTACAATGGGGGAAAAGAGAATAACTAGATTGAGTTTATACTTTTGTTTGCTTGTTTGGTTTGATTTTTGTTTTTGTGGAGACTGGTCATTTAAAATTTGCTAGCAGTACTTGGCTTCTGATGGTGAAGACTTCAATTTAACTTTAGAGCAATTTTTTTTGAGAACTCAGTAAGTGGGTCTTTTAAGTCTCACAAATATAAGGCAAATATCTACCCATGGTTCTTGGAAGAAAGTGTGGTGGCACTACAATCAGAACACAAGTACTGTAGATTTAAGTATTAAGTATTCTGTTTAGTAGAAATGTTTGGCCAGATCTACACCATTATTAACAGGAAGAATACATATTCCATTCGGAGGATATAACCAACTATCTAGTCAAATCAGGGGTATGACACATCTAGATATTTCCAAGGTTTCTCCTTTAGGAAGGACTGTCCCACTAGTATCTCTTGGTATTGTTCCCATTCTGAAATTTCACGTGAAGAAATACTTGGAGGAAAGACACACATCTCTGTGTAGTCTGAATCTATGCTTGAATTCTGCAAAGACAATGTGCTGGGTCACAGACAATAGGTTAGAGGGGGGAAAAGAAGTCTTCATTTAGGACAGGCATAGTTAATTGGGAACCTGGACTCAAAATCATGGAGACTTTTGGACATTCTCATCAATGAGAGTTAGGTTGGGCTGCTACTTCTGAAAACCTGCCAGGAAGTAGGCCCATATCCAGAGGTTGGTTTGGGGCCACTGATCCTTACAAAAACTACTTCTAGTGGGAGTCTAATTCCTGTCTTCACTGTACTTCTGTTGACTCTAAACACTCAGACCATTTTGATTAAACACTGGCTTGAACTATGCTTCAGATTTTAGAAACTTAAAGGTCAGGTCTAAACTCACACTTAAAACACATATTTATAAGGACTAAAATATTGGGAAAGACAATAACAAAAGGATGATACTCTGAAGTGCTCTGAAATATGTAAATTTCAGAAAAATAATGGCTGATAGAAATGACAAGTGACCTCAAGACAGATGTGTACAACATATAAGCATTTCTAAGGGATCCAATAAGAGGGGCTTGGAATTCCCCAATTTGTAGGATGAAATCCCCAGATCATAGTTTGACTATTAGTGGCAGATTGACTTGTTTGGAGTCCTAGGCTTGATATCTGATAACATATTAATTTTCCAATAATTGACCTGGTCCTCTTCTTATTAATAAAAATGATCATAAAGAAAAAATAAGATGATTTATGCTTATCTTACGTGATGTTTAATTTAAATATTAACTTGGCTGGGCCATGGTGCCTATATATTTAATCAAATGTTATTTTGGATGTTTCTGTGAGGTTGCTTTTAGATGAGCTTAACAATAAAATCAGTGGACTTTGGGGTGCCTGGCTGGCTCAGTTGGTTAAGCGTCTGACTTTGGCTCAGATCATGATCTCACAGTTCATGAGTTCAAGGCCTGCGTTGGGCTCTATGCTGATAGCTCAGAGCTTGGAGCCTGCTTTGGATTCTGTGTCTCCTTCTCTCTCTCTCTCTCCCCCTCCCCCACTTGCGCTCTCTCTCTGTCTCTCAAAAATGAATAAACGTTAAAAAAAATTAAAAAGAAATCAGTAGACTTTGAGTAAAGCAGACTGCTCTCCATAATGCAGGTGGCCCCCATCCAATCAGTTGAAGGCCTTAATACGACAAACAATGACCTCCCCTAGGCAAAAAGGAATCCTTTTAGCAGACTGCTCTCTGGGTTTAAACTGAAATATTGGCTCTTCCCTGGGTCTCCAGCCTGTTGGTGTACCCTGTGGATTTTGGATTTTCCCGCTTTCATATGAGTCATGAGTCAGTTCCTCAAAAAAATCTCTATTTATATACATCCTATTGGTTCTTTTTCTCTGAAGAATCCTGAATAATATGCCCTGCTTTGTTATTGTGGTAGTTGTTAAGCTGGCTACTAAATATTGAAGTTTAATGCAAAATAAAGAAACATATATATTAAAACAAGAAGTTTAAATATACGTATTTTATATAGTGTTTCAATATAATTAGTACCTATTATAGCCATGTTATTTTATTATTGTGTATATATAATATTATTCTTTGAAATTGTCCATAGACTTTATCAGTTTAAAAAAAAAGATGTCCATGTCACAATAACGGTTAACAACCTCTATTTTTAAAGGCATCAGAAAACCTGAGGGGTCTAGGTCCCAAATAGAAATAAGGAGCAAGAAGGAGCAGAAGAGTAAGCCTAACAATCTGAACCAAGTTTTTTTTCATGACTCATTTGTTAATTTTTAAGCTGCACAGGAAGAATATAAGAAACCAAGGATAAATTACCTGAAAAGCCGAGCATAGTTTCTCACTAGCATATGATACGAGAAAAACAAAAAAAAAATTATTTTTCATTCTGAAGAGGAAGGGCTCTCTGTTAGAAACACTGGAGGGCTAGATCTTAGAAAGGAGATGAAGATGGAGATGAAGATGAAGCAGAGGTAGACCCTCATGCTTATAATGATTTTAACCCAATTCTCTGTCAGTTCAGACTTTAATTGAATTGTACTGATCTACCCTTGCTTTAACTGCGCCGCAGTATATATACCTTATATACTCCCTGGGGCAGAATGTAGAAGGATGAATGGATGGATGGATGGATACAAAGATAATAGATAGATGATAGACAGACAGATAGATAGATAAGCTTTTTATATAAAATGCCTGTTATTCAGTTAAAAATGATCAAGTTTTCATACATAGGACCAAGAGGGAAAAAAAAACAGAAAATAGAAAGAAACCCATAGGTGACATGGAATTTGAGATAATTACATAGAATTTAGAAAAAACTATAATTAATACATTCAAGAAGATAGATGATGGGGCACCTGGGTGGCTCAGTCGGTTAAGTGTCCAGCTTCGGCTCAGGTCATGATCTCATGGTTCATGGGTTTGAGCCCCGTGTCGGGCTCTGTGCTGACAGCTCAGAGCCAGGAGCCTATTTCGAATTCTGTGTCTCCCTCTCTCTCTGATCCTCCCCTGCTCATGCTGTCTCTCTCTGTCTCTCAAAAATAAATAAAAAACATTAAAAAATTAAAAATTTTTAATAAAAAAATAAGATAGATGACAAGAGGAAGTATTTCAGCATAGAAATTATAGAACTAAAAAAAAAAGTATTGTGAAATGAGAACTCAGTATATGGGTTTCATAGCATATTAGATATGGAAGAAATGATTACTTAACTTCAAGATACATCAGTAGGAAACCTGAAGACTGATGCATAGAGACGAAAAAGATTAAAAATACAGAAAAGAAGTTTTGAGATATATGAGAACTGATGAAAGCAATATAAATACAGATAAAATTAAATCTAGGGACACAATAGTAAAACTTCTAAACCAAAAGACAAAGAAAAATTATTTAAAATGGCAAGAAAAAAACACACATTCTTCCAGAGAACAATGATAAAAGTGACAGCTAACTTCCCAACAAAAATGATGGAAGTGAGGCAACAATAGAATACCTTGAAAGTGTTGAAAGAAAATAACAGCCAGGGTAAAATTCTTTACCTAATGAAAATATCCTTCAAAAGGTAAGAGAAAATAAATATCTTCAAACAATAAAGGAAAAACACTGAGATAATTTTCCTTGGCAGCCCCACAGTTATTCTTCAAGCAGAAGAACATGGCATAGACAGAACACAGAGGGGAAGAGGGTAATAAAGAACAATGGAATAGTAACTATGCTGTATATAAAAAAGAACTTACTATGTACAAAACAACAATACTGTTCTGCTGGGTTTAACTGTATTTAGAATTAAAATGTATTGCAATAATACTATAATAAAAGACAGATAAATGAAGTTAAAGTAAATGAAGATGTAGCATCATCTGAGAAGCACTGTAAGTGCATTAATATTGGATTCTAATAAATTAAAGAAAATGTTATAATCTCTATGGTTATTGTATAGTGATAAAACATTTTTGAAGAACAAAATATCTGGCTAATTTTTAAAAGTAAGTAAAGCGTTAAAAAGAAAATAGAAAAGGTGAAAAAAATAGAAAACAAATAGATCATACATAGATATAAGCTTAATTATATCAATGTTTACACATAAACAAGCCACAATTGCAAGAAAAAGATAATCAGGCAGAATTAAAAACAAAGACAAAAATAAAATTATATCCTAAAAAAAATAAAATAAAATAAAATAAAATTATATCCTTTTCACAAAGACATAACTCAGCAAGTTTAAAAGTAAAGCTGATACAACATACACCACAAAGTAATCTAATAACACTATATTAGTATTGGTCAAATTTAGGTTATAAAGCAAAAGCATTATTAGAGTTAAGGACAGATATTTCATGATGATATACATATACATCCACAATGAATAAATATAAAAATTTGCACACATAAAACAACACAGATATAGGATTCCCTAATAATATCCCAATATAAAAGGAGATATAGAAAAATCCAAATAATATTGGGAAATTTTAGCACACTTCACTTGAACACTGATAATATTGACCAATGGATTCGTTACAATTCCAATAAAAATTCTGGCCAATTTTTTTTTTAATGTGTATATGTGTATGTTAGTGGTGGAAGAGGGGAGGTGTCAACACACTGATTTTAAATTTTATATGGGAGCCCAAAAGAGCAAAGGTGAGCTTAAAGAAGAACAAACTTGGAGGCAAGTTTGAAGAAGATAAAACATACATACCATATACCAAGATGTATTCTAAACAGCAATAATTAACAAAATGTGGTAAGAACAGACAAGTGGGCTGATGGAACAGAAGAAAATCCAAAGATTTGCTGCCTGAAACTGTCACTTGATTTTTTTTACAAATGTCTCAGTGTAGTGTAGTTGAGATAGAATGATCTTTTCAATAAACAATAGTAGATCAATTAGATCTGCACATGGAAACAAATGACTCAACCCACACTCCCTGCTGTACAAAAAAAAAAAAAAAAAAATCTATCCCGTATGGATTGTGAAGCTAAAAGTTAAACGAAAACAAAAAAAAAACTTTTTGGAAGAACTAACAAATTTCTTCATGACCTTGAGGTAGGGAAGGACATTAAAGCACTAAGTATGAGGAGCAACAATGACAACAAAAAGGTTTAAATTTAACTGTATTTAAATTAAGACCTTGTTCTTTCACCAAAAGATGCCAAAAGAAATAAAAAATATCCACAAAGCATAAAATATTTTCATGTTCAACAAAGTATTCATGTGTATCCACCCCCTCCTCCCAATCCTTTAAACCAGTATGAGAAATGTAGACATCTCAACAGACTATTGGGCAAAAGTCTTGTACTTCGCAAAAAAGGATACTTATACAGACAAGAAAAACATGAGAGGGTACTCAACATACTTAAAAGTTCATACACATACATATAAATTTGGAACAGTCTCAACAACAGTTATCATAAAGGATAAGTAAATTAAAATTGCAATGAGACATAAAAACAGCCACCAGATAGCTAAAACTAAAAAAACAGATAATATGAGGTATCGACAGTGATATGGAGCAACTGAACTCTCATATATTGCTATTGGGAGTATAAATGGGTATTTTTCTCCTGCGTATAGACATAACAGAAATATAGCATCGATAAGCATGTACTAGAATACTCAAATATTAAGAATCATAATAAAAAAGTATAATGGATTAATAAGCTATATAGCAATGAGACTGTACAAACATTCAACAACATGGGTTATTCTTACAAATACAAAGTTGAGTTAAAGAAGCCAGACACAAAAGAATGCACACAGTATGATTCCATTTATATAAAGTTCTAAGAAAGCCAGAATTAATATATGGTATTTGAAGTCAGAACACAGGTTACATTTGGGGATGGGGATAGTAACTATGTACTAGTGGTGAGGAAGGAGCATGCAGGGTAGTGGTTAACCTGGGTATGTCCATTTTGTAAAAACGCATCTAGCTGCACATGTTTCATCTACTTATCTATAAGCCTGTTATACTTAAAAGCTCACACATGAACACATAAAATTTCAAACAGCCTACACCCAGTAAATATTCAAGAAATGTTATCAATTATTACTAGAGGTGAGCATTTAAGGCACTAATTCCCTACTTTCAAGCTTATGAAAATCAACAGTGATGGCCTGAGCCACAGTGACTGCAGAAAGACACGAGAGGCAATATGCAAGTTCCCAATAGAAAAAGATGGCAAATGAGTAACAGACTAGAAATAGAGTGTGTCTGGGTAGCATATTTAAATATTGTTCATCTCTTTTCAGGGACCACACATCCTTAAGAGAAGGAAAGAGTCACCGGACAAAAATTATTCATGTGTTAGAGTTCCAAAAATGTTTCTTTCTTTATATGCTAAAGAGAGTTCTGGCCTTTGCACTCTTAGTTTGTTGCCCTCTTTCCAAAGAAGATTCCGCTCTTGCCAGATGGTTTGCTGGGTTTTTGTAATGCAAAATCAGTATAAGGAGAGGAAAACAGAATTTGGGAAATAGCAGATTAAGGAGAGAGGGGGAGTAGAGGAACAATATCCAGATGGCATATGTGTCCTCTGTAATGTGGAGATACAGCTTGGAAAGATTTTTCTTCTTAGAAAAATTAACATTAAAAAAGAGACAAAGTGAAAAAAATGAGAGAAAGAGTGACCATGCTGAAAGAATTCATCAATAGCTGATTCAAGATCATTTTTCATGTCCACAGTTAAATACCCAATGATGCCTGAATTCAGAAGACTATAAGATATAGCTACTGAATAAATATAATATGGTCCTAAAAGTAGCAGATACGTAATCACACAGCAACCTCTAAATAGAGAGACAGTATAATAGACCTCAGATTTATCAATATAATTTTTTTAAAAAGTTTTTTAATGTTTATATTTGAGAGAGAGAGAGACAGAGTGCAAGGAGGGGAGGGTCAGAGAGATAGGAGACATGGAATCCGAAGCAGGCTCCGGCTCCAAACTGTCAGCACAGAGCCTGGCACAGGGCCCGAACCCACGAACCATGAGATCATGATCTGTGCTAAAGTCGGAAACTTAACCAACTGAGCCACCCAGGCACCCCTAAATATATTTTTTTCTTAATAGAAGCAAAATTTGAGGCAGTTGCTGAAGCAGCATCCATGATAGGATTCTCCTCAGTTGGAAAAACAATTTGAGCTTGGGGCCAAAGCATTACTAATGGGTTGTTGCAGAAACAATTTTTCTAAGAGCTTCCTCCTTCAATATTGGAGAAAGGAAGGAGAGGTAGGGGAAGAGGAGGTCTCCTTGCCTAACTGGCCGCATGTAGTCATGGAGTGGTATCCCTTAAATGGATCATCAATGAGCATCAAAGGCTGCTGAAGTGGTGGTTTCACCCTGGCTCCCTCTGTGATTATGTTACAGGCTTCTAAACCCCTTATTGAGATGGATGCTTAATCTCTTAGCTAGAAACTAACCAGACTACCCCATCTCCTCTACTCTCTTAGCTAGAAACTAACCAGACTACCCCATCTCCTCTACTTGCTCCATTCACCTGTATATCCCTTCTCATGGAGCCATGGAAGACTATGGAGCAACAGGGAAAGGTGGGGATTACCTCCATCTTTTTCAAGACACACAATATTTTATCTTTAAGTACTGTTGACCTTACAGCTATAGACATCCATACACAAAAATTGGCAAAAATTGTGCACAGTTTTGATATTCAAAAGTACCCCCAAATTTCAGAAAATACTTAAGAGGTGTATTTTTGTTTGTTTTGTTTTTTCCCACCATGATAAAGGAGGGAACTAAAAAGACAATGTGGCAAAATGTCTAAGTTTCCAGAATGCTCTGTTAGAACACAGCAACATATTCCACTCCACTGGGATGGGATTAAGGGTTTTGCAGCTCAACAAACATGGAGTTGAGGAATGAAACAGTCTCCATGACTGTAGCCACCCTCAATATTTAGGAATTATTCTCTTGAAAAACTTCCTTTTATCTTGAGGGAGGATAAAGCAACCTTTGCTTCTCCTAGAAGTGAAGGTCTAGCATTTTGCTGTAAACACTAAACTGCTAAAAAATATAAAAACAAAACTCTCCCTGTTTTCTGTTTATGTTGGTTAGTTGAGCAGTGGTGGTTGGGGGTAGGAGTTTGTAGTAGTTTTAAGCTGACCTCTCTTAAGCCCTTAGAGCAATAGGCTGCCTAATTCACAGTAATTCCTCGAATTTATAATTACAGTAATTGAAGTTCTTTTTCTGTTTAGTGTGCTGGCTGTGATTATAGGACAAGAAAAACTTCATTTAAAGCCCTGTTAGAAGGAATGAATGAGTGGTTCTAGTGGGAAGGCATTTAGTGGGAAGAGGTCAGGGCTATGGCTAAACATTTTATAATGCACAAGACAGCCCCACATAGAGTTATTCAGCCCAAATAGCATTATTTGAGATTGAAAACTCTTGGCTACAACACACCTCTATATTTACACCTACAGTGAAATCCAAAGTTAACAGATATTTCATAAGAATCTGGTAGTCCTATAAATTCTTTATCTATTGGCCAAGATGATTATTCTTAAGATGCAATTAGTAATTTTACATGACTCCATAAGGGTGGCATGTTTATTATTCCAAAATTTCTAGGTAGTGGATTCCATTGCTGTCCTCCAGATGTAACTGCTGACTTCCAACATCAGCATTTATATCTCCAAATGCAACCCATGTTAGTTCAATAAAAATTAAATACTAAAATTCCACTCATCTCTCTTCAATGAGATTGACTTCTCCAATTTTTACAAGTCACCAGAATTTGATGATAATCTCAACAATCAGATGGAAGAATCTGAAAGGAGAATAATCCAAGAACTGTATCCCTTTCACACTCTTCAGAGGTGCCATCAAACCAGCTTAGTTTATTGTTTCATTAGAAAGAAGTAACTGCAAAACTATGTAACTACCAGGCCAGGTGGTAAAGCAACCTAGAGGTCAAAGAAGCAAATTGACACAACACTGTAAAATATGCTATTTTGTCAGGGTGAATGACAGTTCTGTTATGTGCATAAAATCACAGATTTATCTGAATGCTAAGTTACTTGTCAAGGAGTCATTTTACCATTCTTTTTTTTTTTCCTACCTTGTGTCATGTAAGATTCCTTGAAGCAACTAAAAAAACAGCCATAATCCATTTGATTTTCTGCCTTCCCATGAGAAAAATTTTGACAGATGATAAATAGCAACTGCTGACAATCATCAATGCGAAGCTATCATGCTTTTACATTAAATACAAAAACAGAGTTGTAAAGTCACAAGGGATAGGACTTTTGACACATAAGAGACAAATATATAATCCTCAGAACTAAATCACTGTTGGGATCTAAGCAAGTGCAACAAAGCACAGCTGCTTTTAGAATCTCACAAAGTCAAACTAAAGCTAACTTTGATATCTGGAACGTAACGCATGTTCCAACCCATGTGCCATGCTCTTATCCAGAAGCTTGAGTTAAACTTGCAAACATCACTGAACGTGCTGCAGAAAGGAAATAGCCATTTTATCATACTGTCTCTTTTAATTAAGGCCAAAAAGGAGACTAGAAAACAAATAAAAATACCATAAAACCTAGTTAATTAGAATAGAAGGGCAATTCTGAGGCAAAGGGGTTTGAATATCAGATGTCTGTATCTCATTAAACCTATACGACAGCTCTGCATGTATGAACCTTGAAAGAAAAGCAATAAATTGTCCAGATTACTTGTCAATATGAGGAAGTCATCTGCAAAGGTTACATCCTTTATAGTCTAAGCTGCTCCCTCTTCTGCTGTTGACAAGTAATCAGAGTAGTTCACGGATCATTCTTTCACTTATGGCTTACTTGTGGCTATTTAGTGACATTCACTTCAAGTTATCTAACCAATTTAGCAACCTAAAGTACCCTTGGGACCCAATTTCCACCTCAAATTATATATATTTTTGTACTTTGGATTAAACGACTAATTTTAATGGGGAAATCTTATCTAATAGACTAGGGAATAGCACTTATTTCAAATTTCATGCTATTCTAAATGATCCTGGTAACAAATTAAAAAGGTTTTATAGCATACTGTTTATTTACCTAATTAGTAATACACTGGCCTTTTGGCTTTTATCTAAGCTTGTTTTTCTCTAGTTGGCCTAATTTCCCATGGGAGAATAAAGGTGAGGAGCGTGGGTTAGAGAGATCATTCCGTATTCTTCAATCTCTTCCCTTTCTTCCTCCTTCCACTTACACACACACACACACACACACACACACACACACACACAGATTTGTAGATCTGTATAGGTTACAATGCTTAACAGAGTCTCCATCACTGAAAATCTGTGAATGGGGCCACATTTTCAGAAAAGATTTCTATGGGTTTTTTTTTTTTCAACATTTTCTATACCTATGAGAGTTTTTCTACATTCATTCTACATATCTATATTTCTAATTGTGTATTTTGGCAAACTAATCATAGCCTCCATAGTCAAGCATTTATAAAGGCATAGGTTACACGTATTAAGAGCACACTTAAAAGGAAGGAGCACCTATGTGAAAGTTGGCAGAAGTGATAATGGTGATGAGAACAGAGATCCAATTATGCACTTTACATATATGGTTGTATTTAATTTTTATAAAACTACTGGGGAGAAAATACTACTCAAATTTACAGAATTTAAGTAAGTTATTCAAGTTTACATATTTAGAAATTAGCAAAGCTAAACTTGAATTCTTTTTTAAAAAATATTTTTAATGTTTATTTATTTTTGAGAGAGAGAGAGAGACAGACAGACAGAGCACGAGGGAGGGAGGGGCAGAGATAGGGAGACAAAGAATCCAAAGCAGACTCCTATGAGTTGTCAGTACCGACCCTGACACAGGGCTCGAACCCGCAAGCCATGAGATCATGACCTGAGCCAAAGTTGGACACTTAACTGACTGGACCACCCAGGGTCCCCTTGAATTCTTTTTTTTTTCTTTCTTGCTTTTCTTTCTTTCTTTTTTTTTCCCTCTAACTTTTGGTCATTGATTCCATTCAGTGCCTCTCATTGAAACGGCTAAGTTTAATTACTTTTATGTCTTTCTTTTTCTTTTTTTTTAAATGTTTATTTATTTTTCTGAGAAAGAGAGAGAGAGAGAGCCCACACACAAGCAGAAAGGGCAGAGAAAGAGGGACAAAGGTTCAAAAGCAGCCCTGCGCTGGTAGCAGAGAGCCTGTCTCAGGGCTTGAACTCACTCACCACAAGATCATAACCTGAACCAAAGTCAGATGCTTAACCAACTGAGCAACCAAGGCCCCTATTTTTCTTATTTTTTAAAAAAAGTTTTACAGTACCTGTCTTCAAAAGAATGTAAACTTTCAAAGTTATATAAGGTCACGTAACACCAAAGAAAAATGATGGCTTGAGCAGTACTGAAGTTTTAAATTCTTTATTTTTCTATACTTTTTTTACTAAATAATACTTATTGATTATTACATTTACAAGCTTAATCTTTGATAAAGATATACATGATAAAGAATTTCTTTTTTCTTTTTTTGGTTTTTCACACTAGCTAATTATAAACTTGAAAAATCATTCTCTCAAACTTTGGAATCTGAGGGGCGCCTGGGTGGCTCGGTAGGTTGAGCGTCTGGCTTCGGCTCAGGTCATGATCTCACAGTTTATGAGTTCGAGCGCTACGTCAGGCTCTGTGCTGACAGCTAGCTCAGAGCCTGGAGCCTGTCTTCAGATTCTGTGTCTCCCTCTCTCTCTGACCCTCCCCTGCTCACGCTGTCTCTCTCTCTTTCAAAAATAAACATTTAAAAAATTATAAAAAATACTTTAAAAAAAAACTTGGGAATCTGAGATGATTAAAACAATTAAGTAGAATTTCAGTACATCTTACCAAGAAGTGGGATAAAAACATCAAGGAGCATAAACCTCTATGGTTATGTCAGGTGAATGGAAATGGCTGGGATTAATATTACCTTGAAGTAGATCATAGGATCCTAAGGAAGTTAAAGACACTGAAGGCCAAGATAACTTCCTAAGGAAGTTAAAGACATTGAAAGCCTAGATTTACAAAAGAAGTATTTATTTGTATTGAAATGTAAATAGAAAAACATACAATGGCTTTCAAATTAAACTATTAACTTTTAAGTAAAATGAAACATATGGTTTGTATAATGTCAGCCAGAAGTAATACCCAATATTGATTATAGGGTTTTTTTTTTCACAGTAAAGTCGAGTAGATGCTATAACTAATAAAGTTGCATACTTTTAAGCCAAAAATACTCAGAAATAGAATAGATGAATGAGTCCATCCTAGAATACATTTTAGGATCATTTACTTACCAAGTGCATCATGTAGTAGAGGAACAGTATTTCCTTCTTCTTGCAGATCAAAGCAGAAGACCCTTAAGTGAAAGACATCGGTATTGTCAAAAGTGTTAGTTTTTTATCCTCATCTAACCTTCATTGATTGTACTTGAGAAGGGTTATCAAAGTGAAGACTTTTTTTTTTTCAAACTACTCTCTATCATAACACCTCTTCGTCAGCCTGATCTTTATAAAGTAACACATAAAAGCAGGAATACTATGATTCCTGGATGATTGTCTCAGAGACAGAAGCATAAATAACTCTAACCCATGTCAGCTGCTAGGGATATAAAGTACCTTAGCCTATATAGGCTGCTAAATGAAAACACTTTAGACTGGGTGGCTTAAACAAAAAACAGTATTTCTCACAGTTCTAGAAGCCGGGAAGTCTAAAACCAAGACAGCAGCTGATTGGGTGCCTGCTGAATGCTTGCATCCTGGTTGTTAGATAGTCATATTTTTGGTGTACCCTCACAAGGCAGAAAAGGTAAAGGAGCTCTCTAGGGTCTTTTTCATAAGAGCACTAGCCTCATTCATGAGGGTTCCACCCTCCCAAAGGCCCCATCTCCAAATGCCATCACAATATATGAATTGGGGGAGACAAATATTCAATCTGCAGCATATTAATTTCTCCTTTCACAATCTCACTCCTAAGAAGGAATATCTAATAAGAAATCTAAAATCAGAAAATTATACTTGTGTAACTGGGCCATATCAAGTAAGTTTTCTTATCACCTCTTAACCTAGCTCAGAATTAGGACAAGGCTCTTTTTTCCTTTGCATTTCAGTGGGGATGGGCTTCATTTTCTCAGAGGGAAAACATCTTAATATCCCATGGTTATATTAAGGGCTTTTGCTATTTTAATTTTATTTGTCTAAAAGAATGATATCTAAAATTATGGGAGACAGATCGAATTATGGCAATTTATCACCCAGTTATAGAAAATTTAAAAGACAATAATCCTATCTAGCCAAACTACAACGCAAGATAAATGATGTCCCAGTACTAGAATATTTCACTAGATTTTATGTTCTTGCAACTTAGGAAAACTGAACTTGAGATAATCAATGGCCCCTCAGTAGAGATCACAACACCTGTTATATCCTATTTTTTTCTTTAAGCATATTCCCTGGCGGCTATGAGGGGGAAAATGGGGCCAGTTAATCTAACTAGTTCTGAGTACTCATAAGGATAGGTCAAAGGTTGAGTCCTAAACAGACCAGTTAACTTCAAACGAAGAAGACATCTGTTCTTCAGTCATATATTATGCCTCCAATAATCCTGGCCAGCTGTCTCAAAAACATTTCAATCACAATAGGGATTAGTTGAGACTGTATAGATAGTTTATTGGGTTAGTGCAAACTTATCACCACTATAGGTAAAAGAGATCAAAAGTCAACACTCTACTGATGATCTGTTAGCAATTTTAATGCACAAAAAATCCTCACTTATTTTAAAACATTGAAATTGGTTTTATTTACACAATGCCCCCAAAAAGCATCTATTCAATGAATGAAAATGAGCTACACTATTTAACACTGTGTGTGGGACAAACAGTATTCCAGTGTTTTGTATTTTCCAGCTGTCATAATGACAAAGCCTTCCTCTTTGTCTTACAGCATTTGTTTTCAGTTGCATTCAACATTTGGATCAAATTGGCATTTGAAAAACCTAGGAAATGTTTATTTATTCCTTTTGCCAAGGAAAAAGGCAGGTCATTCACTCTGTGACAGATGGACAACAAAAGAATCAGAGTTCAGTGACTCACCCAGAGAGACAGTCTATCAGCAATAGCATGACCTGGGTCTCTAAAACACAAAATTTTTATTGTGCCTCAAACTCATTGTAAACCATTCATTATTTAAGCACATTATGAACTTGGGATATTAAATTATCCCTGAAGTCACTGTTTTAAGAGAGATTCTGAAGACCTGACAACTAATCATAGTTAGAAGAGAAAGACATTATAAACCTAGAGTTATTGCTAATACATCTAGTCCTTGTTGTCTCCTATAGTGTTATCTGTGATTGTCTTTTCAAAAATATTGAACAAATGATACCAGACAAATCACAAAGGGTTTAAAATTTGTATTGCTTTCTCATCAGACAGTCTGAAGCTAAGTAAACCAAAATTGAGTTCAAATCTCTTCCTCTAAGGGGACCACAAAGACAGGCAAAACTTCTAACTTCATTCTAGCGTTAATTAGAATCTCTGTGTGCGTGCGCGTGCGCACATGTGAGCATGTGTGCGTGTGTGTGTGTGTGTGTGTGTGTATGTGTGTGAGAGAGAGAGAGAGAGACAGAGACAGAGACAGAGAGAGAGAAAAAGAGAGAGAGAGAGACAGAGAAAGGGAGGGAGAGAAAGAGAGAAAGTAAGTTCTATAGTCCTGTGCTGGAGAAAATTCTAAAAATTTGTGTTGACTCTCTTAGAAACAAGGGGAAAATTAATCTAGATTATGAAGGCTACCTAGTAAATCGATTAGCAATTTAAAAAAATAAACATTATTTTTAACTAACACACCCAGTATCAGGAACATACCTAAATGTTAGTATTTTTGTATCTGATTTCTGGTTCTCTTTAAATACAAGGTCAACCCCCTTGATCATTTTGTTGAGTGTGATCGGAGTCTTCTTATCTGCTACCAGTATATTTTTAAGCACCAGAAATTTATTAGACTGTTTTACAATTTTGGTCCATAGATCATTTAACTCATATTTGGGTGGTTTGTTAAATGCAACCATTTTCAAATAAATCTGGCTAAGTGCTTATATGGCCTTAACTGCACTAGGTAATTCTAATGGCTGTTAGCACTACCTGCTTTTTATGGCTTTCTGGGCAAGAAGACAAAGAAGGGCATTCAAATTTCAAATGGCAAGACATTAAAAAAAAAAGCATTTCCTCATGTTCATGAAATACCATCTTTTGACATAAATGTTTAGGTCAGGCTGTGGAACAGGTTAAGAAGGTGTCTAGAGAAAGGAGAAATATAATGTAAGCTCAATATTTAGTTACATTTTGCAGTAATATGACTGAATTTCCTCATAAATACCAGATCTTCAAGTAGGCAACTAAAATTTCAGCCTCAACAAAAAGAACAATTATTTATATATAAATTACCAACAATTTTAGAATAAAAATTTAAGCCTCTTAATTTAAAGATATTCATGTATTTATTAATTTATTAAACTAACATTCATTTGGCATTGAGGTTTAAAAAGATTAGTCCTATTCCAGGAGGGCAATGGATGAGAGAAAAGGCTGATTCTGTCCCCTTGTGTTAAGAGAAACTCAAGATTAATCCTCATTCTAAAGCCAAATACTCTCTCTTACTCATGGAATTCATTCTACTCTTTCACTAACCCAATGGGACGCTCCCTTTCCACAGAGACACCCTTCAGTCTATATACTACTTTTGATGGAAGTTTTTACCCTTCTGATTTGCCCTTGGGGCTTCTTTTAATCTAAACATTGTAAGACATGGGGGCTATGTGATGAAATTTAGCCCTGATTCCATATATCCCATATGGACAACCTTGTAATGAAGGGTGGCATGGCTCTCCAATTCATTTTAGGCCAGATTATGTTTCCAGTGAGGGCAGGCACCACTGTACCTCCTTCGTCATTGTGTTCCAGAGCCTGGAATACTGCAGGTGCTAAATGAATATTTGTTAAAGAAATAAATGAATGAACTCTTAAAACTAATGAAGTGATAACCACACTTATGCCAAGATCAAATAGTTTATCTGATTTCATATGGATTGTTATCCTGTTCATCCTCTTCCAATCTTGCCTTTCTCTTTTCCCAAAGCACTTGTTCGAGGCTGTTTAGAACCCTTCTCCTGATTTGACTTATGTAACTGTTATTTATGAGTCTATTTTCCTGATTAGGCTGTGATTCCTTGAGGGTAAAGAATGCAGCCTCCTTCCTCTATTTATACAGCTGGTACCTAGGAGAATGCCTCTCATGGGGTAATGCTCAATAAATATTAGAAGGAATCGTTCTGACTGGTGTATACATGTATATTACAGTTGACTAAACTGAGGCCCCTGTTTATAAGGAACACAAGAATACCTAGGCATACTGCTAGCCAGTTTCCACATATTATTTCATTAAACATCAAAACAACTCTCTTAAGTAGGTCTCATTAAACTTGGTGCAGCTTTGGAAACTCAAGATTCAGAGAGGTAAAGCAATTTGACACAAGTTGAGTTAACAGTGGCAGAATGAGAATTCAAATACAAGTCTTTCCATCTCTTCTGTCAATGCCCCTTCTACTATATTATGCTTTCTCCACATTTTCCCTCCAGATGCTTAGGATGGAACTAAACCAATATTTCATTGTTTAAATATATAGACTATATCCTAGGTACTCAATTTACTATTTCCAAAATTTCTTTCATAAAGTTTTACCAAGGGCTAAATTTATCATTTAATCAATTTTTTGATGTCATTAGTAATGATATTACCTTCCTTAGGAACTTGGGCTTTTTGTTTTTTGTTTTGTTTTGTTTGTTTGGTTTTTTTTTTTTTTTTTTTTTTTTTTTTTGGTCTGATTGACTCAATTAAGAAGTGTTTCCTAATTTATATTTTCCCCTTTTCAATTTCAGGTCATTATCAATCCAGCCTTTCCTTGCTGTTCCTAATAAACCTCTTGGAGTTCACTTCCTAGTCATATTTTCTAAGGCCACATTTGCTAAGATGGATAATAATTCCTCATGAATAATGCTCTATACTTTTAAATTTTAAGTTTGTTTGGTTGCCCTCCATCCTACCTCTGTAATTTCAGTGATGTTCTTTCAAGAGAATAATATGGTGATCAGACATATACCTAGCACACTATTTTAAACATGGTTTCATTTTCATTATGACCTGCCAGAAAAACTTGGTTGATTTAGAATCCATGCTGTGACTATAGTCATCTTCTCTTTCTTAAATGTTCTAACCAGACTTTGTCACTCTATTTTTACCAAAATATTTTATAGTGAGAACTTTAATATATTAATACACTTACACAATCATTTTCCCCTGTCATTTTCTCAAGCCAGAGTCTATATTGTACTTTAGTTTTGATTCTGGCCTCTATGATTGTTTTCTATCCCTGTACTCATTACTGTTATATGGGATCATAACAGTCATTTGGAATCCCATAAACCGATTATACAAAACATGATTATGTTTGCTCTGCTCCTCAGTATTTTCTAATTCTTAGCTAAAAGTCTGTGTTATAAACAGATTCAGATGTTCTGAAAAAATTCCTTACCTAAGGTCATTTCTACACTACTAAAAAGATATTTACACAAACACTTGAGTACTCAACTAATCTCCATGTATATTATATAATTTTTTAATCCATTTTCTTTAAGTTTTATATGCTTTACTTTTAATTAATTTTTTTTTATTTTTAAGTAATCTTTATGCCCAATGTGGGGCTTGAACTTATAACCTGGAGATCAGGAGTCATATGCTCTATTGACTGAGTCAGCCAGGTGCAAGTGTGATATGCTTTTTTAAAACACAAAAGAATTTTCTTTGAATTTAATCTTTTGTACCCTATTGTACTTTTGCTTTTAAATTTACTACAGTCTCAGTTATTTTTTCACATTCCTGTGAAAAAATTGGACACCTGCAGTGTCCAATATAGTTGCATGTGGTTTTTCAATTTAAATTGATTAAAATTAAATTAAATTAAATTCTTTAATTGCACTAAGCACCCTTCAAGTGCTCCACATGTGCTTACTGTCTGTTATGTTGGACAGTGCGGATTATAGAGGAATCCCACCAACACAGAAAGTTCTATTAGGCAGTACTGCCCTAAAGAATACATAAATGCCAACAAGGACTATCTCTGTCTCTGAATTCTCTCTCTCTTAGTACCCTGCTATTATTACACAGCAATCAATAAATTTGTTGCTGTGTAATAAATTATTCAATTTATTTGTTCTAGAATAATTACTATTTAGAGTTAGTAAGGTTGGATACTTTAGATACCACCCAGTGTAATCCTACCACTTAGAGACGATGGTGTTCAGCTCAGAGATGTTAATTTATTTCTTCAAGGTAAACCCAAAACATGAACATTGGTCTCCTAAATTCAAATCCACACTGCTCTTTCTACTAATTCACTCTGAATTCTTGATGAATTCATGAACTATATGAACCTCGTGCTCATATCAAAAATCACAGGGACACTCACAGGAAAAATATGGTAGCAGATTTGAGATATAGAATTAAAATAAAATCACAAACATCTTTGAGATGCAGCCATATTTGAAATTATATTAAAATGTTTTGAATGTGTGGACATGTGCATTATTGTTACTGTTTACTGAGAGGTATATATTTGCAGATGGAGGTGGGGGGGGGGACACATGTATTTATTTATTCAGCAAACATTTACTGAGCATCTGCTATGTGATTGGCACTGAATATATAATCATCAGCAGAGCATGTGGCTAAACCAGAACTAGCAGTTACCAGACTGTGGGAACAGCGGACTTCTAACTAGAAATTGCAAAGAAGATTGTAAATACTGCCAATAGAAGCCAATACAGAATTATGTAAAAAGAATTCCAAAACTCATCCATGGAGAATGTCGGAAAAACTTATTGGAAGGATCCTATAATCATCCATTTCTTCAACCAGTAATGAATTAACACCGAGTAAGTGTATTGATATGCTAAGGAAACACAAAGGTGAGGAAGCCAAGACCCTAGCCCCTTGAATCCTCAATCCAGTCTAAGAGCCCACCCTACTGAATATGCACAGTGTCAGAAAGAGCAAAGATCCCTAAGGGGTCTAACCCTAATGCTAAGATCCATTGGGACCATCATTTATCTGTCACTGACCTAGGCTATCCATCTCCATAACCATACAGTGAGAGTGGTGGATGAAAACAGGTAAGCTAAAGATGCCACTGAGCAACTGCTAATCTTTAGAAACAAAGTGGTACTTCTTTTTCTTTTTTTTTACGTTTTTTATTTATTCTGGGGGGGGGCATGTGGGGGAGGGGCAGAGAGAGAGGAAGAAAGAGAGAATCCCAAGCAGGCTCTGCACTGTTAGTGCTGAGCCTGATGTGAGGCTCGAGCTTGGGAACTATGACATCAAGCCCTGAGCCAAAACCATGAGTCGGTTGCTTAACTCATGGTTGCTTAACCCACTGAGCCACCCAGGCGCCCCACAAGGTGGGACCTCTGATGCAATGGGCAGCACTATTGTTTTAAAAGTTCTTTTATTCTAAGCAGCAATAATGTATATGAATACTAGCAGGATCTTGTGATACCTATAAAACTTGGAATTTGGAATGTAAGTGATAAGCATTATGTGATTATTACATTAAATTATTATTCAGTGTAGCAATATTTCATGCTTTTTAAAAATGCAGCAATAATCCATTTAAAGATTTTATAGCAAGGTGATAAGGACAGTGTTCTAAGTCGACTCTGGTATCACTAAATTATGCATTACCAAATGTTTGGTAATTGTCAATTACTTAAATCCTAGACTGGGTCTTTCCACTAGTTTTCAAGGTGACTTCTTTTTGTTTCTGTTTTAATACCTATAAGTCAAGGTAGGAGATTCTGAAATGATATTTGCTGCCTACTTTTGAAAGGTCTTTTGATGATTGGTGGGCTAATATCTATAGGCACACTGCAATAATTGCATAAAAGAGGAAAAGACTTCAGAAGATTTAGGCTTTCCTAGGGAGTTTTTTTTTTCTTTCTGGGATTGTGTGTGTGTGTATGTGTGTGTGCACATGCATGCATTTTTCAAATTCAAGAATATATTAGCACCCTTCAGCCCTCTGGTAAGATGTTGTCCTCAATGAATTATCAAAAGTATTCACTAAAAATTATACTATTTGTTACTTCCTTCAGAATTCTAGTGAGTAATGCATTTAAACTAATGCTCTGTCAAATTTAATAGTTGTAATTGCCTAATTATCTGCTCTAGTGTGATGGTGAAGCCTTTTAACATCTTACTTCCCCCAAAGGAGAATGCATTGTAGTTTCTAGAATACTACCTTCCTCTTCTTTGGGGAATACTCAAGCAAATAATTCATTTTGCTCTCAGCTAAATAAACCTTATCCTCTTCCTCAATAGCTGGTTTTTTGGTTGTCGTTTTTTGTTTTTCATTGTATGTCTTTGCCTTTTTTCTTAGGTCTCAGGTATACAAAATGTTTCTAAGTGGATTAGTATTCATATTCATAAAATGTAGTTCCTTTGATGTTTTTTGACTTTGTCAATTACTTTTATGGTATTCCTTTCTAGTGGGCCATTTTCATCTTTACCTTCTTCAGCATTACATGTCCAGAATCATGTCTTTCATTTTCTTAATAATTAACACTCTTCTTATCAACTTCTAAAGATTTATATTACTTTACACAATACAATTAATTACCAGACATGACCAGATGACCTTTGCACTAAGATAAATCAATTTTTAAGTGTTTATTTTTATTTGCTTGTTTCAATTTTTACACAATGTTTAGCTCAGTGAACTTAGTATCTAATTGTAACATGCAAAGTACATTCTCATGATGTTAATTTTCACCTCTGACCTTAAAACTGGGACTCTCAACTTGATCTATTAATACATAATCCATTTAGGGATACAAGGTAGTATGTGCAACAATGAGACAAAGATGTGATTGACACACAAGGATGCCACCCTGCACAGAGGATGCAGAGTGTCTCTTTTAATAGAGGATATAGAAAATTACAGAGACATGTCAATAAAGCTATAAGTAGCAGAAAAGATAGGTATTGAGTTCCCCAGGTATTCCAAAGTTCTACACAGCGCAGTAGAAACTTCTAACAGCAGGTCTTCCCTATCATCAAGCAAAAGTCGTTCACTAATGCAAAAGTCCAAAACGCCTGAGTGTTAGCTGCTCAACAAGGTGATGCCAAAGTCAGTCGCTGGGAAAGTTCACTTAGGCTCAAACTCAGACTGATTTGAAGTCTTCTGTTGTCATTTAACCTCAATTTTATATTTTTAGAGGGTCAATTCAGCAAGTAAATTCTTTTACTTTTTAAGCAGATATTAACATCAACTCAAGTCACTCAGTTTGGACAGTATTTGATCACTTAAACAAACACAGGCATACCTAAGAGATATTGTAGGTTTGTTCCAAACCATTGCAATAAAGTGAACATGGCAATAAAGCTAGTCAAATGAATTTGCTGGCTTCCCACCTCATATAAAAATTAGGTTATACTATAGTCTATTAAGAGTGTAGTAGCATTATGTCTATAGAAACAATGTAAATACCTTTAACTAAAAAATAGTTTATTGCTAAAAAATACTATCACCTGAGCTTTCAGCACAAGGTAATCTTTTACTGGTGGAGGGTCTTGCCGTTGCTGTTGATGGCTGCTAGTTGACCAGGGTGATGGTTGCCAAAGGTTGGGATGGCTGTGGCAAGTTTTTAAAATAAGGCATCAATCGACTCCTCCTGTCCCAAACAATTTCTCTGTAGCATGTGACGCTGTTTGATAGCATTTTGCACACAGTAGAACTTCTCTCACAATTAGAGTCAATCCTCCCAAACCCTTACCCTGCTTTATCAATGAAATTTCCTTTGTTGCCTTTGTTATAAATCCTTTGTTTCAACAATCTTCACAGTGCCTACACCACGAGTCAATTGACTACACCACGAGTCAATTTCCTCTCAAGAAACCACTTTCTTTGTTCATCCATAAGAAGCAACTCCTCATCCATGAAAGTATGATTATGTGATTGCAGCCATTCAGTCACATGTTCAGGCTCTACTTCTAATTCTATTTCTCTTGCTCTTTCCACAACATCTGCAGTTACTGCCTCCATTGAAGTCTTGAACCCTCAAAATCATCCATGAGGGTTGGAGTCAACTTCTTCCAAAATCCTGTTAATGCTGACATTTTGACTTCTTCCCATGAATCATAAATGTTCTTAATGGCATTGAGAATGGCGAATCTTGCCCAGAAAGTTTTCAATTTACTTTACCCAGATCCATCAAAGATATCGCTGTCGATGGCAGCTATAACCTTAGGAAATGTATCTCTTAAATAATAAGACTTAAAAGTCAAAATTACTTCTTGGTGGCAGAAAGTATATTATGACAGCAGGCATGAAAACAGCATTAATATCTTTGTCCATATCCATCAGCGCTGTTGAATGCCCAGTCGCATTGTCAATGAGCAGTAATATTTTGAAAGAAATCTTTTTTTTTTTGAGCAGTAGGTCTCAACAGTAGGCTTAAAATATTCAGTAAACCATGTTGTAAACAAGTGTGCTGTCAGCTAGGCATTATTATTCTATTTCTAGAGCACAGAGTAGATTTAGCATAATTTTCAGAATGGCCAATGAGAAGTGACTCCAACTTGAATTTTTAAAAATATTTTATTTATTTTTGAGAGAGAGAGTGCAAGCAGGGGAAGGGCACAGAGAGAGGGGGACAGAGGATCAGAAGACGGCTCTGTGCTGACAGCAGTGAGCCCAATGTGGGCCTTGAACTCACAAACCTTGAGATCATGACCTAAGCCAAAGTCTGACACTCAACCAGCTGAGCCACCCAGGCACTATGAAGTGACACCAACTTAAAGCTATCAGCTGCATTCGCCCGTAACAATAGAGTCAGACAGTTCTTTGCAGTTATAAAGCCAGGCATTGAGTTCTCTCCAGCTATGAAAGTCCTAGATGACATCATATTCCAATATAAGGCTATTTTGCCTACACTGAAAATCTGTTGTTTAGTGTAGCCATCTGCATTAATCAGCAAAACTAAATCTAAATAGCTTGCTGCAGCTTCTACATTTAAATAAATGTAGAAATTCAATATCTTTCTGTTGTATCAATCTCATTTATTAAAAAAAAAACAATATAAGATGACAAAAATATCATCAAATTAGCATTAAGAACCAGCACAGAATTTAGAAAACATTACCCCAAAGATCAAGCAAATTATTTTAATAGGTAACATTTCTCCCACAATACTGCCTGGTCTCCACAAACACCAATTCTTAAAAGACACTAACACACTTAGAATATAGCACACTTTAATTGATGTTCTATATTCATGTCTTTCAGGTAACTCTCAATACCCTTTTGTTTTTATTTATGCAGGGCAGGGGCAGAGAGAGGGGGAGAGAGAAGCACTACCAGGCTCCATGCTGTTACTGCAGAACCCAACATGGGGCTCAAACCCATGAACCATAAGATCATGACCTGAGCAGAAATCAAGAATTGGAAGCTTAACCAACTGAGCCACCAGGCACCCCTCAATACTCTTTTAAATATTTTCCAGAAATTTTTGAACAGCCCCTAGAGATTTTATTTTCCCTTAAAATGATCAGAATAAATTCAGCTTTTGTGAAAATATACAAAATGTAAATAGAGAAACATGTATACTCCGACATTTTTGCATTCTGCGGTAAATGCATAATCATCATGGGAAAAAAAAGCAGAGGAAAATCTGTGGACAAAGTGTAGGGCTACAGGATTCCAACAGATTAAAGTGTCACAATGAACTCAGCACCAAAGACTACCAAGAACACGAAACAATAAACCACCTCGAATATAAAACAGCAACAGATTTAGATTCCTCCAAGGACATCAGACATTGCAATTGTAAAATACAGACAAAGAAATACAGGATGTGATTGTAAAGATCAAGGAAAAAGAAACTATAAAAATAAGCAAATTTGGGGAATAAAATATATAATCAAAGTTGTAAAATAAAGCCTACCACAGATCTAGTTTTAAAAAGATGGGAGACCCACCAGGTGAAGAATATTGCAAAATACATAACTGACGAAGAATTCATATATCGAACAGAAAATTTAACAAAGAGATCTCCATAAGCTAGTGACTATAGGAAAATATAAAGGGTTAATTGGCTTTTGAAAAACTACTCAACTGCCCAAGAAATAAGACAAACAAAATTCAAATAATAATAAAAATAGGGGCGCCTGGGTGGCTTAGTCGGTTAAGCAACCAACTTTGGCTCAGGGCATAATCTCATGGTTCGTGGGTTCGAGCCCTGCAACAGGTTTTGTGCTGACCGCCCAGAACCTGGAGCCAGATTTGGTTTCTGTGTCTCCCTCTGTCTCTGCCCCTCCCCCACTTGCACTCTGTTTCTCTCTCTCAAAAATAAATAAAGATTTAAAAAAATTTTTAAAAAATAACAAGGGCCAATCAGAATGGGGAAATTTGAACTTTTTTGCTGCTGTGTTTGCTGCTATTGGGTTGTCAACTGATGCAGTCATTTTGGAAAACAACTTGGTGGTAGTTAAATTAAGCATGCCTGTATATTAAAACCTCTAATTTAATTTCTGTGAATGTGCCTTCCCCAAAGATACACACACATAGGTGTACAAGGAGACATGACCATGAATGAGCATAATAAATGCTTTTTTGGAGGGAAGGGTGGGAGTAATACCTCGTGCTTCAGTAGATTTTGCTCTTTCACTCTTATCTTCCTTATTTCCTTCCTTTCCCCCATTCCCCCTCTCCACCTTCCTTATCCCTCCTTCCTTCCTCTTCCCTGGTCCCTCTCTTCTATTCTCCGTCCCTTTACTCTTAAGTTGTCTGCTCTGTTGTTTTATCTGCCTGCCTCCCTCCCTCAATAAATTGTAAGCTTCTGGAACTGAGATTGTACGACACTATCTTTATACAGACATTGCCTAAGCATAGAGTCCAGTGCCCCGTGGGGTACCAATGTGCAAATGTACAATGTACTGATGCACAATGGTTCTTTAATGTAATATGAAATTGTTGTAATAATGTGGCATATGTTTATGCATGTGATTCAAAATATTAGAAAGTAACAGAAAGCTTCATTTATGAAAAGTTTTACTTTCAAATACACGTTGCTGTGGCTCTAAAGCCAGTTAAGGGCAACTACAAGCTCCCCTTAACTTCAGACTATGATTAAATAGTATAAATGCTTGATTTCATGAAGGATTAATGTTGAACTTTTTAAATATAAAAAGCCGTATCTGTAAACCATTATAAGAACTTTGGCCTCTTTTACACATTTTCCTTTGTGTTTCAGAAATAGGAATCACTGTAACCAGGTGATCAACCTAATAAAGAGAGAGCTTTTACTTCTTTCCCACTGACAGCCCAAACAAAGCAATAGCCAAACTTCAGAATATAAGCTATTTAAATTGGAATATCTTTGGTTCAAAAGTGCCCCCAATAAATAGAAGGAAAATCATTTCAAAATTTGTTGTGTGCTTGGACAATATCTAGTTTCAGGGGAAAACAAATACGGAAAAATTCTAAAATCTATAAGCCTGAATTAAAATAAGAGCTGGCACGAAGCCTATAAAATAAATTGTGGTCCTCATAAGGAAGGCAATACATGAAACCTCCTTAGATTCTGAAATAATAAGGATATCTAAACACCTGGGTGGCTCAGTCAGTTAAGCGTCCGACTCTTGCTTTCATCTCAGGTCATGATCTCATGTCTTTGAGTCACATGTCCAACTCTGCTCTCATGGTAGGGAACATGCTTGGGATTTTCTCTCTTTGGCCCTCCCTCTCTCAGGCATGCACACACTTGCTCTCTGTCTCTCAAAATACATAAATACACTTCAAAATAAAATAGAATGCAGCATTTTCTTACAATGGTCTTCAGTTCTCAGTCTCATGGAAAAAAATGTCTAAGATTTTGTTAGTACGTTTAGTAAACACATATATTTCTCTTCTTCCAATAAGAGTAAGCTTTAAAACATTTAAAAGATAGAACTCAATATTTTCTCCCTTTCCAGTAATTAACATTAGTATGACGGCTTCATCTTTCTTTTTTTTTTTTTTTTTACAGGGTATAGGTAACTAGGATAACCCATGATGTGGTCTTCAACTATTAGGCTAAAGAAGAGATACAGAGAGAGAGAGAGAGAGAGAGAGAGAGAGAGAGAGAGAGAGAGGATAATCTAATCACAAATTTGGGATATGGACCCCAACAAAACTGAATCCAAAACTTAAGTCCATGACGTACTGGTTGTATAAC
The DNA here is from genome assembly GCA_028646485.1 of Cryptoprocta ferox. NCBI lineage: Eukaryota > Metazoa > Chordata > Mammalia > Carnivora > Eupleridae > Cryptoprocta > Cryptoprocta ferox. The sequence goes on from CM053570.1 coordinate 35,711,011, forward strand.
CTTGAACTTCATTTTCCTTATCTGTAACACAGAGAACATAATATCTACCTAGCTCATAATTATATAATAAGGATTAATTGAGAAAAACCATGTAAAATAATTAGCACAAATGCTTGGCTCTTAGGTAGCTATTGACAAATACCACTACCATATTACTTTGTCATTCCTACTAAATGAGGAGTAAACTGAGAGTATGGAGCCTCAACTGTTTATATTCTGTAGTCTCAATGTACTAGTAATACAGTTCCTTAGCATATAGTCAGTATTCAATAAAAGTTTGGTGAATAACTACTTTTAAATTGACACTCATAAATTATATCTTGTAGCAAATTTATTTAAATACGATTCAACATTAAGTTATATTTTAAGTGGAAGAAAACAGATAATATCTGAAACATTGCAACTGGATATCTGATATGCTGTCAAACAATCATTTACAGTTTTGAAGCCTATGAGAAAACTTGTCACAGTGGAAAGAGCAAGGGTCTTCAGAATTATATTCTAATTGCTAAAGGAACTTAAGTTCTTCAACTTCTCTGGGCCTAAGTTTTCTCATCTTTGAAATGGTGTGTATTCCCCAGGTGTGAGATTGATTAAATGAGACAACACCTATAAAGTAGCTAGTCTAGTACTTGGCACTTAGTATTTGCTCAACATATGTCAGTATATCTCCCCACACTCCCACCATTTCTCAGTCTATCTTATCATTTAGAAAACAACCCATCTTTACAACATATAAAAGCTGTCTGTAATAGGGAAACTCAACCAGTGTACAGTAAGTTAGACAGGAAGAAGTCTTAATTGAGTTGAATGAATCTTTCTGGAAGTAATGAGAAAATGAAGGGATATATGTCAATGACTCTCATATTTACATTTCCCTCCATAGTGATCCAGATTAGTATATACATCTGTCTGTTTGCCAACTCTACTTGGAAAACTCACTGGCACATCAAGTACAAAAAATCCATGCCCTAAATCCTCAAAACCTGGCCTTTCCCTAGTGCATCCTGTTTTAGGGAATAGGAAGATATTCAATCCAAAGGTGTAAAGTAATATTTTACAATCATCATTAACCCCTACTTCTCCAGTTACTCCCTCCACCCCCAGTATCTTATAACCCATTGAGCTTTCCTTCTAAATATCTCTTGAATCTGTCTACTTCTCTTCATCTCCATCGCTTCTACCTTTGTCCAAGCTATTACAACGTCACACCTAGAAAAATGCAATAGCCTTTTTTCTGGCTACTTATATTCACTCTTATCCTTTTCCACTTTATTCCCCAAAATTGTAGTGATCTCAAACAAACAACTAACAACAACCAAAACCCACTGCATGATATCTTTGTTTAAAACACTTAAGCTGCACCCACTGACATGATCCACAAATGCTTACATTGCCTATCTAGGCCAGCCTTAACTCCCCAGCAACATCTCCACCCCTTACTGGCATCCTCCCTCACTCTGCTCTCTACACTCAAGTTTCCAAAGGTACCATACACCTTCTTGCCTCCAGGACTCGGCACATCTATTCCCTCTGCCTGCGAGGCTCTTCTTACTTCTCCCACATCTACCCTCCACCTGATTAAATCCTACTCAGTCTTCAGAGTTTTTGCTTCAACCGTACATTCCCCAGAAAAGCCTCTTCTGACCTGCCAGACCAGATCTGTTCGCTGTTGTTTTTCCAAGTCCTTCTACTTTTCTCTCGTAGCCTTATCACGGTCTCTACGTACATTTTTGTGTGTATTTGATTAATTCCCCCTTTCCATTTTAGACCCTAAGCTTTTTAAGCCTTTTTGGCCCACTGCTGCATTGTGGTTAGGCTCACCACTACAGGCATATCACAGATACTCAATAGCTATCAAATAAGTTAATGGATGGATCAATATAAACTAAGCTAAGGTCATCACTACTCTTCATTCATTCATTCCTGAGACCCTCCTTCCCAACCCCACAAACATGGGTGATTTTTGTTTGCTTGACTTTTGTTACTCAGAGAAGAAAAAATGAGAGCAGAACATTGGAGAACTGAAGCATATGGTAGACAATGGATAGCTTCTGCTGAAGTGAGATCTATAGGTGGTTATAACTACAGTTATCAGGGAAAACAAAGGGTAAGACAAGGAGTGTGTTTTGGCCTTTAATAGTAGATTTTCTGTTTTTCTAGTTTATTTTTGGTACTAAAGATTGGACTGAGAAATAGATTGGGACTCAAAGCACAAATAGATAGCTGAGACTCTGTCCTCTACTAGAAAGGAAAAACAAAAAAAAACAAAAACAAAAACAAAAACAAAAACAAAAAGAAAACAAAGACAAGAATCTGTTTCCTGTTATTCAGAAGTCAAGGAAGGTCCATACGAGCTTTTCTTATAAACTGTGGAGATTTAAGGTCAGCTATAAGGAGCTAAGAAGCCAGTATGGCTGTTTAGAATTGAAATGGCAATGATGAAATAGATTTCATCTCAGAAGCCAGTTCTGAACTATTAAGAGTGGCTTCTTAGAGATCTATGTTGCCAAGAATTCTGACACAACATCTGAGTCAAAGAGCCAAGAGTGCTATGATCAATTAGTGATGTGAGTCAGGCTTTGAATGGGTAGTGGTGGAATGCAAGTTAGGTATTAGCATTTACTCTTCAGAAACCAGAAAGTTGATAGGAAGATGGTATGGGGGATTGAATTAGCATTCCATTCATTCCCATTACAGGATTAAGAAATACATTTGGAGTTCAGTATCTGTTCCCTACCCAGGCCAAACGTGCTGTCCATCATTCCTGATTAATAATTTGGAAATTGGCCTGAGAACTGTAGATATAGAAATGCTAAGTGGTTTCACCCAAGATATTTATGAGAGCTCATGACAGGGTTGGAAGAATTTTTATTCCAGTGCCTTATCTTAATCAATATGGTCTCATTTTAAATTCACAACCTGTGATGTATAAATACCTGAACGTGTCTAATGAGATCAATTAAATATTTAGCTTGACATTGTCAACAGGAAATGGAACATTTGCATGGAAATAAACACTGCTACCTTTACTATTCTAAGTAATACACTCCTCTGCAGTTCAATTTTCTGGTCACACTTATGCCACAGTAAATGTCTCTGGAGATAATATCAAGTCTGGCTACTCTTAGGGGAAGATGAAGAGTGAGTGTGACTAGTTTGCATTATTTATCTTTTCTTATTGTGAAATCCAAGCTCAGAGTTCCTTATCAGTGTTTGTTGAAATATACATTAAAGGGTTTACTGAAATATATCTACTTCCACCATCAGTTGTCACTGTGACTTTAAGTATGTAATGACTGTCTATAGATTCTCCATGTCAACCCAGAAAGCACACACATATTGTTTATAAACACATTTTCTCCCATCTGCTGCTGTTGTCTTACCTCTGCTTTAAAATACATAAGTTGATCAGAGTTGTATGGGTGGAGTAATATCTGCAGTGCCACACCACCTACAAGCTGTAATATATCATCCATGTCTCTGGGGGTCCAACTCACTAATTACTTCTCCAGAAATATATAAGAGGTCACCTGCCTGCTACCTTTCATCATTACTTACCCACCACAAGACTGTTAAAATGGTTGTAAAGATATGAGGAGAAAATGAGTGTGGGGCATTTATAAAACCTGGAAACCAACTTCATTGGTAAGAGAGCCCAAATCAAACTCCAGGTATATATAGTAAATGAGGCAGGGAGCAATCTGAAAAAACAAGATAGTGGCAAATAACAGACCAACAGGGAGAAGAAGGAGGCTTGCACCACTCCTTGAAAGTGTATGGGACTGAAATATAAAAATATAAAATATAAATTATAAAACTATATATACCTACTAGGGGAGCCTCGGTGGCTCAGTTGGTTAAGCATCCAACTCTTGATTTCAGCTCAGGTCGTGATCTCAAGGTTCCTGAGATGGAGCCCTGTGTCAGGTTCTGCACTGACAAAGTGGAGCCTGCTTGGGATTATCTCTCCCTCTCTCTCTGACCCTCCCCTACTCACACTTTTTCCTCTCTCTCTCTCTCTCTCTCTCTCAAAATAAATAAACATTTAATATATACCTGTATATATAGATAGATAGGTAGTATATCTTTATAGATTTTTACAGTATATATTTATATACTAGATTTCCTTAAAATCATTTGTAAATTTTGCAGCAAACTCTTAGCTCTCTGCTGCGTTTAAAAATGATGGTATAGGGGCGCCTGGGTGGCTCAGTCGCTTGAGCGTCCGGCTTTGGCTCAGGTCATGATCTCGTGGTTGGTGGGTTTGAGCCCCGCATCGGGCTCTGTGCTGACAGCTAGCTCAGAGCCTGGAGTCTGTCTTCAGATTCTTTGTCTCTTGCTCTCTCTGACCCTCCCCTGCTCACTCTCTCTCTCTCTCAAAAATAAATAAAACATTAAAAAAAATTTTAGGAATATAAATAAATAAAAATGATGGTATAAACGCGCATGATTTGTGTAAACCAAGATCCTAAAATCCTTTCAGTATAATAAGGTAAGTGCTGTTTCCGGCTTTGAGTTGGATTGGGGGATAAAATTAAAGATGTCCATCCCTGGTTTTCAGTATCCAGAGATCATTCAGACACTGAGAAACACCAGGGTGGAGCAGTCCTGTTGCCCATTCATGCTTTGAATCCATCTGTAACTATTCTAGCATCTCTCTCCCCACCCCTGAACAAAGTTCATTACAGAGCCTGGAACTGGCCCCTAAACAACAGGTTTAAATGTGACTTTTCTTTACTTTCCAGGTATATGTGGAAGGTAATGGGGGGACGGTGATAATATCATTGTTCTATTTAGGGGATATGGAAGGAATTCAGATTTATGCCATATTGAAGAATAAAGATATGAAAGTTGAAAAGGGGAACTTCCTTTTCATGCTTATGAAGTTAATTTGTTCCTGAAAAAAAAAAGTTAGGCCTATTCTACCTTAAAGTCAGAAAACCAAGGCACACAGATGAAAAATTTTCTTTGTTATCTCAGTAAGTGTAAAATGCATATTAAAAAACAATCTCCAGAACTCAGAGTTAGTTTTATAGTCCTGTGATAGTACATTTTCCTTCTGGTTCTCATATGTGAAAATTGACAAATATCTAGTTGATATATATTCATGTGTAATCATGATTTCATGTATTTTCAAAAAGCCTAATAACGTGTCTAACCATTCTTTCTGAAGATAAAGGAACTAGCCAAGATTTTTTGCCATTAGTTCTAGGAGTCTATATGATATCACCACTGCTTATGACAACTGCTTTAAGATCTTTAAGATCAGATATGTTGTGCATTAACCTTGGACTGCCCTTTTGGCATGCTGAATTCTCTATAATTCTCATTAATTCATGATCATCAAGATGAAACCATTAAGTACCTATTAGGTTCTAGGAGACATGGAAGGCCACAGCCATCTGGTAGCTTAAAATTATCCTGAAACAAACCTAGAGAACATGGAGGATCTGGATTAACTTTCCAGACTGATTTAATCACTGTTTAGATTCAAGATTAGCAAAGAGCCACCTTAATCTCAAGAGACCATGAACTGACAAATACATGGTTATTATTCCTTCACACGTTTATTGGTTTGCATTCAATGGTTTAATTTTTCTTCCAAAATAACTTTCTAGTCTAGATAAACAAGGTCATATGTGAAAGAAAAAACTATTGTGAAAAGAAAAAGAAAAGGGACTTTTAAGATACTCTGAAACTGAAGGGCAAGTTCATGTAGGGTTGATAAATTCAAAGGTCTGGTTAAACACAGCATAGATAATCTTCATTTTTAGCATGCTTTACAGTTCTGGCAAAGAATTGTAACAAAAAGTTAATCTTTAGAAATAAGCATAGTATTCGCATCTCTAAAACATAGATAGGTTTTATAAATAGATTTAGATAAATTGATCAGGTTCATATGACTAAATAATTGAACCTACATATTCTTAGTCTGTGGTCTCTTATACAACATCAGAGAATATTTTTATTTTTCCTGTCTCACATAAATTTAGACAGAAATGCTATTTATTTGTACAAGTATAAATTCATGTCTTGATGATATGCAGTTGAAAAGGTTTTATTCTTGAACTTACAATCAACAATGCAAGACTCTCATTATTTATATCATACCCCAAATTTGACAGGGAGTGACTATATTCAGTATTATTTCGATGGTAAATTTTTGGTGAGAGAACAAAACCTGAACTTTCTTTGAAGACAAGCTAACATGAACTTAGAAGAGAAGGAAATCTTAATTTTCTAAGCATCAGGAGTTAAGAGTACTTTGCAAAGTTTAGGTGGTTTTTGTAAAGCAAATTTCCTGTCCTATGCTTTCCTTGCTGAAAACTGATAGAGAAGCCACAAATGGAAAGAAGGTACTCCATTAGTCCGCAGTAATTTCCCTTGTACAAATTAATATGAGGTGGACACGGAAATGGCTCTCAGTTTGCCTTCCTGTGGGGGTGCCCCTGTGAGCCTGTGCAGACTCCCTGTTATGAGTAATTGGGTGACAAGCTTAGGGGCACTGCAGGCATAGGAAATCAGCTATAAAGAACAAGAGTCCCCCACCCTGATTTCCCACATAAGGAAGTCTTTTCACATGTTTCTCTTTGTTTAGCTTTGGTTTTGTTTTTTGTTTTCTTTTTTCCTTTTTTCTTTTAAACAACCGCAACCCACAAGCCCTGCCTAAGGGTGTATATTGTAAACCATATGGATCGCTGAGCTTTCAGCCCCTGGCTTTCATAGCTTTCTCATCCAGGATGCTAATATTTCTATGATTCACTAACATGACAAGAACATGATATGCTGCTTCTGGCATCCTTCCTTTGGGGGGAGAAAAAAAATCTGAAAGCTGTACTTTACTAGTAAAAATTGCCATGAAAATCAATCCATTTGATGACCCCCCCAAGGCTGCACTATCATCTCAGAGATGAAAGTGCATCATCTGTTCCAGAAAAGGGGGTAAAAAGCAAGAAACAAAAGTTCAGTATCTGGGTCATCCCACAATGTTGAGAGGAAGTTCACGGCTCAAGTGGTCAGATAATACTCTCATGCTACTGTTTGGAACAATAACCCACCAGGATGAGACTCATATCTTTGCCTCCATCTGCTTTCCTGTCTCTGCAAAATTATAAAAAAAGTAAAATTAAAAAATTAAAAAAAGAAAAAGAAAAAGAAAAAAAAAGAAGAAGGCAAGTATTTACTGATATACAATCCCCTGGTAAGAGTCTTCTAATTTCTACATCCTGCTTAGTCATGCTGTATCTGAAACACTATGTGCATTCTCTTTAACTTGTTTTTGTAAGTTATCCTTGCATTTGAAGAATATTCACCCACAGAAAACAAAAATGAGATCTTTTTCTCGTAAACCAAAGAAAAGAAGTAACCCTCTACTGACCTAGGATTTGTGCTGTTTGATTTCTGCCTCAAGCATCTACAATAAAATATTGAAAATGCTTAGTAGAGGTTTCAGCTCATAGGAAGACCTGAAGCACAATTTTCATTCTGGCACAAGGGCTATTTCCTAGGGAGAGAGGAATGGAATTGTGAAACAGGACTTTCTTCATGGAGGCAGTCTTCAGTGACTAATGGGCAACCCTCTTCACTCAATTATTTATGCTCTGCATAACAAACCTGCACACAATTATTTGGGGGAGAGAAATATGCCCTCTGTTTATATGCCCTCAGGTAGGAACTACATCTCTCTATGATGCATTTTATAGGACACCGACAATTGTTAGGGATCTTGCAGGTCAATTTTTCATGCAATGCAAGAACCACTTCCACAACATCATTGCCAAGGAGTTGTCTAGTGCCTACCGCTTATGTTAACAAATATTTATTGAACACTAAGTTTAAGTAGCAAGCTAAGTTCATGCAAAGATTTTTCTTAAAAAACCAAATACATAAATCTTGCCCTCAAGATTCTCACAGTCTAGAAGAAAAGAGACACATGTAAACAATTATAAGAACTGTGCTAGGAAAAAAGAAGGTAATAATTAATTCTGAGTGGTTGAAAGAAATTATAAAAAAGTTAGTAATAGGAAGAGATCTTAAGAATGAGGGGATGGTAACCATATGGAGAAGAGATAAAAAGACATTCTAAACAAACAAACAAATAACAACAATGAAACTACATCTAGGAATGTAAAAATTCTGGGGATATTAAATTATGTAGACACAGTTATTTCTCTTAGGTTTTGCCCTAATATGGTAGTCACTAATAGCATACAGCTATGGAACACTCAAAGTGAATCCAAATTGAAATGTTCTTTAAGTGTAAAACATACACTAGATTTTTAAAATATTTTTAAATAACTATAAAATGTATTCTAACACATTACTGCATAACAAGTTACCCTAAACGTTGTAGTTTAAAACACTACCATTAAGTATCTCATAGTTCTGTGGGTCAGGAGTTTGAGAGTGATTTTTGCTTAGGAACTCTCATGGGGTTAACAATAAGGACTCCAGGCAGGGTTGCAGACCCATGAAGGCACGAGTGAGGCTGGAGGACCCCCTTACCAGCAGATCACTCACATTGCTGTTAGCAGACCTCAGTTCCTTGCTAGCTGTTTTTTCAGAGACCTCAACTCTTTGCCACATGAACCCTCACCATACATAAGAGTCCTCATTTTATGGCAGCTGGCTTCCCGCAGAGTGACTGATCAAAGAGAGAAAGCAAATAGGAAGCTATAATACCTTTGATGGGGCTCAGGACAGGCCACCCGAAAATATGCCACTTGGGCATATTAATTATTTTGAATTAAGGTTACTTAAGAAATAGCTAGTGCAAAAAAGACACTCTGACCTTCCTCTGACTCCCTGAAAGCAGGAAATAAATTCCCATGTGAAAATTACCTTCCTAGCACCTGGAGAGTAGAAAGCATCATTCTCACCAGAGATAGGGAATTCAGGACCTAGAAGGCTATATAAACAAACCTTGTTACTCCCTCATTAATTTGCTAAACCAAGCCCAAATTCTTTGTCCTGTCAACTCTTAACAAATGTATTGTTGTTTGTCTAATATGTATAAAAGGTGCCTTCTTTGGTCACTATTTTGGGTCTCTTATTTTTATGAGCTCCCATACATACAAAACAAAACTAAATTTGTTTTTCTTCTGTTAATGTGTCTTAGGTCAATTGAACTATTAGACCAGCCAAAAACTCTAAAAGAGAAGAAAGGAAACGTTTTTCTTCCCTACACCTTTTATGACTTAGTCTCTGAAGTTGAATACCATCATCTCTGCTTTATTTTATCCAGTGGAAACTATTCATTAAGTCTAGTCCACACTGAAGCAAAGAGCCATTTGTCCCTACCCCCTTGCAGGGAAGAGATGCATTGAACACAGTTCACTTTTTGGTTACAAATTATTTATATTCTTCCCACGTGCAAAATATTCTTCCCACGTACTCTCTCCCCAGGGTCCCCAAAGTTCATCCTTTCACAGTATCAGTTTCAATTTAGGCTCTTGTCTTCTAGATCATGTGTGGATGCAGATGGAGCTATGCAGGTATGCCTTAAGTACAGCTCATCAGATACAGTTCCCCTTTATCAGAAGACTGTGAGCAAAAGAGACAAGTTATATGGCCCCAACACATGTAATGTACAATGGTGGGGCAGGCATAATTTCACCATGACAGACATTCCTGTTTAAAAAGAGGGAAGATGCACAAAGAAGTCATGAGTCTACAACATTCCTAAAATTGAGCCAGGCATATGTTGGACATGTCTTGACTTGGTCCCATTCTTCCCAGAAATCACTGTCCATGGCTTTCAGCTTTACTCTCAAGCCTCTTGGCTCTACCCTCTGACTCATCCTTCCTTTTCCAAGAAAGAGACCTGTGTTTTCAGCCATGTAGATTTCTGTCTTCTACCAACCTGGAGGGTTCCAGGGGTTGAAAGTTCTCTATTTCATATTATCTCTATAACTTTTCCTCCAAGTTGGCAATGTTTCTGTGAATATATTTGTCTTGAAAACTTTGTGTATCTCTTGTGATTCTTTTTAGCACTTTTTCCATTAGACAAAAGTCACATTCCCTTATGCCCTTCAAAATGAGTCCTTTTCATTTCTCTTTTAATTTCAATTGTTTATTTAAATTCTCATTAGTTAACATATATGGTAAAATTGGTTTCAGGTGTAGAAATCAGTGATTCATCACTTGTATATAACACTCAGGGCTCATCACAAGTGCCCTCCTGAATATCCATCACCCATTTAGCCCATCCCCCCAACCAACTACCCTCCATCAACCCTCAGATCATTCTTTATAGTTAAGAATCTCTCATGGTTTGCTTCCTTCTCTCTTTTTTTCCCCTTTCCCCTATGTCCATCTGTTTTGTTTCTTAAATTCCACACATGAATGAAATCATATGGTATTTGTCTTTCTCTGACAGACTTATTTCACTTGCATAATACAGTCTAGTTTCATCGACATCAATGCAAATGGCAAGATTTCATTCTTTTTCTGACTAATATTCAGTTGTATAAATATACCACATCTTCTTTATCTATTCATCAGTCAATGGACAAATGGGCTCTTTCCAAACTTCAGCTATTTTTGATAGCTCTGCTATGAACATCAGGGTGCATGTGCCCATTTGAATCAGGATATTTGTGCCCTTTGGGCAAATACTTAATAGTGCAATTGCTGGGTCTAAGGGTAGTTATATTTTTAAATTTTTGAGGAAACTCCATACTGTTTTCCAGAGTAGCTGCACCAGTTACCATTCAAAATGAGTCCTTTCTATGTTGAGTCTCTCCTGAGATGGCTGAGGGACAAGATCCCTAAGTGTTAGAAGCTGTACAGTTGGAAAAGTTCCAGGTATACCCAGAAGTCTTTGAGAGGGACTTTCATCTGGACTGAACGGCACTGCCCTCTGAGGCAATACCTGTGATCTTTCTGAGGTCTTCACAAAGGATTTCACAGTCTCATCCATAACATCATCCTTGAACCATATATTTTCTTGACAGTATCCTGGATTGTATCTCTGCTTGTAAGATCTTTCTTAAATTTTCACAGCATTCACCATCACAGTAGGCTAGGAGTTTTCAAAAGCATCAAGTTCTTGTTCCTTTCTGTTTAACAGTCATACCTTTAGTTTTTTTTTTCTTTCCTGCTCACTTTACTTTAAGTAGCAAGAACAATCCAGTTTGTATCTTCACTACTTTGCTTGAAAATCTCCTTAGCTACATCACTTAATTCATTGGGCACATTTTCTTCTTTCCAGGTTACTATAAGCAATAGTGTTGATAAACTTCCTGACATTATATAATAAGACTTTGCTCAGTTTCCTTTAGGCCCTCATTCACAGCTCCTCAAAGAATAACATATTTCTAAAAACAGATTTTACAAGGCTCTCTAAGCTTTTGGTAACACTGTCCTTAAAGACATTCCAGCTCCTATCCACTGCCTGTTTCCAAAACCCCTCCTACATTTCAGGTTTTGTTACAACAGCACTCCTCTGGCAAGTACCCACATCTGCATTAGTTTAAACTTTTGCATAGCAAATGACTGAGAAATTCTGGATCTATAAACAACAAACATTTATTATTTCACACAGTCTTGGAGGGTCAGGAAGACAGAAGTAGATTAGCTGTGTTGTTCTGACTCGGGTTCTCCTATGAATTGGCAATAAAGCTGTCAGCTGGGGTGGTTGTCATCTGAAGCTTGACTGTGGCTGGACAATCTGCTCCATGATGGATCACTTCTGCAACTATTGAAAGGAGACCTCAGCTCCCCACTGGGTGCTGGCAAAAAGCTTCAATTCCTCTCTATATAGGCCTCTCCACAGGCCTGGCTAAGTACCCTCTTAACGTGGCAGCTGACTTCTCCCATAACGAATGATGCAAGACAGAACAAGGCAGAGCCACAAGCCATTTTATATACCCACCCTGAGAGGTGACATACCATCTCCAAACTCTATGGGTCATCCCAACCAACCCTGATACAATGTGAAAGGGAATTACACAGAGGTAATTTTACAGCCATTGATCTTGGCAAAGATCAATAAGGGTCATATTGGAAGCTGGCTACTATATATGTATGTAATTATGGATTTTTAATATTGACTATAAGGGGGCGCCTGGGTGGTTCAGTCAGTCAAGTGTCTGACTTCAGCTCAGGTCACAATCTTGCAGTCTGTGAGTTTGAGCCCCGCGTCAGGCTCTGTACTGACAGCTCAGAGCCTGGAGCCTGGTTTCGATTCTGTGTCTCCCCCTCTCTCTGCCCCTCCCCAGCTCATGCTCTGTTTCTCTCTGTCTCTCAATAATAAATAAACATTAAAAAATTTAAAAAACATATTGGCTATATGATCTGTATCACTTATTTCATTTATGTATTTAATAAAATATATTTAAATATAAATATAAAACCTATAATGTGAATAGGATAAGTTATATATACATATCAACATATGTAAATTATATAAATCTAATGGATTATAAAACATTTTCACCTGTTTATATTTACTTTTATATTAATGTGGCTACCAAATGATTCAAAGTTACATATCTGGCTCATATGATATTTCCACACACAGCACTGTCCTAGAGGAAACATAAAAGAGAAAAAATAAGATTGGAAGTAAAAAAGCAGAAGACAAATTGAGAAGGATCCCAAATCTTCTCTTAGAACATTTGGGTTCTCTTCTTTAACCAGTAAAGAGACCTTGAAGTTTTGAGCAGGGAAGAGACATTATCAGAGACATGTTTCAGTGTGATTACATCGAATGGAAGGGTGTTAGATGGATTAGACCAGAGGAGACACTGGAGATAGATGGAAAAGACAGTGAATCACACCATGCTGGAGGCCAAAAGAAAAGTCAGGGTTGAGAGAATACAACTTTTTAAAGTTATATCCTTAGGGATCATAGTTGAAAGTTTGCAAAGAAGACTCCACGGTGGTGGATTCTTAAAGAAAATTTTCATTTAGGAAGATGAAGAGAAGCCAGAGAAGGACAAGGAATGAATAGGCAAAAGGATCAATCAGAGAAGATAGTAAATGAACTTCCCAGGTCCTCTGTGAGGTTGTAACTGTGGATTCTGGATTTCGTTTTTGGTGGCCTCAGAGGCTCTAGAGGAACACCGAAGCAGCCTAGAGCAACTGCTATCCAGGATGATTTTTTTTTCTCCACCCACTAAACATTGCTTTTAAAACAGTAGGGCTTTGTTATACACAGGTGGTAAACACCTCCAGATCCAGCAATCCAGCAGTCGGCAGAGCTCTGATTAAGATATCTTGTCTGTATCTTTTGCCAGCTCCTATCCTCTGTCAGACTTCTGGGGAGGAGACAGTTGTGGATAAGCAGTTTTGGTGTCATCCAGAGCTCTGGTCTCAATGTTTATGATGTGCTGCTATAGAAGAGGAAGTGAAAAGAACAGCTGGCTTTATTCAGTTGAGATTGAAAAGGCTTTTAATGAAAAGTTTAAATTACTCTTCCATCTTAAAAAAAAAATGCTTTGTCAGTAGCCCTACAAATGGTGAACTCAGTAGCATTTTGGATTATGTAAAATATAATTCTTAAAGTTTTAAGAAACATATTTCCAAGTAACTTTTTCCCTTGTGCCAAACCTGTTTTCTAAGTTTTTTAAAAATACATTCCATGATATGTTGCATATATCATCATTATCTAAAACATGACAAGCTTTTGAATAGAGTGATGTTAAAAATATTACTCATATTTGTTGACAATAAAAAATTTAATATCGCAAGTAAAGAATCCCGAAACAGTAGGAAAAAAGCAATTAGTTACACACATGGAATTTTCTAATTATTTTCCCATTTGCTACCACCTATATGATCAAGGCTAAGCTTGTAAATAGAGCTTAGGAAAAAAAAGAAAGTTTCTATTTTAGTGTCATTTTCTCCCTTAGCCTCTCTGGTAATTTGAAAAGTATAGTTACCAAGAGGATTTTTTTATGCTCACTAGATACTGGAACAAGATCAACAATTCTCCTATGACCTAAACAGTCTTATTCACTGCATTGTTAAGACTTGTTCAGTCGATTATATCTGATGATGAGTGAATATTTATTTTTCCATCAATGTGACAGGGTTTTTTTTTTTGATCAAGTAATTTTATAGGTTAATTATACTCTGAAAATAAGGAAACCACAAAAGTGGTTGTCATTACAACCCCAAGAGTGATTCAGTGTAAAAAAAATTAAATCTATTCTTTATTCTGGATATGTAACAAGGAAAAGTGAACATCTGTTAAAGACATGCCATAATGTTCTTTTTCTAGCAGATAATGTCTTGTGCACTGTATTTGGTGAATGGATAAATGAAAAAAAGGTGAGGGCAGTGGAGGGAAAGAATCCACACACAACTAGAAATAGGCATAGAATTTTTTATCTTACTTTCTCTCTTGCTCCCTCTCATGCATTCAACCAATATTTATTAAACAGCTACTTTATCCCAGGCATACTTATAGATGCTGGGGAATACAAAGCTTAATTACAAAACAGTTTCCTCTCGCAATGTGATTATATGTAATCCATCAGGGGAAGTATACATTTATACAACTAACTATCATACAAAGTGATAAGTACTATAATAATACTTTATATCTGTATAGTATTTAATATGTCGCAAATCATTTTCACATGCGTTGTTTCATTTCATTTCATTTCATCCTGATAACAAACCCATTTAGTAGGTAAGTCATTATCCCTGACATCATCAATTAATATAACAGGAAGCTGAGACAAGGACAGTGCTCAACTCCACACACTTTAGAGAGAACAGAAGACATAGTTGAAGTCCAGTGAAATTTCACCTCAAAAGTATAATGGATCTTGCAAGAAAAATGGATTTTGCACTTTCTAAGTGAAAATGATGATAAGTTTTCATAGAAAAGCCTGACGTTAGAACAAATTCTTCATGGACTAATAGCATTTGACTCAGGAGGAAAGAACATTTCAGACAAAGTAAACACCATTAGTTGTGTAGGGCCATTTCCACAAATGGAAGGTTCTAGGATCAGTAATTCTGGATCTGAAGGTAGCTGAAACGTAGATTGTAGCCTGTATATGAGAGACTTCAGCTGTCATCCTGAGTAGGTTGGCCTTTGTCCCAAAAGGTAAGGAGAGCCACTTCAGAGGCACTTTACATTTGAAGCAAAAGAGTAAAACAATAGGCTTTTTTAAAAGAAGACAACCTGGGTGTCTGTACAGAGAATGGACTGAAAACAGGGAGAGCAGTTAGTGAACAGCCTAGTGGACCAAGGAAAGAGAAGGAAATACCAAAAAGAGCAATGAAAATGGGGAGGGAAAGGGTGTGCATAGAATCTAGAAACATCCTTAGATCAAGAAAAGAACTAAGCAAAGACTTGAGGAATGTTTCTCTCTCTCTTTAGTACCAAGAAATCCAATGTTCAGAAGATGTGAAAAAGGCAATTTGGCCCATTGTGCCAAGAGTGCCTATGTAAAAAATGTAAAGAGAAAATCCATTGCTTGATGAGCCTGTCTGGCAAAAGGTAAAATCTAAAGATGTAAACAAATATTTCTTAACTTGTAAAGAAAAGCTGAATTCATTTTGCATGAGGAATATAGTACAAGTTACAACTGTAACCATGTACCACAGGCATTTTTGTGTTCTGAATAGGTTAAAGATGGTTTCATCAGGTTGAAGTGGCATATCTTGCTATCACCTGGCAGCTCTTCAAATGCATCAGTTAGGAAATGTATCAGTGATCCCAGGGTCCTTTGTTGTACAGACAGCCTCTGTGCTCTTCAGCTAGCAAAACAGCAATGAAGGACAAGGTCCCAGGACCAGTCATCTTTCCTCAGGGAGGGAGCTGGTGGCTTATCAGGCTAGCAAACACTTGTTGGGAGTCATTTCTACTAAGTAGCGCTCTCACCCAAAGGTACTAAAGATACTTAGGTTTTCCTTAATAATACTGAGCTTTTTTGTAGCACTTTCTAATCATTAATTAGTTAACCTGAACACCACCCCTATGAGATAGGTAAGGATAATTATCCTCATTTTACAGCTGAGAAAACAAACACTAAGAGGTTAAATGACTTTGACAAGGTTATTTAGGGAGCTGGGAAGGCAGAGCCAAAATGCAGACAACTTTCAGACGTGGAAAAATAAAATGCTCTTTTCTTTAGCACATAGTAAATATAATTCTAGTATATTTGAGCAATCCACATGATGCAATTGTTTTCCTTTTGATCTAGATGACTTGGGGCCTTAAACCTAGTCTACTGAATCATCATTTAGTGATGGGTAGTAACTAATAGGGCAATATATGTTGCTGTTGGCTGCCACCAGAACTAATCTGGCTGCAAATGCTGAAATAAAATTTAAGAGGCTTAAAAAAGAAGTATCATAAGACAGTCACTTTGACATTGAATTCAAATAAAAGAAAATTATAAATTTTAATAGCCTATGTCAAGAAATAAGCCTCTCAAGAGTTAGAATTCCAATCAAAGCACATATCAACATATTAGGAACAAATCAGGATTTATTTTAAAACATGTGATCTTAATAATACTGCCAGTCTATAATGAAAAGGAATCCATAAATACAATCTATACATATTTGCATCAAGGGGCGCCTGGGTGACTCAGTCAGTTAAGTGCCTGAATTTGGCTCAGGTCATGATCTCATGGTTCCTGAGTTTGAGCTCCATGTGGGGCTCACATTGACATCTCAGAGCCTGGAGCCTGCTTCAGATTCTGTGTCCCCTTCTCTCTCTGCCCCTCCCCCACTTACATGCATTTCTCTCTCTCTCTCTCTCTCTCTCTCTCTCTCTCTCTCTCTCTCTCTGTTTCTCTCAAAATAAATAAATAAACTTTAAACACATGAATAAATATTTGCGTGAAGATTTTCCAAAAATTACAGAAGAATTGGTGGGTTCCATATATTTCTGTGTAATAAGAGTAAGGAGTAGGTTAAGGAGTAAGGTTAAGGTTAAATATTTATTTAAAATGTAACACCTTCAGAAATTGAAGAAGACACAAAGAAACGGAAAAACATTCCATGCTCATGGATCGGAAGAATAAACATCGTTAAAATTTCATTACTACCCAAAGCAATCTACACATTCAACGCAATCCCAATCAAAATTGCATCAGCATTCTTCGCAAAGCTAGAACAAACTATCCTAAAATTTGTATGGAACCACAAAAGACCCTGAATAGCCAAAGTAATACTGAAGAAGAAAACCAAAACGGGAGGCATCACAATCCCAGACTTTAGCCTCTACTACAAAGCTGTAATCGTCAAGACAGTATGGTATTGGCACAAAAACAGACACATAGACCAATGGAATAGAATAGAGAACTCAGAATTTGACCCACAAATGTATGGCCAATTAATCTTTGACAAAGCAGGAAAGAGTATCTAATGTAAAAATGACAGCCTCTTTAACAGATGGTGCAGGAGAACTGGACAGCAACATGCAAAAGAATGAAACTAGACCGCTTTCTTACTCCATACACAAAAATAAACTCAAAAAGGATGAAGGACCTGAATGTGAGACAGGAAACCATCAAAACCCTAGAGGAGAAGAAGGAAACAACTTCCTTGACCTCAACCACAGCAATTTCCTACTCGACGCATCCCCAAAAGCAAGAGAATCAAGAGCAAAAATGAACTATTGGGACCTCATCAAGATAAAAAGCTTCTGCACTGCAAAGGAAACAATCGAAAAAACTAATAGGCAACCGACAGAGTGGGAAAAGATAGTTGCAAATGACATATCGGATAAAGGGCTAGTATCTAAAATCTACAAAGTACTCACCAAACTCCACACCTGAAAAACAAACAGTCCAGTGAAGAAATGGGCAGAAGACATGAAGAGACACTTCTCCAAAGAGGACATCCAGATGGCCAACAAACACATGAAACGATGCTCAGCATCACTCATCATCAGGGAAATACAAATCAAAACCACACTGAGATACCACCTCACGCCAGTCAGAGTGGCTAAAAGGAACAACTCAAGAGACTATAGATGTTGGCGAGGATGTGGAGAAACGGGTACCCTCTTACACTGTTGGTGGGAATGTAAACTGGTACAGCCACTCTGGAAAACAGTGTGTAGGTTCCTCAAAAAACTATCAGTAAAACTCCCCTATGACCCAGCAATAGCACTGCTGGGGATTCATCCAAGGGATACAGAAATGCTGATGCATAGGGGCACATGTACCCCAGTGTTTATAGTAGCACTTTCAACAATAGCCAAATCGTAGAAAGAGCCTAAATGTCCATCAACTGATGAATGGATCAAGAAGATGTGGTTTATCTATACAATGGAATACTACATGGCAATGAGAAAGAATGAAATCTGGCCATTCGTAGCAACGTGGATGGAACTAGAGAGTGTCATGCTAACTGAAATAAGTCAGGCAGAGAAGGACAGATAACATATGTTTTCATTCATAAGTGTAACAGGAGAAACTTAGCAGAGGACCTTAGGGGAGGGGAGGGGGGGAAATAGTTGGAGAGAGGGAGGGAGGTAAACCATGAGAGACTCTTGAATACTGAGAACAAACTGAGGGCTGATGGGGGAGCAGGAGAGGGGAAGGAGGTGATTGGCATGGAGGAGGGCACTTGTCGGGATGAGCATTGGGTGTTACATGGAAACCAACTTGACAATAAACTATAAAAGAAAAAAAATGTAACACCTTCAGATATTTTAAATAAACAATTTTATCAAAAGAGTGGGCTTTTTTCATATTAACTATCTATATCAAGTAGTGGATCTATTAAAAATTAAACTAAAATCAAATGTTCTTCTCATCCATGCTGCTGTTTCCAAAATGCAATGTGGAACTATTTCAGCAGCATTTTTCACTTATGACAATTGTCATGTGAGTTGTAAAATTATAATTCCTTATCAACATTAATAGATATTCATAGGGCACTCACTTGTACATTGGCTTCTATGGGACTAATGTTACACAACTCCAATGTCTCAGTATTCACATAGATACCAAGGATGTTATAATGCCCAGGAGTAATGAAGATTACAATTATTTGGCTAGGGTAGGTAGTTCCTGTGATGTTACCTTTTTTTTGTTTTTTTAATAACAGATTTCTCAATCTACGACTTACACATGTCCTAGGTTAGAACAAGCAATCTCCGGGGAAAGACCTCAGGAAGGTAAAAGCAGAAAGAATTCACTGGAAATAGTGCATCTAAAACTATTTTATATATGGTTTTATATCCACTCGATTTGTATTGTGTGTCTTTTTAAGTTACACATCTTTTCCATGTAAAGGGAAATTTTAAATCCAAATATAACTGAGGAAGTTCTCAATATTCTCTTCAAGCAATAAACTTATCTGAGTCCAAAGCATTGAAAAGAAACTTAAAATTTTTTAGTGACCTTTTCATAGAAAGGAGTAGGGAACGTCTACTATTTTAAATCCAATTACAAGATTTCCTAAACACCTCCTTGAACAATTGCTCATTTTCTTCAAAGTTTATTTCTTTGTTGGCAAATATCCCTTCTTACTCCTCCACCAAAACCCTGCTCTCAACATCTCTTTTAATCCCCTGCCCCCACCCCCTGTTTCTTCTTGTTCTAATTTACCCTTACTCTTCTCCAGGCACCCTTGAACTACCTCCAGGTCTGTCTACCCCCACATCACACCTTTTTATTTCTATGTTGCCATTCAACTTTACTTTTCTCACATGAATTCTCACCGATATGTTTAGGAAAACATTAAATCCTCCTTTTGATCCAATTTTCTTCAATACAGTGCAAGGGATAGAAATCATAAATCTGTGCCATTTGATATTTCTTCATTACAAATTGAAGGAATAAAGGGAAAATGATATACGACATATCAAACACTAATGGAAAACAGAAGAGAACAATGTTAACTCTGACACATGTAAAATTGGCAAAGGTGAAACAACTAATAAAGGTCCCATGGACAGAGAAGTTTAAAAACAGCCTCACAAGTGTAAGGATTTGCCTCTGTGAAATCAAAAAGGGAAAGGAAAATGATCAGATATCATAGCAGCCAACACGCCTCCCCAGTAGGAGAGCGCTTTCCCAGCAGGGGGTCTCTCTCCTGTATTAGCCTCTCAGAATCACTGTTCACAATCAATCTCTATTGAGCAGGGACAATTTCAGTCCACTGAGTGAATCTTTGAAAACCTACTAAAGAAAATCTCTAAAGAGGGACTTAGTGCAGCACAGCGACCCTGACAATGGCAAAGAAAGGTCACGGGCCTCCCACAGGATGGTAAACCACCACCAAAGCCTTGGGGTGATTTTTTCATTTCTTCTCTCCACCGCTGAGGGCATCAGATCGGTTTGGTAATGCTAGTGGAAAGAACAATTTAAAAAAATAGAAAGATACTATCAAATCAAGAGTGATAAAGATAAAAAGAAGGAAATGCTACTGAGGTTTTGCAAGAGATGTGTGTCTAATGCTGTGGAAGCAGCAAGATGATACTTTATTGTCTTCTTGGCTGGTGAGAACAGGGATGATTTGGAAGGTAGAGGTTGCATGTGAGCATTGCACTTGAGTGCGCTGAAAGAAAAGTGGAGTTATCATTGGGAAGGTCCCATCTTATTCTTCTAAATCAAAGAAAGAAGAGTGGACTGACAGTTGATAATGAAGCTACTGACAAATTGAAGTTTGTTAAATATGTGGAGGTTTGTCATTAGGAACCTCCAGTGGCATGGGGGAAGAAGCCAAGACAGAACTCACTTCTGAAGATAGACAAGGGTACATATCATGACTGAATGAAGATAGATGTGCAGGTGTGAAATACATACATACAGCAGAAAAACATACCAGAAATCAATTCCTTGAGAAAAGAGACTGTATTGAAGATGTTTCCATAAATTCCCACTTAACACATAATTCAGATTCTAGGAGAAACTTAAATGTGAGTAATTAAAGAATATTAACCTTAACGATAGAGAATAAACTGAAGGGAGGTGAGTGGGGGAAGCGCTAAATGGGCGATGGGCATTGAGGAGGGCACTTGTTGTGATGAGCACTGGGTGTTATATGTAAGTGATGAGTCACTAAAATCAACTCCTGAAACCAATATTACACGATATGTTAACTAAGTAGAATTTAAATAAAAATTAAAAAAATAAAGAATATTAAAACTTGTAATCCTCACTAAAAATATAGTAAGAATAATAAGCAATAATAGTAAGTAACAGTAGTAAGAAAGAGAAAAGTAAATAAATATATGTTAAAATAGTTCTGGAGCCTCTCAAAATTTAGTGAACAACAGAATCACCTGGAGAGTGGGCTTGTTAATACTGATTTCTTGGCTCCATTCCCAAGGGTTCTGATTTCAGTAGGTCTGGGGCAGGGCCTAAGATTTTGCATTTCTATCACCTCCTAGATGATGCAGATGCTGCTGGTCTATGGACCACACCTTGAGTAGTACCATTCTAGAATATGCAACCATGTCATGGTGATTTAAGTATTCTGTAAATTTAGATTTATCACAAGCAATCAGTCACCAGGGGCCTTAATTTCAGAGCAGTTTGCTGAGCCATCTGACATCAATCTCTCAATCTCTATGCACCTCAGTTTCCCTTTATGTGGCATTAAGATAGCTATCCTTAATTTTCTAGCACAGCTTGATAATTAGGTTCATTCTTAATGGTGGGTGAGGTTCCTAATTATACAGTTAAGGTTCTAAAGCCTTTTGAAATCCTAACATGGAGAGTGCTTTCACACAGAATCCTTGCTATTATTTTTAAAACCCCTGTAATATCAACCAAATCTAGCAGAAGCAATTCTGCAAACTACAGCCCATTCACACTTGCCCCAGATAGTAATTATAGAAAACTTTTGACTTTTCTGTTTGTGAAGGCTAAAGTTTTTGAGGAAATAAGCAGCTTCCAAATGTCAAGCACTCAACAGAGTCTCCTCTTCCAGTAAAGAGGTTGCTGCAGCTGTGTCTAAGGATGGGAGAATTTCTGATATTAGAAAAGGGATTTACTCTGACCAGGCTTGAACCGACCCATGGGGCAAAGAGTCATTTGTTCAGTTGGCCTTTGCTGCAAGAAGGAGAACATTTTGACCATATTTCTGCCAAAATCTTTTTATTCTCTAGTCTGGCCCTGTTTTTGGACTCTTAGCTAAGGAAAAACAAGTGGATAAAGACATTACTTACTTTTTTCCTATCTTTTTTCCCAAATAAATGCAATGAAATGTTATTATTCCTAGAAAAATATCTTCTCTATTGAATATACCATGAAGGTTTGAAAAAGATGCCAATGCTAATATGATAATGAAAATACTAAATTAACTAGTATTGACAATGAAAATATCAAATTAATTTATAATTCCTTCCCTCTTTTTTTTTGCCTTCCTTCTTCTTTCTTTGCCTTCTTTTCCCATTTTCCTTTCCCTTCTCTTTACTCTTCCCTTCTATCTTATTCCTAATAAAGGGACATTACATGATTTGAGTTAAAACTCATCATCATCATCATCATAAATTGATTCAACATCATTAAGTACAATCATGTGGCATTACCATCATCATTATCTCGGGCGGCTGGAGATGCCGAAGCATGTTCCTCTCTTCCTCTCTCTTTCCCACAGGTTCCAAGATAAGAGGATCTTTATTCTTACTGTTCACTTCCCTTTCCCCCAATACTATATACTGCCAATGCATTTTCTGTGGTTTCTTCCCTCTGTTTTACCAGCAATTATTTACAGCTCCTCAACTGAAAATAAATTGGCAAAGGAAGCTGGCACTGGACAGCATTTTACATTTCATTCACTGTTGTAAAGATGTGGAAATGCCTTCCTGTGAAGTACCAGTAGACTAGATTGTCCTATTAACTATTTAAGTGAACATGCAAGATTATTACTTCAAAGCTTCATCTACTGCAATTATGTCTAAGTATGCCTTCACCAAGAAGATCCTGGATGTGATGTCGAAGGGTCATTTCCAAGTTAGAATCATGCCTCTGTTTCCATACTTAAGTAAGATGTCAACATAGCCACAGCTCTCTGAAGGAGAGGGTGTGTGCACACAGTCATCTTATCACAGGGTTACAGCTCAAGTCGAGAGATCTTCTCTTAGATAAATAACTTAGTGTTGTTTCAAACATCATTTTATTTCCTAATTGGTAGTTCATACTTCTTTGCTGGATAAATGGAATGGGCTAGGTATGGCATCATCTTTAATTAATTGGTGTGCTAGCTACTTAAGAGGGCACATACCACTTGTGTTATTAAACAGTGTCATGTCAGATTTAATGGATGTCATTATGGGGGTTCCTCAGGGATCAACCCTTGGACCATTGTTATTTATGATCTTTATAAATGAGCTGACAAGGCAGTGTTCTGACTGTAGTGCACATCTTTATGCTGATGATACAGTCTTGGATGGGAGTGTTCATTCACTGAGTATACTTTGAAGCAGCCCTGTTCAGAGATTCCTTAGATGGAAATAGAATTATTTTCAACAAGGCAAGGAAACACTTAGGCATTTTGTGTGGAAATTTTCCAAAACTCTGCAGGCAAAGACAAAAGTTAAATGCCCAGGGGTGCCTGGTGGCTCAGTCCATTGAGCATCCGACTCTGGCTCAGGTCATGATCTGATGGTTCTGTTCATGTGTTGGAGCCCTGCATTGGGCTCTGTGCTGAGAACTTGAAGCCTGGAGTCGGCCTCGGATTCTGTGTCTCCCCCTCTCTGTGCCCCTCCCCACTCATGCTCTGTCTCTGTCTCTCTCAAAAATAAACATTAACAAAATTTTAATTTAAAAAAAGTTAAATGTCCAGGTATTTCAGTGTTCAGAATGATTTTAGAGAAAGTCCTATTATTGGCTCTTATTGACAAATTTACAGTTAAGTCAGAGAAAGTAAATTGTATTCGGAGAGCGAGAGATCAGAATACGTTGATTGATTATCAACGGAATACGTTGATTTCCGAATACGGAAATTTAGATGAGAGCTTACATAAGTTTCTGCTATGGGAATAATGGGTACCAAGAGACCTACCTGGTTGTAGTGTAGGTATTCTTCCCTCTTCCTGACGGTGCTTCCTGACCTCCCCAGTCTGCATTAGGTAAGCTTCCTACAACTTCGCATTTGTAATTTGTGCTCACTTTTTAGACCTTTCACTAGATTTCATCTCTGTGAGGGCAGAGCCATATCTTTAGCTCTGCAGCATCAGAGTCCAGCCTAGCACAGGAATATGACTTAAATGCTAAGAAAATGTCTATGGGATGAGTATATCAGTACATCTGTGTTTCCTTCAGGAAAAGAGACAGAAAACGAGAGATAGAGACTACAGGTATCATAGAGAGAAAGGAGCTTCATCTAAAAAGTGGGAATAGCATGAGTTGTTAAGTTCTAGAAGGCTGCGCCTGCATCTGGAAGACTAGAGAAACAGTCACTCAGGACATTTTTACCTGAAGCACTGCAGTGGATGGAGGCCCAGGAGTTCAAAACTAAGTTTGAGAAGGTGCAACGACCATGGGACAAACAGGAGGTTGCAAAGGAATCTGAGAGGCCGCCATGTCTGGCCACCTTGGCCATGAATGTTGAGCTCCTGGAATAGACCGAGAAACTACCACACCTGATAGACACAATATTCTGAGAATAACTCCTCTTCTCTACCTTCTCATTATCAAATGTTAACTGGAGACCACACAGAGAAGGGTACTATGGGGCGAGTAAGCTGGTTCTTCTTCCACAGGGATGAAGGGATCTTAGTCACAGAGGGAAGAGAGAGGGAATGAATGATGCAAAGCTGACAAGTAACAATCTCAATTGACAAAGAAAGTCAAGCAACCCAACATAAAAAATGTTCCTTAACCAAGAATTACTCTCCATAGAAGACTGTCTTGGGACACTAGTTGGCTATAAGTTCAATCAACACATGAGAGTAAGTACCTGCGAACTTGTCTGTATTATCTTTAAAGTTAGGCTGTGAGATGACAGAACAAACATGGGCAAAGGAATACAAATGAGTAATCTCTGCTAATAAATGTTTCTATCCTGATAGAATAGAAAAATTAACACACTAAACAGAATTTAGCTTTCTTATTGAAAATGACTGAGGACACAGGGTCAAACATGATTTATGATTTAAAAGCTAAGTACCACAGGAATAATGGCAGATCTCTCTCTCTCTCTCTCTCTCTCTCTCTCTCTCTCTCTCTCTCTCTCTCTCGGCATCACAGGCATTGCTGTCATTGAATCTGCCAAAAATGGTCTTGCCTGTCCTGACTTGGCAGATAGTGATTACACTTTTGTAAATTCAGAACTATCCCATATAGACTGCCCTTTCAATCACTTCATTAATGTCACACTCTGCCTTCACACAATGACAAACCACAAACAAATGATTGTACTATAGGCAAATGGTTCTTGATTGTTAAAGTTAGGCACAATATGAATAAAACTTTTGTAATTTTTTATGTCAGGCAATGTGCCATCATTCCTCTCTGGCAGCAAAAATGGTAAGAATGGACTTGGTGCTATGACATCAGTAAGACAAAACCCAAGAGGTAAAATGAAAAGGAAGGATCTCTTTTCTTCTTTTTCTTACATGTCCAAATATCTTCTTTTTAAAACTTTTTTTCCTAAAAATTTGTGCTTAATATACTATTGCAGCAGAGTTCTCAACAAAGTTCCATAATGAGAAAATTAGAAAATGAAGAATAGTTTGCTTTAGCTTGACAATGCATTGTACTTAAAAAAGATAGAACTGTTTTTTAGGAAGAAATTATGGTAATATGACCACAGTTAGTGTTCATTTATTTACTCAGTGAATATGTACCGAGAAGCACGTAGTATATACATGGCACTATACTAAATTCTATGAGGGATACAAAGATGAATGTAAAATAAGCTCTATCCATGAACACGAATGCATTGTTGATGGGAATGCAAACTGGTGCAGCCACTATGAAAAACAGTATGGAGATTCCTCAAAAAGCTAAAAATAGAACTACCTTATAATCCACCAAACACACTACTTGGTATTTACCCAAAGAATACAAAAACACTAAATCAGAGGGATACATGTGCCCCTATATTTATAGCAGCATTATTTACAATAGCCAAGATATGGAAGCAGCCCATGCCCATTGATTGATGAATGGATAAAGATGTTGGTATACAGGAGCACGTAAGTGACTCAGTCAGTTGAGTGACTCTTTATTTCCACCCAGGTTATGATATTATGGTACACGGGACTGAGCCACACGTCGGGCTCTGTGCTGACAGCATGGAGCCTGGTTGGGATTCTCTCTCTCTCTCTCTCTCTCTCTCTCACTCTCAAAAAATAAATAAACATTTTTTAAAAGATGTGGTATACACACACACACACACACACACACACACACACACACACAATGGAATATTATTCAGCCATAACAAAGAATGAAATCTTGCCATTTGCAATGACATGGATGAAGCTAGAGAGTAAGATGCTAAGTGAAATAGGTTAGTCAGACAAAGATGAATAACATACAGTTTCACTCATGTGTAATTTAAGAAACAAAACAAATGAACAAAGGGAAAAATAGAGAGAGGGGAGTGTTAAAGAGAACACAATGAAAAGGTCATATGAAAATGGAGACAGAGATTGGAGTTAAGCACTCACAAGCCAAAGAATGCCTAGAGCCACCAGAAGCTGAAAGAAGCAAGGCAGAATTCTCTTCTGTTCACTCTGGAGGGAGTGCAATCCTGCTAACACCTTGATTTTGGACTTCTGGCCTTCAGAACTGTGAAATAATATATTTCTGTTGTTGTAAGCTGCTGGCTTTGTGGTAATTTGTTACAGAAGCCTTAGGAAACTAATAGTAGATGCCAAGTTTCAGTGAACCTTACCTTGACCACCCTTTTAAAAATGTCTTCTCCTCTCCCCAGTGCCCCTGGTACTTCTGATTTTGTTTATCTTGCTCTATTTTTATAGCACATATCACTTTCTAAAATACTGTAAGTATACTTTTTCTTATATATATTGTTTATTATCCATCTCCCACTAGAACATAAAATCCACAATGGCAAATATTTTTGTACGTGTTGTTCACTGATTTATCTCAATTTTCTAAAATATAGCCTGGCACGTTAGGTGTACAATGAATATCTGTTAATGAGAGCACAGTCACAAACGTGAGAAAGCACACAGAATGTTTAAGGGGCAATGGGATCCAGAGTCTTGAGGTTACCAATGGATGCCTACAGTATAAACCTGGAAAATCAGACCAGGAGAAACCTGCATTATAGAAGGTAATGATTTCAAACTTTACTTGTGAACCAACAGAGCTTTCTTTTGTGTAGGGACATTTTGTGATCAGAGCTAAGCCTTGTTACACATACCCGAGGACTCCTTCCATGTTGAGGAAGCCACCTAACATAAAACTCCTGGACTCTCATGGCTCCTCTAGTCATTTTTCCCAAGGGAGGAGATGGAACTTATCTCATGATAACGTTAGATACGGGAATAAACTACACTAGCCCGAGCCACACTCTTCCTCTTTCCTTGCTTTTGAGAAGCTGCTCACAGGATGCATGTGCTTTGTTCTCCCATGCCATTACATTTAGGAGGGCCAAGTCCCTGCAGGGGAAGGCCTACAATGTTCAGTGCTGCTTGTGAAATTGTAGCTGATCTAGAAGTCATAAGAACAGCAGTGAAACCTGTAAAAATGTCACGCCTGCTTTCTATTCCACTATACCATAACCCTGCTAGATAAAGTCAAAGATCCTCAAAGTCAAATAGGCAGAGATCCTTTGTTCATTGACATCAGACAATATAAGATGAATTTCCCCTGATCTGTGATTTTCATATTATATTTTGACATACAATACAGAATCAGAAGCCATCCATAAAGACAAAAGATGTGTTCAGAAGGTGGAAGAGCCTAAATGTCCATCAACTGATGAATGGATAAAGAATATGTGGTTTCTATATACAATGGAATATTACTCGGCAATGAGAAAGAATGAAATCTGGCCATTTGTAGCAACGTGGATGGAACTCGAGGGTGTTATGCTAAGTGAAATAAGTCAGTCACAAAATGACAGGTATCATGTGTTTTCACTCATATGTGGAATTTGAGAAACTTAACAGAAGACCATAGGGGAAGGGAAGGAAAAATAAATTACAGAGAGGGAGGCAAACCATAAGAGACTCTTAAATACAGAGAACAAACTGAAGGTTGTTGGGGGCGGAGGGTTCAGAGGGTGGGGGAGGTGGGTGATGGGCATTGAGGAGGACACTTGATGGGATGAGCACTGGGTGTTATATGTAAGTGATGAATCACGGTAATCTACTCCTAAAGCAAGACTAAACTGTATACCCTATATGTTAGCCAAGTTGGCAATAAATTATTTTTTAAAATAATAAATAAATAAATAAACAAATTGAGAATTAAGGCTATTTTGGAAACTGCAGTTAAGGACATCAGACACATCGGTCTTTCTGCAAACAAGTCAAAAGTGACTGTTTTTCAAGTGCATAGAAGGAAAATTCCACAGCCCAAGTCTAAATTCTTTATCTCACTGGCTCTTTTAATCTGGACAATCATTTTGTGTCTCTTGGGCTCACTTTCTTCATGTATAATTCAGGGGAAAGTTTTTTTGCTCATAAGATTGTTCTGAGTATTAAATGACCTGTGTTTATGAGAACCTCCATACTTCCATGAAAAGGGACTTCTAGAATATTCCTCTTGGCTTCTCTCCCACTCTCATCTATACCGGAAGGAGGAGTCATCTATCTAGTTGGGGTATTTAAGAGAAGGAAGAGACCACGTCCTGCTCAATTCCTTCCTGCCTCTCTTGGGAGCAGCCACTTATAAGATGCCTATATTTTCTGCAGTTCCATACTGTAAGTTTAAGGAGAAGACCCCAGTGGGCAGAGGCCTGCAGCCATCTGGTGTGCCATGACTGGAAAGTAACTTTGTGTGATTAGAAAGTAAAGTATTAACAAATCTATTGTGGTCACACATATATTCCATGTCCTCAATTCAACTTTCATCCGTAACAAAACTTAATTTTTCTTCTATTTTTCCTTTTTTATTTTTTCTTTCTCATATGGCTCCAAACTTGGGTAGAGAAGAGGTACATATTAATAATCTCGCTCAAAACTCCAACGTCCTGTACAAATGCAAATTAATGCAATTTTCATGCAGTATCTTTGACCTTTGCTTGCAAATGACTATCATGTGTATTTATTCTTGCTTACTTTCTCTGCCAGAAGAACAGAAATATCTTTAACTTAGAGATCAAATCTTCTACACCAATAGCAAATCAGAAAAGGTCACAGAAAGAAAGAAATGAGATTAATACTCAGTAAGCAATATAGATTTTTTATGCTTTGTAATTATGTGGTCCTTCAGGATACGAACAATAAAAGTCTTCTTGCTCATATATTTAAATGGTTCTACTGGTTTTGGTGTGTGTGTGTGTGTGTGTGTGTGTGTGTGTGTGTGTGTGTTTATGGTTTTCATCAAAAGAATTGCTCTTTCTTATCTTCAGAAAAGAAGTGATCAAAGAGAAGTTTATTCTTCCATCCTGCTCTGCTCCCCTCAACTCCCCTTGCTCCCAGTTGAGGTCATTATCACCCAATATCCAGGGAAGAGACAGAAATTGGCCTTTTGTTTTCTTCTTTAGTTTCAACTGGCTGGAAGACATTGCTTCTTGAGCTTAATCACTAAATAGCATAATATCCTCCAAGCATGGGTTATATGGTTATTTAAGAGAAAACTGTAGTTGTTTTAATATGGTTATTGTAGCCATACATTCCGTTTTTATGAGTTTTTATATAGCACTATTACTTGTGTGGTAATCTTAAGGATATTGTTATAATTTGTTTTATGTGTTAAGTATTATTATAGAGGTCTTGCTAGCACTGCTATAGTTAAAGGTCTGCAAGCATCTCATTTGATTCATATTCTCTGACTTAAACCATTTCTTGTTATCATGGGCTCCATACACAGCTTTTGCTCACTCATTTAAGCCACTTGCTCTTGGAAATTTTTGCCCTTTGTCCTCAAAATCAAATAACCTCCAATCTCTTCAAAACTATGCCCATGAGAAGTGGCCCATATTCTACACACTCTTCTACACATGTGAAGAATGTGTAGCTTTCTATTTAGACTGATAAATATCACTTCTTTTGGTTCCTGTTTGCTAGCAGAGTGTTTGTGACCCAATCCTTTTATATGTTTCCCTGACTTTTCAAGCTAGAACATTAGTGCTTAGTTTGTCTCTTTTTTTTAATGTTAACAAAATCACAGATAGTTATTATTTCTATACCTTCAACCTCTGTTCTGTTTTTCCTAATCACACAAAGAGAAGATGTTCCTCCAAGAGGGCCATTCTGGAGTTGCCATGACATTTTATTTTACTGGCAAGACTATTTATAGGAAAGCAGTTGCCATTTTTCAAGCAAGAACAGCTTACTTCCTATGCTGTAGATTATAGCACAGGTGATAACATCTGACGTTGTACAAGAATCGCTGGGAACAATAACCCCACGCTTACAGCTCATTTTGTTTTCTTAGGAATTACTCTATGCTCATTAGGTGTGTTTGTTGTGATCTGAGTTCTTTGGCCTGGGCTGCCATAGAGAAGGAGACATGCTGAACATTCACCAATAGATGTACATGATTCACAGATGGTATCTAATCACCTCATTGTAATTTCAGCTTTAAACCTCTGAATATCCAGGGCTAGGTAACAAAGACAAGAAATAATATCACACTGTAAATATCATGGACACTTATGGTCTCAAATAACTAGTCCATATTTTTAATGACATTAAAAAGGGAGCAATAGAGATCACCCAATTTGGGTCAGGATATAGAAAGTCTCAAGGCACGGTCTTTCCCACCCTAACAACGAGCCGGTTAAACTACAAAATCATAGATTTTAAAGCAATAGGAGAGCTGAAGAAACAAAAATAAACCAAATTCCAAAAAGTGATTAATTTTCTGGAAGAGAACTATAGCTGCCTTCAGTGCTATTGGAGGAGTAGAGTAGTTGGGAAGAGTAAACCAGCCAAACTTTTAACAGACTAGTGGTGACCACATGTGTGCTGGTGTGATGGATTAGAACCACTAACGCCATAGAGTGAGTCTGCATCTCCTTGCCAGCTCTTTCCATGACACTTCACCAAACACACAGGTATAATATGCCAATGGCTGGAGCTGGGCAGGAACTCTGAAAGAAACTTCCCGCTGTGGTTTGTAGAGCCCTCCCCTGGTGTAAGTCAATGGCAGGGCTGTGGAGCAGAGCAAAGGGAAATCCCTCTGGGGCACACCTCAGAGCCTTCATCTAGTGAGGTCACTGGCTGCAAAAGATTCAAGAAAGAACTGGAGGACTGAAGATAATTAAAACTCCTTCTAAACACTCAGAGCCTTGACCCAATGCAAGGCAGAGGCCTCCCAAAGGTTAGTGCAGGAAAGCAGAGTGGAGAAAGTACTCCTGAGGTACAGAAAGTGAAGTGTGGAACTGGAGAGAAAAAAGAAGTCACCAGTGACTAACAAAAGAGACAGCTGCATGTAGGGGAGAGAGAGATCACCTACAATTTGGAAAGCTAGCAGAAGGACTCTAAAGCATGAAGAAATCTGGAGTTCCTCAAACATTTGAAGTTAATGTTGATGTACAACTACCTAAAGCTGCAACAAAGCCCAAACCTGGATCAATTAGCTGATTAGATGGACACCACTGGACAGTCCAGCAGATGACAGAAGGGAATATGCCTTTTTCTGGGAAATAGATATTACTTAGTCTCAATAGTCTTGAGTATTCTTTTATGCACACTGCATGACATATAGTTTAAAAGTATAAACACATGAAGAATCAACAAAACATTGCCTATAGTTAAGAGAAGACAGGGGTGCCTGGGTTGCTCAGTCAGTTGGGTGTCCGACTTCAGCTCAGGTCATGATCTCACAGCTTGTGGGTTCGAGCCCCACATTGGGCTCTGTGCTGACAGCCCAGAGCCTGAAGCCTGCTTCAGATTCTGTCTCCATCTCTCTCTCTCTCTCTGCCTTCCTCCCCCTCCCTCAGACACTGTCTCTCTCTCTCTTTCTCTCTCTCTCTCTCTCTCTCAAATATAATAAACATTAAAAAAGGAGAGAAGATACAATAGAAGTGGGCTCAGAAATGGCATAGACGTTGGAATTATGAGACAGGGATTTCAAATCCTGGGTTCTTATATTTAAGAATGTTAAAGAACCTTGGGGGGAAGTGCACAACATGCATAAACAGCTGGGGAATTTGAGCAAACAGAACACACACACACAAATAGAAAGAACCAAATAGAAATATAAAATGCATTACCAGATAAACAATATATTCAGTGGGTTTAGCATAAGCCTAGAAATAGCAGTGGAAATAATCACTGAACTTGAGTACAGAGTGGTAGGAATTATTCAAACTAGTATACAAAGGAAAACTATAAATTAAAAATCATAACTTAGTGTCCAAGATCTGTGAGATAATATTAAAATATGAAATGGTATAATATAGGAAGAATGGGAATCTAAGATGGAAAAGAAAAGAAAACAGAGTAGAATATTTGACTGAGAAAGAAAGGACTGAGGATTTTCCAAAATTGATTAAAGATATCAACCTAGGATCCAAAAAAGCAAAGTGAATACCAAGCAGGACAAATTTAAAGAAAACCACTATTAGGGACTTGATCATCAAAATTCTGAAAATCAGAGGAAAAAAGAAAGCAAAAATTTCAGCCAAAGAAGAAAGATATATTATATACTAAGATACAACAAGAAGAGTGATGGCTAGGGGCACCTGGGTGGCTCAGTCAGTTAGAGTCTGACTTCAGCTCAGATCATGATCTCATGGCTCCTGAGTTCGAGCCCCGCATCAGGTTTTATGCTGACAGCCCAGAGCCTGGAGCCTGCTTCAGATTCTGTGTCTCCGTCTCTCTCTGCCCCTCCCCTACTCACACTCTGTCTCTCTTTGTCTCTCTGTTCTCTCAAAAATAAACATTACAAAAATTTTTTAATAAATAAACATTAAAAAAATTAAAAAAAATAAGAGTGATGGCTGACTTATCATCAAAAACAGTGAGGCTGGGACAAACCTGAGCAACATACGAAAAGAGCAGAAAGGAAAAACATCCTAAAATTGCAATGAGAGCAAAAAGTAACTATCCATTATGAAGGGAAATAGAGCATTTTTAAATATTTAGAAATGTGCTTAGAAAATTAAGTCCCAACTGAACTGCCCTACAAGGAACGTTAAAGAAGTGTTTCAGGATAAAGGAAATTGATCATCAGGAAAAACCAAAAGCAACAGGAAGAGTAAATATATAGGATTAATATAAGAAGTCTCTTGTTTAAAAGACTATTGGCCACTTCAAGTAAAAATAATATTAATAGGTCTACAAGAAAAATAAATGACAAAAGAGGGGAAAACAGTGGTAGGAGAGGAAAAAGGAGTGTATGGGCACAAAATTCTTCCCTTGTTTGTGAAATAATAAAATATTATGTGAAGATACTTTGTAATAAGGGAAGGTGAATGCTCTAATCTCTAGGACATCACTAAAAATAATACATGTACAGCAAAAACACCAATCAGAAGAAAAAGGAAAAACTAAAAAAAAACTAGTTGATTTACTATATAATTGTCAAAATGCATCAACCTGAATCTTTAAAATCTCTGCATTTTGTTTGCAAATTAGTTCTCAATGAGAAAAACGAAAGGAAGGAAGGAAGGAAGGAAGGAAGGAAGGAAGGAAGGAAGGAAGGAAGGAAAGAAGGAAGGAAGGAAGGAAGAAAGAAAGAAAGAAAGAGAGAAAGAAAAAGAGGGAAAAAAGGAGAATAACAGCTTCTTAAAGAGACACTTTACTGCTTTAGAGAGGCAGTTCCTAAAGTCTTGGATTAGAAAGAAAGTAAAGAAGACTCTGAAGAAGATGTTGGCTTTTTCCTCCAGAAAATACAGCAGACTGCTTGACATCATCCTTTTACCTCTAGAGACAGGGTGGAATAAAAATAGTAGAACCATTTTCCTCTGAAACAAAACAGAACAAGTCTAATCAATTGGTGCTGATTATAGGTTGAAGGGACAGAAGCTTGACACACAGAAGCAATCTCATTAAGTTTTTGCTTAAACTTTTATACTAATCTACGTTTTAAAGGGTAGTTAATTAAAAATAAACGTATTTGGGGTTTTGTTTTCTTAGTTTTTTTTTAATTTTATATTAATCCTATCTGAAATATATAGTACCTTCAAGTCAGACACAAAAGCAAGGCAAAGCTTGCTAATCACATGTGGATACCAAGAGAATGGTTTCCTTAGCAATGTTACCCCTATGTATTAAGCCCCCAGTTCAAACTTATGATAGTAGCCACACAAAGACGGAGTGCTAAATTGTCCTGATTATTACTTGGGGACTACATTAGGGTTTTACTAATTGTAATGTAAATATTTCACACTAGAAAGTTCTTTCTTTGAAAGAATTTATCTAGCACTGTAAAGCCATGCGTATCTCATACTACACATATGTAAATACATATATAAATGTATATTTATGCATATATATTTATATATAAATGATTAATAACATAACATCTGGCATTTTGAGGAATTGAAATTGCTGGAATGTTCTACATCGTTTTTCAATGATGACAGTAGCAAATCTTCTGACAGAGATTGAAGAAAGAGTAATGATGTAGGTGTTTATTTTGGAAGCTATTTTCTAGGGAGAGGGTTTTAAGCAAAGATATATTACTTGAATCCTAAAGCTGAAAGGAATTAGAGGTCATCTGGTTCATCTTCCATGCCCAAACTAGAACTCTCTCTACTACTTTGACTGATGACCAACCTGTCTCTGCTTGAATTCTTTCAGTGACAGGGAAGTTTCTCCTTTGGAAGTCAGCCCAATCAGATTCCTCTCTTGAGAAAAATGAATGTAGAGTTGCAGATACTGACTGTATTTAGTCTGTCTTTATAAGCTCTGGAGCTGAAAGGTCACACAGAGTCAAATTTGGAGATGCAAATAAAGTTGGGGGTAGAGGAACTGAGATACAAAACAGAAGAAGAATGAACAGAAAATTGTGAGCAGGGAGAAACAGACAAAACTTCAGGCCCGTCCAAGCCCAAGGTGTCCTGTTTCCTCATCCAACCACTTTATATTTTTCTGTGCTTAGGTTTAAGTATTTCAAAATCCGTGCCATTTGGAGTGACAGTCTTCTATAAAATATAAAACTGAACGAAACAAACAGTGAGAACTGTCTGAGATCATGATTATGGAGGCTCATATTTTCTCACCGTGGAGCACCAGCCTGGGGGGTCTCTTATCAGCAGGCAGAAAGACATCTGGGTTCTCAAGAGACAGAGCCTCAGCAAAAAGAGCCTAGGGAAAGTAGGACTTTGGCAGGCTGTCGAGACCACTGCAAGATGGGACCCTTTTTTGCCTATATAAAGTATTCCATGTTAAAATGAGGATCTTTTACGCTAAAAGTGACAAATCT
The DNA here is from genome assembly GCA_028646485.1 of Cryptoprocta ferox. NCBI lineage: Eukaryota > Metazoa > Chordata > Mammalia > Carnivora > Eupleridae > Cryptoprocta > Cryptoprocta ferox. The sequence goes on from CM053570.1 coordinate 35,746,410, forward strand.
ACTGTTTAAGTGACCAGAGGATGGAGAATACTATTTTGTTTCTACAAAATCATTAAGAGGAAGAAAAAAACCAATGGAGATTGTAACAATAGGAGTTGGTCAAATATCTTTAGTGGCCTGGTCATGAATGAGTACAATGATGACAAATTTGAAAAACAACAGTCCTTACCTTTGCTCAAGAAAATATATTCACATCCTTTATTATAACTTCAGGTAAATTCACTGTTTTATTAGGCAAACTTTGTGCCTCAGTTTGAAAGGTGACTTCTTTTCTTGCTCTTCTTCCTTTTCACCCATTCTTGACAATTTCAGGGTACTTCCTCCTCTGGTTTTACTCTCTCTCTCTCTCTCTCTCTCTCTCTCTCTCTCTCCATTTATTCCCCTCAATAGTATGTATACATCCTCACAATTGTAGGCATTTTTTTTCCTTTAGGTGTCAGCTCTAGGAAAAGAAGTTTATCTCAAAAGTTCCCTATTGCTGACTTAGAAATCCAATTCCATCATATCTATGGATAAGAGTGCCTCTGAGTATTATTAAATGATGTGGAATAGATGGATAAGCTTCAGATATTTGCCAGAAAATCAGAGTATAATTCTTCCACCAAGAAAAGAAACTTAGCAATTACATTTTTAAAAAAAGTTTTGTTAATCCCTATAGAGTGCCAAAAAATAGAAAAATATAAAAAAGGTCTGAAACATGCTGAATCTACCCCAGTTCTAGCCACATATCAAAGCCATTTAGGGAATAAGATTATTTATTGTCTTTCCACATTTAAAAGAAATTCTTAGTTTAAAAGAAAGAAAGAAGCTGAGCAAACATTTCTGCTCTTAAAGGTTTGAAAAGCTTTCCATTTTAACATCCTTTTAATTTAAATAAATGTCTTACTCTAAAAAGAACACCATTCTCATAGAATTTCCATGGGACATAAATTGGCACATGTTTTTGATAAAGAATTTAGTAACATGTCTCAGTGTTTAAATGTATAATAACCACCAATATCTTTCCTTAAAATATATCTTGAGACGATAATTGGACAAATACCTATATCTATATATTTACACGTATATGTGTGTATATCTGTCACAATGTTCACTGAAACACTTTTATAACAGAAATTTTGAAAATAGAAACCTTCTAAAACTGGCTGAGTTTAGCACCTGCATTTGCTGACAAAAAGGCCTCAGTATCTGCAGTCAGCTTGTCCCCAAGTTTCTGTTGAGTGTACCAGCCTCTTTCCATCTTTCCTACCATGAGATCTC
>CM053570.1:35748169-35991727 GCA_028646485.1 Cryptoprocta ferox
TGAGTACTTTGTAGATTTTGGACACTAGCCCTTTATCCGATATGTCATTTGCAACTATCTTTTCCCACTCTGTCATTCATAAGGAATCAATTAATATTTATATAGAATATGTAATCAACAGAGTACTGTTCAGCAATTCCAGTAAAATGTATATTTTTAATCATTGGCAAAGAAACAGTTTCTTAATAAACTTCCATGTGAGGATAGCAGTTTTATAGAACAGTATATACAGCAAGCAAAATTGTGCGTGTGTATGCACATGCATCCTGTGTGCATAAAGTTAGATACAAAAACAGAGGCTTATAGAAATATTAACATTACTTAACTCTCCCTGGAGAGAGTGTAGGTGATTTTTAATTCCTTAAAAAAATTTATTAACTAATTATCATGGGCATGCATAATTTTACAGTAGAAAAAACACTATCACATTCTTATTTTTAAGTAAATAAAGACTGTATCTGGATGCAGCACAGGAAAATTGGTGGAGCCTTAAGGTCATGATGAAGGAATTCCACATCAGTTAATTTTCATGTGAACCAGCCACACTTTTGTAATAATGCTTGTGATACAATTAACTTCATTAAGTCTACAACTCTGCTTATCCAAAATGTCTTTTAGCTACTTTCATACAAATAAGTAATGTATACTTAGAACACTTAGGACACCTGATTGGGTAGAGAACAATCTATACCTGGGTAAGGATGAGGAAATATGATCTCTCTGGATTTTTCACTGAAAATAATGTATTAAAGCAAGGGGAGTGGGTTTTTTTTTCTATGTACTTAAGAAGTTATTACGAATTGAATTTTGAATCATCATATTACTATATTTGCTTTATTTAAACAAAAATAGAATACTTTGGATATTTTTAATAATCAATTCCATTTTAAGGTGATTAGCTAATAAACTACATTTTACTATCTCATTAACTCATTTAAAACTAGATTTGCAGGGGAGCATACATTCTGAAAGAAACACTAAGACAGGCTGCCAGTCTGACACACTGCACAATGAGTGAGACTATTTGAAAGTAGGACTAAATAGGAAAAGCCAGATTTGGTTGACATCATATGAGTAAAAATTTTTATGAGATATTTGTTATATGGATATGGAATCCATCCATGTGCCAAAAAGCAATTTCACCAAAGGCCCTAATTTTTGCACTACCACTTAGTAGCTTAAAACAACAAACCTTTCTCTGTTAATAATTCTGTGGGTCAGTAATTCAGGCAGGATCCCTCTGGGCAGTTCTTTGGTTCCACATAGTATTAGCTGGGATTACTCATGAGGTTACAGTCAGTTGGTGGCTGGGAATAAAACATCTAAAATGGCTTCACTATGAGTCTGGTGCCTTGGAATGGATGGAAAGCAGAGGTATTTACCTCTCTCTGTCTCTGTCTCTCTTTCTCATGTGTTCTTTCTAGGTGACTAGCTTGGGCTTTTTAATATATCTCTAAATGTCACATACAATCCAGCAGATCTGATGGTATATGAAATGTCTGTGGCAGAAAGCAATAAGGTACTGAGCCTTTGGCACTCCTTCTGTAGGTAAATCACAGTTCACAAATCTAGGATTTTGGAGCAAGGTTATGCTCTATACATAGTTATTCTCCTTTAAGAAACAGCTTCTGGTTTCTTCTGGTAGTAGAGGCTCAATACTTGGTCATGGGACACCATGCTACGGTGTGATCTGAGATCACCATTACAACTCAGCGTTGTCTTACCCGACCAGCTATTTGGGCAACCACCCTCAAAGAGAGGTGTTTCATGGAAGATTGAGCTTGAGAAAATCCCAAAAGCACAATAAAGTTACATGAATAAGTATCTCAGATTTCCCAGTTCCTACTTACTACTGCATTGCTTCTTCTCTTTCAACTCATGCCTATGACTTCATGGAGAGTTTCCTATGGCCAAGTAACAAAAGAAGAAAAATTCTGGCCTGGTTTCCAGATGGTTCTGTATGATATGCTGGCACTACTTTAATGGGGATGACTACAGCATTGTAGTCCCACTCAAGGGTAACTTTGAAGGAGAGTGGTGAAAGAAAATCAACCAGTCAGTAGAACTTCAAGTAGCGTATCTGGTTGTTAATTTTGCTTGCAAGGAGTGATGGCATGAGGTATCAATCTACACTGATTCACAAGTAATGTCTGAGTGATCAGAAATTTGGAGGAAACACAACTGGAAAATTAGTGGCAAGAAAGTTTTTGAGGGAATGCTGTGAGCACAGATTGCTCTGATTGGTCCAGGATATATTTATGTTCCATGTAAAGACTCACCAAATAGCAACCTTAGCAGAGGAGAGTCTTAATACTCAAATAAACACAATAACTTGCTTGAGTATCAGTCATATATCTTCCCCATTCACCCTTGTTCTCACCCAATAGGATTATAAACAAAGACTCATGGTGGCAAAAATGGAAGCCACATAGGCTCAGAAACACGAATGTCCACTTATCAAGGCCAATCTGGCTACAGCCACTGCCAAATATCTATCTGGCCAACATCAGAGACTTACACTAAGACCCCATATAGCAACTTTCCCCACATGGTAGAGATCCTCAAGCTATTTACCAAGTGTCAGGCAGATTACATTTGACCAATTCCATTATAGCAGGGACAAAGCTTAGTTCTCACTGGAATAGATACTCTGGATATAGATTTGCCTTCCTGCAATGTTTTTGCAAAAACCACAACTGTGGACTTACAGAATGCTTCATTCACCATCTGGGTATTCCACCCAGCACTGCTTCTCAACAGGGAACTCATTTTAGAGCAAATGAAGTGTGGCGATGGGCTCGTGTTCATGGATTCACTGGTCTTGCCATGTTTCCCATCACCCTGAGGCAGCTAACCTGACAGAATGATGAACTGGCCACTTAAATAGTCAGTTGCAGCACCAAATGGATGACAATACCTTGCAGAGCTAGGGTAGTGTTCTCCAGGACATGGTTTATACTCTGAAACAGTAACCAAAGTATGAATTTCCCTCATACCTAAGATTCACATGTCTTGGAATCAAAGAATAGAAATGGGAGTAACTCCTACTACTGTTTGTCTTAATTATCCATTAATGAAATGTGTACTTCTCATTCTTGCAACTCACAGCTCTGTTTGGTTTAGAAGTCTTAGTGCCCAAGAGTGATACGTTCCCACCAGGGGACAAAACAATGGTTCCATTAAACTGGAAACGGTAAGCTCCTGATATTAGTGAATGAAAAGGAAAAAAAGAGTGTTATTATACTGGATTTGGTGACTGGTTCTGACTATTAATAGGAAATTGTGTTGCTTCTACATAATGAAGCCATGGAGGAATATGTCTGAAAGCAGATCATCTTGGGCATTATAAGTATCCCAATGTCTTATGATAAAAGCAAATATAAAACTTCAACAACAGGTAGGAAAATAGTTAATAACCTAATGTCACAGACTTCAGAAGTGAAGTTTTTGAGTCATCTGATACGCAAGGAATCATAACCAGATGAGATGCTTGCCAAGGTCAAATGAAATATGAAACAGAAAAGAAAGGTTATAAATACCATAAATGTGAACCATAATCATTATCATTATGAGTATTTCCTCCTTGCTTTGATATGAATATTTTAAAATATATAGTTATTTCTTCCTTTACATTGTTTTGTTTCTTTTCTGTCCACCCTTCTTTTATTTATAGCTTGCTGCTAATCCTTCCTTTAATGTAAAATAAAATTTGGGGTTTTAAGTAATGTTGGACAAGATACCATGATAGTGAATAAGACATTTAAACAATCAATAGATGATGGTGATAATAGAAAGATTGTGGGAAGCAAAGGCAAATCCGTATTCAGAAGAAGTTTTTAATTCAAGTTACATCAAAGTGCTACCCTTTACCTCATGGAAGAAAACTAATTAAACAACTTCCACCAAGCAGACTAATTCCCCTGAGATTGGGGCTACATAGCTGTTACCCTTTGATATTGGCCAAGTTAGTCTTTGCACAGAGACAGTAGCCACATTATCAATAGTGAGAGAAAGTCTTCGCTTACAATCCTATGCCAATCAGATTATGACTTCACTTTAACTAACTTGAAATTACAGAAAATTTCCAGGATGTAGAGTGGGAGCATTTCAACCCTTAAAAAATGTGTCCCTTCTCTACTTTTCTGTCCACTTAAATGATACTGGATCTGTAGTCCTCTGAGATATAGACTGATTCAAGTTTTAATTGTTTCACACATATGTTACAGCTGTGATTCTGGCCAATGCCAATAGAAGAGCATTCCACTGACAATCAAATAACTCTTGTGAATGAATACTGATTATATGTGCATTGCTATTTAGCAAACACAGTGGGTCATTTTTCCCTATTTAGTATAATACATGAAATTTATCCAGAATGATAGCAGTCTCTTGTGTTTGGACCAATGGAACGAATCTCCATTCTTGATTGTTAAGTTGACTGCCACTGATTCTCTGTGAGCCTGGAAAAGTCATTTACACTTTAAGAGTTTTGATTCCCCATCTGTAAAATGGAATAATTAAATAGACTTTGACACATTCAGATGAAAGGGATGATGTGGGTGCAAAATAATCTCTTCATCACTAGGAAGACAAGATTATTGTCTCAGGAAAGTAAGTGGTACTAGAAAAACTATGGTCCAAAGGAAAAAAAAAAACACTGAAGGAGATTCTTATAATTACAAGAAGCTAATTTGGCTAACTTATTCATTAAGACAGGTATGTATTTTATTCTGTATATTATCTCCTCTGCAAGATAAAGATACTATCTTTGCAATTCTTTAATGATAGTAGCGTCTCAAAAGAGCAATTCACTATGATTTATAATTCCCATGAGAATTTTAAAAGCATTACTCAATAATTTCTTTTAAATGTTTAAAATGGTCCCCACAAAGCAGATGTATTAATTTATTTTGTTTCTGTATTTTGTTGTTTTGAAATTAACTATAGGTAAAAATATGAGTCTAATTCTTTTAGGTTGTAAAGCTATTTAGTTTTTGAATTTATCAAATTGAAGAACGGCAGAGATTTTCTATGCAAGATTTAAACTCTTGTCTTGCCATTGGTAAATAGTACCAGTTAGACTATAATCTCAAAATCATAGATCCTGAGTGAACTTTGTCCAATTTTGATATTCCTTTAAGGCATTTCTGCAAGCCATTTCCAAGCTTTACTTTTTTCAAACTGCATACCAAAATTGGGTACTGATTTTAGGATTGCTTAGAACAAATTATGAAAATGGTAACTTAAATGCATAAATACAATAAAATAATCAAGGTTCTCTGTATAATTTTTTTCTCAGAAATATATTTAAGTTCTTTTGAGTATTTTTAAGGCTATCTCTTGATCTATCCTATTTGCCAACTAACCTAAAATAAAATATACTAGAGAGAGAGAGAGAGAGAGAGAGAGAGAGAGAGAAAATGTCTTCAGGGAAGGCGTAAGTTTTTACCTATATACCTAAACCCCCAAAGCCGCTGATTCATTTGTCCCATCTCTAAGAATTGTGAATACCTTCTAAGAGTTCTAACTTTTAAGGACAATATTTATGTATAAACACAATATTATTGTCATCAATTTATTTTCTGCAGATTAACCACAATAAAGTTAATAGGTAATTGACAGTGACATAATTTTCAAACAGTTCCAAACTTAGAGCCACAAAGACATCATAACTCAGGAAAAACTAGAGGTGAAAATAAACATCCCCAGGGTTGGTTTTCAGGGGTAGCTTCTTGGCATCCTGCTCCAGTGAAGGGAAATGTTCAATTAATGCATTTTTGGATTTTTAAAACTAAGTGATTGGCTAGCTAACTGCTCTAAGTCTTTTACCCAAAGAGGCAAATTACCAATAGGTTCCTTTTACAATGCCAGAGAAGGATTTTATTCTCAAATGTCTATGGACACAATTGTAAAATATTGTTGATCAATCCAAAAAGGAGCAATAAATTAAGTGAATTAAGTGAAATAGCTATTTTTATACCTTGCCTGGATATCTTCTGAATATCTGGCTATAATTTATGCCTCCTACAGGTATATCTGTGTGACATGCTGGGCTTCCCTGGCTGTCATGAAAGAACTTGATACATGACCTTCTCCCTGTGGCTAGGGAGGAAGGTGGAGAATATTCAAAACCACAAAGTTCAGGGATATAACTAACTTTAGAATGAACTGAATGAACACTGACATATGAGTTCAGTGTTGTGAAAGCAGTCAAAAGTAGGGATTTAAGGACAAAAAAATTCTTGCTAAGTTATGAGGCGGCCCAGGATGACTGAATTAAAAAAGATCTAAGTGTTGGCTGGAGATATATGAGCAGGGTCTAACTCTCTGAGAAAGAATGGCAAGGGTCTAGCAAATTGTCTGGGAAGGTTTCCCAGAGGACCAGAATGAAAATCAGAAATAGGGCTAGAGCATGGACAGATGGGGTAAAAGATGAAGTTTGATGATCACTTTGGTGTTCTGTATAAGTTTTCCTATTCAATTCTCACAATATTGAGGGTAGGGACAGTATTATCTTTATGAAGCTTAGTTACTCATACAGCTAGTAGGAGGCAGAGTCTGCACCAAAATGCCATTTTTTCTGACTCCACAGTCCGTGATCTTTGTAAACACCTTTAATACATCAATTTCAATTTAATCTTTACAGTAATTCTGATAGGTAAGTCTTTTTAATTGCCATTTTACAGACAAGAAAACTGAAATGATGAAATCTGTCCAAGGTCACATAAGTAGTAAATATCAAAAAAGACAATCATTCTGAATGCTAGGGGAAGGTAAAAGAATACACTTGTTGCTGGGATTAAAGTTCCTACTAAGATACCATACTTTATTCTCAGTGATGCGAGCACTGGTTAGGGAAGAAACTTCAGACATAAAGCAGATAAAGGCTGGCAGGTGTGTCCACCAGTTATGAAGACATTTAAAACTTTATCTTGGAGCACCTGGGTGTCTCGGTAGGTTAAACCTCTGAATCTTGGTTTCCCCTTGGGTCATGATCTCATAGTCTGTGGGATCGAGCCCCATGTCAGGCTCTGTGCTGACAGCATGGAGCCACATGGAAAGCAGCATGCAGGCATGCATGCTTTCTCTCTCTCTCTCTTTTTTTCTCTCTCTCTCTCTCTGTCTCAAAATAAATAAATAAACTTCAAAAAAAATGTATCTTAATCAAGAAAAAATGAGACCAAGATTTGTAAAACCCTCTTTACTAGAAGTCAAAAGGTTAGCAATTCAAGATACACAGAAGGGCTGGCAATTCTTGGCAGGAGCTGCCTGTGAGAGCAATCAATATTCCAGGTAGGAGATCTGGGGCTACATCCAATAGGGATGTTTCTATCAGCCACAGAGATGCCATGGACAAATGGACAGATAGGAGCAGAAGCCAGAAAACAGAGCCAGAAATTGAAAGTTAGGAAGATAGCCAATCCATGAGTGAAACCAGAATTACTAATCAGGAATGAGGCCAGAGAATATGTGAAAGTGGCAAATTAGGAGCATAGGATATATAAAATGGCATCTCCCCCTCCCTCACCCCAACAGTCTATAGATAATGCAATTACCATCAGCTAAACATTGAATTATTATGCTGTACCTTACAAGGAATGCATACGAATTAACAAATATATCCTGATTGTCTGTGTTCTAGATGCTACACACACAGGGAAGAATAAGACAAAGGCCCTGACCTCAGAAGGCTTATGCTTTACTGTAGAAGACAGATAATAGAAAAACAAATATATAAAACATGGCTCAACAATAGTTAGTGCCAAGAGCAATACTTGAAAACGATGGGATGGGATGGCACCTGGGTGGGCTCAGTCGGTTAAGCGTCCAACTTCAGCTCAGGTCATGATCTCACAGTTCATGGGGTCAAGCCCCACATCAGGCTCTGTGCTGACAGCTAGCTCAGAGCCTGGAGCCTGCCTTTGGATTCTGTGTCTCCCTCTCTCTCTGACCCTCCCCTGCTCATGCTGTCTCTCTCTCTTTCAAAAATAAATAAAAAAATAGAAAAAAAATATTTTTTAAAAAAAGAAAAGAAAATGATGGGATGGGAAGCTCGAGCTTTAGAGAGAGTCAACATGTCAAGGAGAATGTCTTTCAGGTAGGGACATTTGAGCATAGACAGGAATAAGATTTAAAAAAAACTAGACCTGAGAATATCAGTGGGAAGAGAACAAAAGGGGAAAATTCATGAAAAATAAACATATTTCATGTGTGAGCAAATTCAAGAAGACCACTGTGCTAGCACAGAACAAACAAGATAGGATGAGGTGGAAGAGAGAGGCAGGGTTCAGATTATGTGAGGCCATGTAGGTAAGTGTGTTGGTCTGAAGTTCAGCAAGTGACATCTCAACATTTTGAAAAGATCAACAGTGACAACAGAAACTAGTTAGCTCAGTAGCCTAGGTGCAAGAAAGAGGATGGGAGCTTGGACGAGGGTGGTGGTACTTGTACAATGGTGGTCTTTGGATGCAGGGTGTCTGCTGACAGTAAGGGTAAGAGAATTTGCTCAATCAATATTTGGGTATGAAGGAAAGAAGGGAGTCAAGAATATCTTTCTAGGTGTTTTGGCTTAAGCAACTGAATAAGTAGAGGTGTCACTTATTAAATGGGAAGGCTGGGAAAGGAGCAGAGGTCAGATGTTGGTAGGGAGAGGCAGTGAGTGGTGAACAAGGCACACTTGATCAAGAGCTCAGTATCTGAAGTGTTCAGTTTGAGAGCAGCATTAGGCATCCAAGCAGAGATACTGAGTTGCAGTTGTAGACATGCTTTGGAGTTCAGAGAAAAGGTCCACACAAACACTGTATAATAGGAGTCATCAATGCACACATGGTATTAAAGCCATGGAACTAGAGAAGACCCAGAGAACCACTTAGAAAGAAAGCACTCTCACTAGAAAAAAACAGACGACTGAAAGGGTGGGCTAGATGCCTCATGATGGTCATTTACCTAGGAGGAGGGGGATCAAGATATCTCCAAGTTCACTATCTCAGTCTATACTTTCCAAAGCCCTTTAATATATCAATGCTGATTTGATAATCTTCATTGCAGCCTTGCGAAGCAAGAATTTTATGACCATTTGTATGTGAGAAAATACTTTGCAAATTGCACACAACTAGTAAAATACAAAATGCCTGCATCCTACGAAAAGTTAAACAAATTAGTATTTAAAAACAGAGGCTCAGAAGATGAACGAGATGCATCCAGTCTGGCTCCAGTGCTTGCCATGTGACCTTGGGTGAGTTAACAAAACTTTCTCTGCTTCAGTTTCTTTATCTATAAAATAGAGATGATAATAATAGTACCTCTCTAATGGAATTGTTGTGATGGTTAAAATTTAAAGACTTTGAAGAGTTCCTGGCACATAGCAAGAGTTATAAGGGTACAGCTAGGGTTTTATCTAGGTCAAAGGCAGCAAGTAGAATGGTTAAGAGTGAGTGCTATTACCAGATGGCCTAGCAATGCAGTCTGGTTCTATATTTATTGACTGTTGAACATTATGTAAGTTAAGTGTAAGTTTCTTCATTTATGTACTGAATATCAGAAATATAAGCACCTCACAGGATCGCTGTGACAATCCAATACATTAATGCACCTCTAGCATTTAGAACAATACATGGCACATAACAAATGCTCAATAAATTTTAAGTATTGATATCCACTCTAGGTCCATTCCAACATCCAATATACCCCAACTGCATTTGGGGCATCAGAAAATAACTATTATGTGAAACATAACTTGCACACTTACAAGAGCTCAAATTTAACAAAACTCACTCTTTGAAAACTTTTATGAATCAAATATATAAATATTTAGAGGCTTGCTTGACACTAATCACCGTCAATGCTTTCATTACAAGGCAATAAACATCAAGAATTTTCATGAGGGGTAATGTGAGTAGGACAGATGCTTTTGTTCATAAATCGGTGGTGACCTCAATCATTAATAAACAAATCATGGCCAGAGCAGCGAAAAATGTAAAGAGTAATTTGGTAAAGAATCCAATAAATTTATTCAACACAAATAATCAAAACAAAGAATTTATTCTTAATCCTGCCATGCTAATGGGTTCTGTTAAAATGAAAATGATTAAATCAAATTTGGCTTTCATTTGTTGAGGCTAGATGCAGTTTCCCCAATGTGATGAATTACTGTGCGAGCAAGTCAAATAACGTGAAATTTACTATGAGCCTGCTGTTGCATGAAAGTGGAATGAAACAAGATACAATTCAAGAGTTATTTAGCATATAGCTCACTGAATTCAAGAAGGGAAAAGTGTTATTAAAACCTCACATACCTTTACTGCTATTGATCTGTTATAGAAAAAAAATGACTTTTACATCAAGGCTGGTATATATAAAAATCTCCCATGCCATGGCCTACTGTGTGTGTCTTGGGACAAACCATTATCTGTGATCTAAATATTCTTTCAACTCCAAAGATTTCACGGAATCATAGAATGTGTGAGACATACCAGAGATGGTTTATGCTAACTTTCTCAATTTATGAACTAGGCAAAGGAAGCCCAGAAAAGTTTAGTGACCTCCTCAAATCCCACTTGGAACAGAGCCAGATGTCAGATGTGGTTGCTTAGAGCTTTTAGTCCAAATGGGAAAGAAAGATGGAAAAGAAGTGAAGAGAGTAAACAGAGAAGCGATAGTCTCTCAGCCTTCAGTTGCTTTAATATTCATAAAACACAATCTTAAAGCTCTTCTTTCTCCAATGAGAAAGGAATTAATGGACTCTTCAGTCATGTAACAGCTCTGTACCAACTTTTATCTTTTCACTATTTTAAAACCTGTGCTAGGATAGAGTCGTTTGGATTTATGAACTTTAAATAAGTTTTTAAGAGATTATTTCAATGAGCTTGTCTATTTTTGCCTGACAAGCTTTCATCGAAATTGGTGGGCAACATCTGTATTTATCCATCATTAACATAAATAAATAAATAAAAGAGTGGAGGCATAATTGAAAATTATAGGAAAAGAAAGTTGAAGCACCCGCAAACAGAACAGAAGGAAAGGCCACAGGGGGTGATGAAGGGTCACAGCAGAAAGAAGGAGAAAGATAATCAGAATGACTCAGAAATTTTCAGTTGGTATTGAAACAGAATGTGGTAAATTTAATCTGTCATGAGGAAGCTGGCCTACTAGACACTGGCAAAGAGTAATTAAGGAGTCACTCTCCAAAGAAAACTATTTTTATAAGTAGAAATCAATGGGTGCATTGCCCCCACCACCACCACCGTCTGCCACTGAATTTGTGGTTTTGCATTCCACCTGAAGAGGCTGATTAAATCACTGACACTTGGAGCAGAACAGGGACTTGTAATCTTTACACTGCACTGCGCTAATTGGGCCAGTAACTGGGCAAGGGACAGCGAGACCTGCACTTCTGTACTGACAGCACTAAGTGGAGGAGAAAGAGATGTATTCAATATCTTAAGCTACTCTGGAGCCGAGCACTGGTCATGTCAGTTTAAGAGAAAAGACAATATGAGGAGACTTGCCTAAGGTCAGGACGTTAATCATGGCAAGAGAAGATGATTTGCTCATCTTCACCATGCCAACCCCTGCTGAGAGCACTTTTCCCCCAGCTGCTACTCAAAATATGAACTAGAATTTGAAAAGGGCTAAGGGAGGGAGAAAAAAAAAGTCCAGAATGATATCCCACGGTCCGGGTTGGTTTAAGCTTTCTCCAATTCATACAGTAGTGATATGGACAGAGGCAATAATGGAACATGGGTCCTCTCTCTCAGCCCAAGGCCCTTTAGATCATGGCAGAAGCTCTATTCCTTGCACTGAACATATGGGCTTAGGTCATAAATGGATCTCTCTTGAACTCATCCAGCAACTCCGTATAGGTTAAAATCATAGTAAGAATTCCGCAGGCACCAGTTTGTAGAAATGAGGTATTCTTATCAGTGAACAGGCTTACCTGTCAACAGCATATGCACAATTTGCTCCATCCAAAATAGTTCAACTCCCCAGATATTCTCCATTCTTCAAGCCTGCCCAAAACTCACAGTCCTTCACATCCACTCTGACAAGTAACATCTTTATATTATTTAATGCTGTGCAATACGGATATTTTCCTTCTCTCTCCTTTCCTTTCCTTTTTTTCCCCCTTTTCTTTTCTTCTCTCTTTTCTTTCTACCATGTACAAGAAACTGTAAGTAATGTCTTAGTCACTCAGACTACTATAACAAATTACCATAGACTGGGTGGCTTATAAATAACAGAATTTTATTTCTCACAGTTCTGGAGATTGACAAATCCAACATCCAGGAACCAGTAGATGTCTGGTGTCTGATGAGGGCCTGCTTCCTGGTTCAAAGACTGCTGTGTTCTCACTCTGTCCTCACCTGGTGGAAGGGGAGAGGGAATGCTCTGTAGTATCTTATAAGGGCACTACATCCTGTTTATAAGGGCTCATGGCTTAAACACCTTCCAAAGACCCCACCTCCAAATAACATCACTTTGGGGATTACATTTTAATATATGAATTTGGAGGGGGGGGACAAAATTCACTTTACTGCCTTAAAAGGGTTTGGGTTCAGGGAACCTGGGTGGCTCAGTCAGTTAAGTGTCTGATTCTTGATTTCCACTCAGGCCATGATCTTACTGTTTGTGAGACTGAGCCCAGCATTGGGCTCCACGCCTGCTTGAGATTCTCTCTCTCCCTCTCTCTTTGCCCTACCCCATTTTTTCTCTCTCTCTCTCAAAATAAATAAACTTAAAAAAAGGGGGGCTTGGGTACAAAAGGTACCAAGCTAGTTTCTATATGCCAAGAACCAGTATCCAAATTAACTGATAGCATTCTATTTAAATTTCATTTCTATGAATGAATCTTCAGATGGCTTAGTCTAGATTCTACCAATTGCTTTTTGAATCATTGTCAAATTAATTTGGCAGGTAGAATAGATTTCTGGCAAGATTTACACTTCATAGAAAGTAATCCAGAACCTTACATTTTAAATTTCTGGATGACCCATAACAAGTCAGTCCAAAACTGTAGGCTTTGCAATGAGTTTATAATATTTTGCCTCCACATTATACATGGTGAAGAAGCAGCACATTATTGAGGCATCCTTGACCCTGTCCCTCAGGATCCATTTTTCTTGTAAACTAGTCCTTACGGTGTCAGATTCAGTGTCACGACTACACAAAATAAAAGGGTGATTTTGTTTGCAAGGGTTACCTGCAGATAGCTCAGATGCCTCACTTTCTGACAAATTAGAGGAAAGAATAAAGTCTCAAGTTGTTGAACTGTGACTCTGAATCAGGGTAGAGCTATCATTAAAATCCAGATTGAGACTTTCAGGAGCACTTTTAATGGATACTATATCTGAAGAAGAAGATTTAGGGCACATCCTCACTACTCCTTTTCCAGGAAGTTTGTACTTAGTTATTAGTGTTAAATAGAATTGAGGAGGAGGTATCTGGAAGGCAGAAAAGGTGCTGAATATGCAAAACACTGTAAGCAGGATCTTTCTAAATTGCAAGTCTGAAACACGCCACACCTCTCCACCTGAAGTCCTTTAGGGACTCCTGTTGCCATCTAGAGAAATATGAAATTCCGGAGCCCAAATTATCATCCCTTTACTTCTCCATCTCTTCCCTCACCAATTCCCTTCCCTCTTATCTGGGGCTACCCAGTTCTCAGCCACACTGCACTCTTTTAGCCCTGTGCCTTGAACACTGTCACAGATATCACTGCTTGGCTTACTCAACCGTATTGAAGCGTCACTTTGGTGTATTTTCATTACTGAGCCAGCTAAAATCACATTGCCCATTCCATTTCCACCAGTGTTCTAGATGTGCCATAGGTTCCATCAGTCAGATGCACAAAAAAATGAAGAAGAAAAACATGGGACAATAAATTATTCAAACAGACAACACAGTGTCAAATATTTTCTCAAAGTTGACAGGTCAGTTCCTATTTTTAAAGAAGACTTACCAACTAAAAGGAACATTCCCTTGAAAGAAACTGTAATTCTAAACACAATTCCACAGAAAAATATCAAGCCCTTTAAAAGTGAATGTTAGTGCAACTATGTGTCATCATTCATTTATTCTTTCTAATAGGCTTTGTTGGCTTGTTTTTGTTTGTTTTTAAGGAATTGAATTTAATTCTTTCTTTGGGCTGTGGGGGTGGGGAAAAGAGGTAGAAAGTAAAGTTTTGTATTTAAAAAATTTATTTATTATTTTAAGAGAGAGAGAGACAGAGAGAGAGAGAGACACAGAGAGAGAGAGAGCATGTGCACACAAGAGCATGTGGAAGGGTCAGAGAGAAGGAGAAAGAATCCCAAACAGGCTCTACATTATCAGCGCAGAATCCAACACGGGGCTTCAATGCACAGACTGTGAAATCATGACCTGAGCCAAAATCAAGAGTTGGATGTTCAACTGACTGAGCCACCAAGGAGCCCCAGGAAAGTTTTGTGATATGAACAATTTTCTACACCCCTCTTTGATTTGGAGGTTTGTTGGCTCCTTTGTATGTACTCAACAAAAGAACTGAAATAAATATATGTACTGGTGACCCAATGTCTACCAGGGATGCCTGGTTATGCTACAGTATCACAAATCTCCAAATCTCTGTAACCTAGAACAAGAAAGCTTTATTGCACATTCATGCTAAAATTCCACAGTGGCTGGAGGCTCTGTCTCTTTTCACTCTGATCCAGGCTGACAAAAAAGAGGACACTTTGAATATTCATATTCACTGTGTCAGAGGACAAAAAAATGTCTTCAAAAGGATCTCCACTCTAAAAATGATACACTACTCTTTTACTCACAACTGACTGGCCAGGACTAGTCACATGGTACAATCCAATCACAAGGGAGCCAGGAGGAAAAAAAACCTATAATGTTGAACAAATATCACCAATGTCCATTACAATCTGCCCTTCTGGGGCATCAAATGTTTCGTTCATCCTTCTTTCTGCAGAAAAATAGGCTCATCTTTTCTATAGATGAGAAAACTCCCAAATTCCATACAGTCATGGTATCAAGCTCTGGGCTATACACGGCAGTTTCCACATGGAGGTTATATGCAGGAATGCGTACATCGTATGCAGGTTGGCCTTCTCTTCATCAGGAGAACTATACATGGAAAAGGGCAAGTTATCTGTATCTTCCACAACCAATACGAAATCTTGGAACGGGAACAAGAGAATTGCAATAAATGCTCCTATTCAGAAAGGGGGAGAGTGAGAAACACACACTAGACATTGATCCACAGTGCCTAGCCTGGAGTAGGAGGATGCTTCTTGGTAAGGCCAAAATTCTTTCCCCTGGAGAAAGTTCTCTAGTTCAGGGTTCTCCATGGTCCTTAGATCTGGTTTTTGTCCGTTAGACTCTCTGGCCATTTTCAGGGAGGTGTTGATGACCAGGCCACCCCTGTAGGCCACACAGCTTCTCAGTCCTCTTCCTACCTACTGAAAGTGGGAGGCCATAGGATCATCTTAAGTATCAAGCAGTCATTAAGTCTTGTCAATCCAGATGCTAGTGTCTTACTTATTGGTGTCTTTTTCTCTTGCGCTCAATAGCTGCACATGCTAACAGCTGCACCCACAAATTCCCTACATGATGTGCCTCACTCCCTTAATTGCACATACCTGCTAGTCATATGGCTTCAGTGATAGAGCCATACCCTACTCTCCTTTCCCTAAATGATTTTTCTTTGAACTGTAAAGATTTAGTGGGCACTCCTTAATCCCTGTAGAAGCTTTAATAACCACAGATATGATAGTCATGTCTTTGGTTGTATCTTTCTTTCTAGGATGAGTTTTAATAGGTCTTTGTGGTGTAAACTGCTTCTCAATTTTGGCTTTTACTGTTTGGAGTTTAAAAATGCCTCTTGTGATTTCTCAACTCTATGCTCTTTCAGTCCTACTTGCAAACTAACCAGTTATTTTCTAAGCTTGTCTCTTTCTCATAGTGTCTTATCAAATGCCACCAAAAGCAGCTGATGAATCCTACTAACATTCTATATCCAATTCTTTCTCTTTAAAGCTACAAACTGATTAGGCCTGTTGTCTTCCTTCCTTCATATCCCAAGTACCATCTTATCAAACTTCCATCACCACAAAACATGGACTGCCTTTCTTTAGCCTCTAATATCAGTTTCCCTGACACCTGCAAATTCCCCCCACCCCCACACACACATCAAATTAATCCCAAATATTTTAAATTTTTATTTCTTTCAGTAGCTTGCCAATCTTCATACCAACTTCCAGGGCATTCAACTAGGTGTACTAGTTTAAATGGAGTGAAAAACGACCCCCAAAATCTCAATAAATGATGACATGAAGATTTTTATTTTCTTTATAGGGGGAAAATCTAGCTCTTCCTCTCCACATTTTGTCATTGCCTTAGTGTAGAAGATTCATATGATTTTTCCCTTAGGTCATTTAAAAAGTCCCACTCTCAAGTCTTGAACTCATAACACCACAAATAGCTTTGAAAACGATCTGTGTATGATACAAATCTGATTATGTTCCCTGAATTTACAATTTTCAATTCTACCCTATCATATTGAAAATAAAATCCTTCCCCCCACTTCCGCCTTTTTTAGTAACTTCATTCATGATCTAATCATCAACTACCTTTCTATTTCTAGCTCGTCTCTGCCCATTCATCAACATACACTTACGTCTCAGACACACAAAAACACTCGGATCATTCTTGTCTCCATCTGGACAGCTTTCCCCTTATTTCCTCCCTTTTGTTAATACCTACACATTTTTTTTTTAAACTCAGCTCAACACAGAAAAACCATTCCAAAACTCCCTCTGCAATTTGGGTTACTTAAATTTCTTCTTTTATTAGTATCCTGTGAATAACTGGATAGTTTTCATAAACTGCATATTATATCACATTTTATGGTTTATTTTTATTCCCTAAAGTGGACTGCCAGCCCTTTGAAGTCAGTAACTGTCTTTCTAATTTGTCTCAATTCCTAGAACAGTGACAAACACATGATAGATGTCCACTATTCATTAATGCATTCAGTCCATGTTTACGGAGTACCTACTCTGTCACTAGGTACTGTACTCAGCTCAGAAAAGAGAGAATAATTTGAATAACTTTTTCTTTCTTTAGCTCATGACCCCCCGTCATTTCCTAACTGTGCCATGAAATTCTTCTGATCCCCAGAAGGATAGATGAAAACATTGTATTATGAAAAAAAAAGTCTGATTTAGACAAGTGGGATGGTTGTCTCATAATTTTATGTTGTCAAAATCTTAACCCTGATTTCTAAATATACCAAAGGTAGCCTGGTTCCATTACACAGGGTTTTGTAATATGTTTTACTAAATTTAGTGGAAGTCATAGCACAGAATTTCAGTTCTATTATTTTTTCCTTTCTGGCACAATTCACTTTTATTAATGAAAATATTAATTTATGAAACTTAAAGGTATTTGTTTATTTAAGAGGCTGCAGAATTTTATTCATAATGACTATGAAGATTTAGTTTTCAAATACCTGGAATAAATATAATAAAGTTTTAAGTCTAGTTATTCTTGCTTTAGGATACGGATATTTTTATTTCCTATAGATTACTCCAATCCCGATTATTTTTCAGGTTTCTTAACACTCAAAAATTGACTTAATGCAATATTTTTGGCACTTTCAGGGTTATGTCTTTCTTCTCATAATTTTTAAAAATTATTTACTCCTTGGGGGTTGCCTGGGTGGCTCAGTCAGTTGAGTGTCTGAGTTCGGCTCAGGACATGATCTCGCAGTTGGTGGGTTCAAGCTCCATGTCCAGCTCTGTACTGACAGCTCAGAGCCTGGGGCCTGCTTTGGATTCTGTCTTGCTCTCTCTCTGCCTCTCCTGTGCGTGTGCTCTCTTTCTGTCCTTCAAAAATAAACGTTAAAAAATTTTTTTTAATTATTTACTCCTTTTTGTAATAACTGCTTATAGCCTGGGAGGGGTTTACTCTGCCATATGCTCACCAAATCACTTCAATTTTCTTTCTTCTTTTTTTTACTAAAAAAATTTTTTTTATGTTTTTTATTTATTTTTCAGAAACAGAGACAGTGCGAGCAGGGGACGGTCAGAGAGAGAGGGAGATACAGAATCCGAAGCAGGCTCCAGGCTCTGAGCTAGCTGTCAGCACAGAGCCCAACGTGGGGCTCGAACCCACGAACCACAAGGTCATGACCTGAGCCAAAACCGGACGCTTAACCGACTGAGCCACCCAGGCACCCCAAATCACTTAAACTTTCAAGTTTCCTCTCTGCAAAATTTGCTGTTGCTCTTACTGTTTTTAATTTGGATATGTTAAATACTCTGGAAAGAAAGAAGGAGAATTCCAAATAAATACATATTTTTATATTAAAATTTTTTAACATTTATTTATTTTTGAGAGACAGAGAGAGACAGAGCATGAGTTGGGGAGCAGCAGAGAGAGAGAGGAGACACAGAATCTGAAGTAGGCTCCAGGCTCTCAGCGGTCAGCACAGAGCTCAACATGGGACTAGAACTCACGGACCATGAGATCATGACCTCAGCAGAAGTCAGACGCTTAACCCATTGAGTCACCCAGGTGCCCCCCCCCAAATAAATAAATACATACATATATATATATATATATATATATATATATATATATATATATATAATTACTTTGTATGTCTGGCAATGATGCAAATAGTACAAACACATGCAGTCAACATGTCCCTAACCTAGAGCCCAACTAGATGGGGTCAGACCTCATTTTTGAGGATGCCATGATGGAGAGAGAACAAAATTTGGAGTCAGGCACATCTGAAAACAAATTGAGATTCTGGCACATACCAGCTCGGTGCCCTAACCCCTTACAAACCACTAACCACTCAGCCTGAGTTCTTTTCTGTAGAATAGTGGTAATAATCCTTGAACTTGAAGGACTGCTGAAACGATTAGAGATGAAGTAGATGACACACAGCAGATACTTGAAGGGATATTATTTTTTTTACCATCTTTTAAGACATAAAGAGGATTATCCTCTTGAAACGTTTATAATGTTACTCTACCCATTGTTTAGGGGTCTCTTCTCTTTCTTATTTATTGATTAGTATTTCCTTAAAAAACAGAAAGAGAAATTAGGATTATGTCATTTTGCATTCCAGCCACACGTATGAATAACATTATTATAAGAAAAATTCCAAAGTGATCAGTGAGGATTAATTTTTAAATAACAGATAAAGGGGAGTATTGTAATATGCCAGGTGATTAGGGAATTGGAGTCGAAAAGGTAGAGTCCCCATGGTTAGCAACCTGGAATGGAAATCGTAGGGCCCTCTTACCATTCGCAATACCTTAAACTTAAGTCTTGGATAATCAAAACATTTTGGAGAATGGGTATCATCGAATAACGGATGGCAGTAACCTGACAACCTAGCTTAGTAGAGATGGTAAATAGTGATGGCAGCTGAGCAGAGCACACCTTGACTTGCAATACAAACAGGATACAAGTAAAACTGACAAACTTGCACATACTGCTCTTAATTTATGCTACAGAACAGAGGTTTTTAATGAACAATCAAAAATCCAATAGAGTGAGCTCTTGATTCACTGCAAATGCAGAGCAAGAACTCTGTGGATAGTATTTTAAAAAAAATAAACAACAATAAAACTTGCTATAGGATGTTGAAAAGCTGACACACTCTAAAATAGCATTATACATTTTCAGGTTCTGACATACCCACCTCTCAGACTCAAAACTTTAGGCAATCATTCTATCAGACGCTAATATTTGGTATGTATGTGAGGAAAACAGTCTAAGATTATCATTTACAGAATTTAACTTCCATTTATATCCTTTGACTTTTTGGGTTTTAGTCTACCAATTCATGGGTTCATGAATTTTTAATTTATATTTCCTTTGTGAAAGGAATTACTCATTTCGAGGCTAGTTGCTACCAACTACCAATGCCTGGGGCCCCTTAGCACCCCGAAAGCCTTAAAAACACTAGCCAAAAGACAAGGATATGGTCCTGGTTGACACTGGGTTCACAGCTTCAGTGGGGTGATGGTGAGCAAGGTCAGTGGCAGAATTGAGAAAAATGTGACCACAATAAAATGTCCATTTTTGTTCTGCTTTCATCATATTTTGTTTTTCTGGTCCGAAGAGAAAATGTCAGATACCTAACAAAACAGTATTATCAAGAGGACCTCAGTTCACTTTCATAACACTCAAAAATAAGATTTATAGGCATGGACTTCTCCAAAGGTGGGTTATAAGTAATCCAAAAGGTGGCCAAAGTAGCAGAATTAAGGTGCTTGGTCAGCTTTCTATATGAATTTCTAACCTTTAGAACTTCAGAAGTTTAAAATTACAGCATTCCAGTAATAGAAATTTTATTATGACATTCCTACATTTAAGAGAATCCTGAAAGTGTCATTCCTTTTCAAGATGCCAGTCACAATAACTTTTAAATTTCTGCATAACTTTTAATTTTCCTGTACTGCAGAAACCCAAAAAGCTCCATGTAAAAATCCACAGATCCTGATGTGCCCTTTTGTTTAAGTTAAAAATCCATCAAAAACCTCCACCTTTCTTTTTATAAAGTTTGGTTGTAGTTTCACACTTTTGTTTGAGTGATGCAGTGCCCCTGGAAAGGTCACTTTTTAATTTGGCTCAGTCTAGGGGACTAAACCTGTGAACAAGAACTAACATACTCGTCATTGCCACCTTTATGTCATTCAGCTACTATTTGTCACATATTGACCATCTATGAAGTTTATACGGCTATGCTGGGAAGAGAAACATGCATATTGACATACAACATAATCTTTGCTTTTTACAAGAATTAGAGAGAAACAGACAAAACCAAAATGCAAGGAGCACATTAAAAATGCCCTATGTGTAGCATGAATAATACTTTGGAGAGGGAAAAGACCATTTCTGCCTAGAACAAATTGCTTAATATACTCTTAGAATTCTGTGCTCTCTCATATAACCTGTGTGTTTTAATAGACTTGCTGTCTCTTACATAGAAAAACTCCCAATCTCCCAATAAATTTTTTAGCCTGGTATGCCTTTTTTTTTTTTTTTTGAGGGAGAGATAGAGAGAGAGAGAGAGAGAGAGAGAGAGAGCGAGCATAAGCAAGCAGAGGAGGGACAGAGGGAGAGGGAGAAAGAGAATCTTAAGCAGGCTCCATGCCTAGCATGGAGCCTGACAGGACCAATCTCATGACATGACCATGAGATCATGGCCTGACCCACATTCAAGAGTTGGAAGCTCAACCAATGGAGCCACCCAGACCCTCCTAACTTGGCATATTTCTACTTTTCCTTCAGTACCATGTTTAAGAGTAACCCTTCCAGAGGACCTTTCCAGGCTGGATTAGGATGTGTGCTACTGTATCTCCTTATGATAATATGTTCTACAGTATATAGCTATATATTACATGTTATGTATTACACCTTATAGTATATTTCTATTTTAATAGAACATTAATTAATGTTCTAATCAATGTCATTAATTTGCTCCCTCAGCCTACTGTACAAAGTCTGGAACATATTAAGCATATTTTTTAAAAGTTTGTAGAATGAATAAAAAACCTATTTGTATTGGATCTTCAAGAATGGGTAGGATTTCTCAACTACAAATGACAGAGAGGGGATTCTAAGGAAGAGCAATATGTATAAAAACACAAGACATATTAGAGAATTGAAAAGGGGAGATAAAATTTCTAAAATAGGGGATAAGTATTGAAAAGGGGAGATAAAATTTCTAAAATAGGGGATAAGTAACAGGAGATACAATTTAAACTTAGCTGAAGGAAGATGTCCAAAGACTTTAAATTCAAGAGTGAGATATTTGGCCTTCAGATTCTTCACTACTTTTTGTCTCCTCCACACTTTACTGAATGATAGTTTAAGATAAATCAGAGGAGTTGATGAAACACCCAAAGAGCTTATCAGGGGTAGAAAAGAACAAGGGAAAACATTTAAGAATGGCCATGTTTAGGGAATAAGAAGAGTAAGACAAATCAATGAACACAGAAAGGAAAAATGGTCAGATTTAACTGAAGTATGAAATTACAAAGAGGCACAAACTAAAGAGTTCTAAGAAGGAAAAGTGGCAAATGTACGAAACTGGCAAACATGATGAGGAGAATTTCTACCTGAGGAAAGGTTACTGAATGTGCTAACAGAGATTTATTACTGACTGACAAATGAGACAATTCAGTAGACTAGTCAAAGTGCGAGACAGATGAGAAGGGCCTCGGGAAGGGGCAGGGAGAGGAAATCAGACGGAGATGTAACCCATTGGGAAATTATCTCGATATTATAGCAGAGGGGACTTGATGGTATATGGTATATATTATGGAGGTAATTTTATGCTGTTCCCGGTCCCATGTATATGCTGATGAGCATGTATTTTATGTGTTGTCAGGAGTTTAAAATTTTGGAGATGGAAAATTCACACCCCATTGACAATCTCTTTACTCTTTATCTTTCATAAGAAAAAAATAAGAAAAGCCCTCATACTTTCACTCATTCTACAAACATATCATTAGTCAGGAAAAAAGAAATAAGAAAGGAAATAAAGGAGGGAGGGTTGGGGGGGGGAGAGAGAAAGATTGATTTATTTTGGTTCATTCTATTTCTTCAAAGAGCAAGAAGCCCAAAATCATTTAAGGTTAACCTTTCAATTCCCCTATTATCTGGAAGAAGGAATGTCGCTTTGGCATGCATCTGATTCTGGATGCCTTCCAGACAGAGTCTCAATACAAACCCAGTGACTCCATATATAATCAGTTTACTACTGGATTTGATATTAAAAAAAAAACCCACAAAGTAAAACTACCACCTTGGTCACCCCCTGATTGACATGGGTAGGAAGTTTTGAACTGTAAAATAATGCTTACATTTTAACACTTGGACATTCATCTATGTGAACTAGTTTATTTCCTTCCCAAACAATCACATTCATATTCACATTTTCTAGATAACTACTTATGATTCTCAATTCACTTTGTGTTTGTAGATATTGCTAAGAATCGTATAATTTTAGAGTTAGAAAGGACCAGAGAGGGGCACCTGGGTGGCTCAGTCCGTGGAGTGTCTGACTTCCAGTATCTCCTGGGTTCCTGAGTTCAAGTCCTGCACTGCGCTCTCTGCTCTCAGCGCAGAGCCCTCCCGGATCCTCAGTCCCCTCTCTGTTTGTACCACTCCCACTCATGCTCGCTAGCGCTCTCTCTCTCTCTCTCTCTCTCTCTCTCAAAAACAAACATTAAAAAAAAAAGAAAGGACCAGATAGAACATATGTCCCAATTCCTTATTAACAGACAAAAACCCAAAGCTCCAAAAACAAACTCAAGGTTACATAGCTAGTGACTCTTTAAGAAGGGACTAGTATTCACATTCTGACTTGAGTTGCAGGGCTCTTTCCCAATCGTGCTTTTCATTGTGTGTTGCCAGCCCTTCTCTAAGCACTCTTCTATATTTCTATGCTCCATCTTGCAATTAATTATCTTTTTTCAACCATAAGCACATTTCTTATAGGCCTCAGGTTTCTCTGTGTAAAATGAGTGAGCTGAATTAGGTTATCTTTTTTTTAATGTTTATTTTTGAGAGAGAGAGAGACAGAGCTCAAGCCAGGGGGTGGGGTGGTTGGGCAGAGAGAGAGGAGGACACAGAATCCAAAGCAGGCTCCAGGCTCTGAGCTGTCAGCACAGAGCCTGAAGCAGGGCTCAAACCCATGAACTGTGAGATCATGACCTGAGCTGAGGTCGGATGCTTAACAGACAGAGCCACCCAGGTGCCCCAAATTAGATATCTTTAATCTACCTAAGTCATAGTATGATTCGATGACCATCATGAAACCAACTGTCTTATTCCTAGGTATTTCTGTTTCGTGTAACAGAAACCCAATCAAGCAAATGTAATTAAAAAGGTAGATTTATTATGGGGACACAAGGCTATCTCATAGATCCCAAAGTAAAGAAATATGGGGGCTTCACTAGGAACCAGGACTATAAACTGATACTATTACAAGTTTATAATTGATTTCTTCTGTTTCTGAGGGACCCCTGCATTCTTCCCTGCTAGTCTCTGAATATTGGCCTAATTTTTCTCTCCTTTCACATCAGTTCTCAACTGCTTCACCAGGCACAAAACACAGCTGTCCAGAGGGCAGTCTTCCCACTCAGTTCAAAAACCATCAGAGCCTAACTAGCACCTCTGAACCCCAAATGCCTTCTCCATCAAATCTGGTTGATCTAGCCTGGGTCAGATGTCTACCCACTTCAATAAGCTGGGGCCAGCAGGCAAGGCCAAGATTCACTTCATCTTCAAAGAAGGGCAATTTGGTCTAAGCAGGGTCCCCCAAAGAATGCTATGTATTCAGAACTACTAGAATCGGTTAGTTGCTACCTGATGGGTGTGAGGATGACAATGATTCTGTAGCTAAATCAAGGATGATGTAAGCAGAGAGCCCAGTATGCATATCTTATTCTGTCAGGATTTGACCACAATCTACATCAATAATATAGAAAAATATTTACCCTACTTAGCTATTTCAGATCGTCTGTATCTAAAGGATTCCATATTCAGGTCTTGAAAAAAAGCCCACATGAAGAAGAAAAGTAAATTCAAGTTAACAGTTTAGAATGAAAATGAAATGTAGAGCCAGGAAGTAAAGAAGCAACAAAAACCTCTTGAGAGAGAAGAGTGAACCCATAGCAACAACGAAAGGAATGCACAAAAGAGAATGGTCTCCAGATACTGGAAGAAGTGTAGCTATTCCTTTGAGAGGACCTTGGTTTAAAGGGATTAAGGTAAATATTTAGGATAAAAAAAGAATCAACTAGGACAAGACAGCAAGGAATTCAGTGTGATTTCTCTCTGAACAGGAGCTGGTTTGTTATTATAATGAAACAAGCTCCCTGCTGGCACCTTTCCCATGACTTTTTTCCAATCCTATTGAGATTTCTACCCTTCAAAAGAAAGGATGTGGATTATTAGACTCTTGGTAGGGGGTACAGAAAAATCTGTGTTGCTCTAGGTCCAACCCAGCAGTGGCGGATTAAGGTGTGATTGAATGGATTGGTAATCAGCCCCACACTCAGAAGAGAACTCCAGATTCTGTCAGGATCCTTGACAAGGCAGTTTCCCCGTAGAATTCCCTTTGTTGCTCCCATTTCTTCTTTATATTTTTTAATCACCTCCTTGAATTCCACTGGTGAATTTTGCTGATCTGCCACCAGGCTTTGTTTCTTCAATTACCATATTTTCAAAAGGTGTTGAGGAGGGGAGATGGGTATCCTTAACTACTTTTGAAAAAAAACCACAATGTTGGAGCATCTTTATTTTTATCACGGTATATCTTGAATTGTTTGATTCCATCTGCTTAAATCAGTTTGCATTAGGCCATGCCAGAGAACTTTTCTTATGGCAGTTTAGTCTGTTAGTTCTTAAAAAGGGAGGATACCATGTTTCATCTTCTGTTGCATTACCCTGCAGACTTCCCAAATCCTATTTTATGAATAAAGAGAACACCAAAATCTCAAATTCTTATATCTTTAATGGGAAAAAAATAGAAAAAATATTTATTTTTTAGTTTTTTAATGTTTATTTACTTATTTTTTTTAATGTTTTATTTATTTTTTGAGAGAGGGAGAGAGCACGAGCAGGGGAGGGGCAGAGAGAGAGAGGGAGACACAGAATCCGAAGACGGGCTCCAGGCTCAGTGCTGTCAGCACAGAGCCCGACGCGGGGCTCGAACCCACGAACCGCGAGATCATGACCTGAGCCGAAGTCAGACGCTCAACCGACTGAGCCACCCAGGTGCCCCTATTTACTTATTTTTGAATGAGAAAGAGAGAGAGAGAGAGAGAGCAAGCCAGTGGGGAAGGACAGAGAGAGAGGGAGACGCAGAATCAGAAGTAGGCTCCAGGCTCCAAGCTGTCAGCAGAGAGCTCAACGCAGGGCTTGAACCCACAAACTGTGAGATCATGACCTGAACCAAAGTTGGATGCTTAACCGACTGAGCCACCCAGATGCCCCTAGAAACATATTTAAATATTATTTATGTCATGCGTTTTATATTATCACTTTATAATATATACATTATACATCTATATACATATCTACACACCTTTACAGCTATTTTTGTGTATATATGTATCATATATAATATAGGCTGTTTATTACTAATATCTATGCTATATCAGAGTTGATATCAGTTTATGCTGTATCGGAGACAAAGACAAATGACCTGAATGATTATCAAATTCATGGACCATATTTAATTTAACATTCATATCTGTGGATATTGAGCATAAGGATAAAACTTCTCCAGTTAAGACTTTGAGGACTTCTGTCCTTAGAAGGCTTTATCTGCCTTTTTATACCATTATTGACTCTTCGTAAATAGAGGTCAGTTTGTTTTTGGATGGGCACTTTCAGCTGTGACTGGCACTGAAGAAAGCAAGAGACCCTTTTTCAATATGTGACTCTTAAGAATACAAGTAGAAACAGAACTCTGGTTTGTCACTTTGATGATCATCCCTCCTTCCTGTGGATTGACATTAGCCATTGTCAGTGTTCATACATCATGGCTATTATGAAGATACAGATCCATTTTCTGTTTAGCATGTTTTATCCACACAAGAACTTGGGAACTCTTACCAAAATATAAATACTTCCAAAACTCTTAGGATTATTTTCTCTAATTTTAGATAAGCAAGGTAAAGAACCCATGTTCCAATGAAAAATAGTGTGCTACCTTTTCCTGCTTTTCTGAATTATCAAGACTTCTTTTTGAACTGGCACTACTGGAGCCTAACTCAAGTCTCTGAATCCCAATTCCAAATGTCTTCTCAGTCAAATCTGATTGATCTAGCCTGGTCAGATTTCCACCCAGCTCAATAAGCTAGGACCAGGAGGGCAAGGCCAGAATTCTTCCTTCATCAGAGAAGGGCCATCTAATATAAAAAGATCTAGTTAGAGAGTAGATCTCTAGAGATCCCTCTAATTTGAGATTGGTTTATGTCAGTCTACACTGTGAAACATTCTCCCCTCTAACATTAAAAAGAAGAACAAGAAGTTTTAGAGCAATGGTTTCCAAACTATTACTTGCATCCCACATTCCAATTTTGGAAGTTGGGAATGTAGTGGGTTCTCAGTTTTAATAAAGAAAATAAAAATCAAATCAATATCAAAACAGCAGAATGAATTAAAGTTTTAAAAGACACACCTAAAAATAATTCAACTAATATAAGACTATCAAAAAAAGTAGCAACTGAAAGTCATCACCAAATCAAGATGCTCTGAAGATGAAGCTTTCTTCCCCAATACTGTAGGGGTTTCATGTACATGTATAAAATAGGAGATTTACAAAGTTATCAAGGATTGTGTGGAAGCCATATCTCTTATGGGAACACTGAACTGGGGTCTTCCTGTTCTAGTAATGTGAAGCTTTTGCTTAAAGATATCAAATTTTGCTTCCCCTTAAAAACTCAATACTTTATGAGAAAATAAATTTCTTTTAGAATAATAGTGTATGGAATTGCAAGTCATTTGGTAAAATAACTAAATACATAACTTACTACTTTTATTTTTCGATGCAGTTAGAAAGATAATGGTGGCCCACCTGACGCTCAAGGGTGGTGTGGAAGAAAATATAGCTCCAGAGATTTGGTCTATAACCAATTTCATATCTAACAATTGAGAAATAAGTCAGGTCTTTACTAGATTCCTTGAGAGATAGATTTTCTGGGGGCCTCATTTTCCACCCATTGATAAGAAAAAAGGAAAAGTGAGAGGATGGAATTATGAATTTTTGCTGTTCTTTCAGTCCTTCTTTCTCTTCACATATCTTCCCTTCTCTTAGCCAGACACAATGCATATAAAAAGGAAAAAAAGCTGTGATTGCTTATTAATTGATTTTATATATCTATCTCTTATATCATGTAAAAGTTTGTAGGAATGGCTTTTATATTTAAGTGGAGCATGATATCCAATTTACATCATTTTGGTTTTGCTTTGTTTGATTTTTACATGCTAAATGCCATGTATGTCAGGAAGCACCCTGGCTTCAGCCTGCAGCAAGGCTACTTCTGAATATTTTTAGATTTTTGCTTCTGGCCAGAGACTTATGCTTCTTACACACCCCATAATATTAGTCCTCAGTAAAGCCTCCCAAAATTCAATCAATCATCAAAAGTGATATTACTTTCCCAAATTAAGCAGTCAGTAAAGGCTTCTGAAATTCTACCAATACCTAAAATGATGGGAATGTTCTAGATCAGTGCTATTTTCTTGTAATAGTTTGATTTTGGTCTCAATCCTTGGCCAAGAATGGGAAAAGATACACATTTACAAATCCACGTGGGGAAAAACAATTTTTGTTGCTATTTGAAGAACAAAAATGTTAGCCAATGATTCACTGCTCTTATAGAAATTATTATTCATTGCATAACACAGGTATTTTACATCATATTCCATCCAGTGTATTTCACTTTTTACCTTTATATGTTATTGTGACAGTTAGGAAGTGTTCTTAGGAATCTTGTCCGTGATGATCAATAACAAATAAAGATCAATCTTCAATTATGGAGTTGTTAAATTAAAACTATGCAATTAAACCAGTAGTAAATTAAAATTCTATGTAGAAAAGTAATTTTTTTGCATGTATCTTTTCGTAAAGTAATCCATTACTTCTGCTTTAAATAGACCTGATCTTTTGGATAATGCTTAGACCACATTGTTTGAAAAGTTGCTGCAGAATTGGAATTAAATGCTTCTCTCTGTCTCTCTCTTTTTTAGCTACCATGTATTGAGTGTTTACTACTTGTAAGACATTGTACTTCACAGTTAATATAATGTCTACTTTCATTCTCTTAGTACTTGCTCAAGTAATTATGGTCGTCCTCATATTAAAAATGAGAAAATCAATATGTAAACAGGTAGGACCACATTATTCTATCATCTGGAAAATTTGGAATAAAAATCTATGCCTTCTGGCTCTAAAACTGTGTTCTTAACTACAGAGCAGCTTTGCTCAAGAGTGACAAAAGCAAATCCCTTGCCTTTGCCTGCAGAAAAATTAAAAAAAAAAATCCTAAAAGCTAAAGACTTATGCTTTAAATTTATGTAGGGAGGAGATCCCACTTTTTTTCCCCCTCTCCCTTAAAGGAGGTTTGGGGGCATGACACGAAACTGACAACCAAAGAAGAAGTAAATATTGATAATATCCCCAGTGGTTGAATGGGCTTCTAATTTTTTATTACTATTCAGGAAGTGTCACTCAAACTAGATTCCTTTATTGCAGTGGTGCTATGGATCACTGTCATAAATTTTCTGTTTGTACAATTTTCCCTCTCATATTGTCAAGTATCTAGTGGTTTTATTAGTGGCTTGCCTGTAATTAGATTCTGGGTACAGACTTACACTCATCTTTCCAGTCAGGATATCAGAAAGACTATCACTTGTCTTCTGCTATTCAGGTGAATTCAGTTTGGGATATGATCCGTTAGTAGTAATTTCGTTTGTGGGTTGCACAATACCCAGTGACAATGGACACTACTCTCCTGATGTTTCCATAGCCTCCCTTCATTTGGGATTCTGCTCCACCTGAACACTTATATTTTTAAGTGATAATATCTCTTATATGTGGAGAATGATGCAAATTAAAATCAGAAAGAAAAAAACACACATAAGTGTAGTTGTTTCATTTGGTTCTTCAATATTCTCATGTATCTCAATGGGTTCCTTGTATCTTTTTTTGTAATTCCTGGCATCAGGAGAAGGAATTAATTTTAAATAGAACATCCTTCCCATGAACAAAATCTCCAGAGACCATTTATTGTTTTCTTTGTCTGAAATCCATATGTTAATGACATTTATTTCTTTTGACTTGCAGTTCTACTGGCTGGGCATACATCGCAAAGTGAAGTTCTTGGGGATGCATGCTTACTTTCTTCCTTCCACCCAAATGAAATGTTCAAATGATATGACTTTGGTTTAGATAATTTCTAAAAATCTGTCAGTGAATCTGCTATTGTCATATTTATGAGCACTCTGTTCCCAGGGGCTATCAAACAAAAGAGCAAAGAACCCTTAAACATTTTACGACAAAAAAGGCCAATAACGCTATTATTATATGCTGTCAGATCATGAAGTGGCTGTCTTTTACCTATGTAAGAAAACATGGAGTTTCCTTTTTCCCCTATCTGCCCAGAAACTCACAATTCATGACACATATGCACTTCAGAACAAATTAAGGTAAAAAGATGCTCAGATATTAATGGAAATCTCCCATTATCTTTTGATTAATTAAAAGGGTTTTAGGAGAAAACTAATAATGGTCCACAGGGAAGAAAAGGCCATTAAAGTCATGGAATATATATTAGCAATTAACTTACTTTATTTACAACCCATTTTTCTGCTGAAAACTGGAATGCATAAAATATATAAATTGTCATAAAATAATAAATATATGTAAAATTCATGAAAAGCTGATAAAAGATTGTGAGTATAATGATATTATTAAGAATTAAAATAATTTAGTATTTTTCAGCGACCAAAATATATGAAATGAGCTTTCAAATAATGTTAAATAAGTAAAGTAGGATTGTAATTGGATGTAGCCCTAATTAGATTCTCTCCATTTTGATCTTCATTTAAATATCTTCTAAATTCCTTTTTGCAGAAAAACATAGATTAGAAATTGGTGTAAGATTATATAATCAAGCAGGCAAATTCTGAGGGTTTATTATTTCATAGAGGTTGGACTATCAAGATGGATTCTTACCAGTGAACATATAAACTTTGAACTTCAACAAATATACTCCAAATAATAAATGGAAAATTAGACCAGTATAGTCATGGTCTAGGTTTGCTCTGGGTGCACACTGACCCCTTTACTTAAAAATGGAATAATCCCAAGAAATCTGATTTTCAGTGTGTGACCTAGAATTTGGGTTACAGTGGAGGGAAATTCCTGGTGGGAGTCCCAGGGTTCCAGAATAACGAACCAGTGTTGGGCATCTGAACACAAATGTTCACTTTAGTAGACCCAGAGGTCAAGAATAAAATTAAGTACATTTTCCTAAAATAAAGATCAATTCTGAAATGAACCCACATGTAGTGAGTAATTACCAAATACTTATTAACCAACTTGAGTGCACAGTACACTTTCTGATTATAGAAAATAAAAGATGTGTTTTAAGTTTCATTTAAAAAACAAACTATTTGCTAAAGGTAAGCAACACAGGGTATAGTGGGGAAAGCTTCATCTTTGGAGTTAGATTCCAACTGGCTTGTAAATTTCACCCCTTTAATCCCTCAGTTTTTTCCTCTATAAAATGGGAGTGAAAAAGATCTACTTCATAAGGTTATTCTGAGGCTTAAATGAGAATTTATTAGGCATTTGGCATATGCTAAGCACTCAGCTGACTGTAGCCATTAAGTAGATTTTAAATACTTGGTAGTCTATTAGGTGCACTTGATAAAGACTAGATTCCTTTCTCCTTACACCGTGCATCACCTTGGTAAGGGCCAAAATAATCATTCAAAAATAAGTATTGAAGGTTAAGACAGTGACAAAAGCTTTCCCAACAATGCAGAGCTTAAATAAGAATGTGGGAGACGACACATCAGGAAAGTAAATGTACAGAGGAGGGAATTACTTGAATGTCCGAGGAATAATAAATGGAAAATTAGTCAAACTCGAGGCAAAATAATGTAAAACAAAGTGAGGAATGTTAAGACTGGAGAAGAGGTGGTTAGAGAAATATCTAGTTTTTCAGGAACATCACATAGAATATAGATGGCATTCTAATCAAGTAGAAAGAATTTAAGGAAAAGTGCTCTGAAGTGCTTTATAATAAGATATTCAAAAAGAAAGCTTTTCAGCAATGAATGTTACATGAGTTATACCAAGTTGCACTTTGACCATCTGTACCTATTAAGCAAATGGTTGCTGCTGTGACAATCAGACCCCAAATTCCAGTGGCTTAGTACAATCAAGTTTATTTTTCATTCACATAAATGATATGTTCCTGGTCAGTGAACAGCCTTCCGTATTGTCAATCATGAAGCCAATCAATTACAGTTTTGCCCTCCTCTAGATCCAT
Source organism: Cryptoprocta ferox (assembly GCA_028646485.1). Classification (NCBI taxonomy): domain Eukaryota; kingdom Metazoa; phylum Chordata; class Mammalia; order Carnivora; family Eupleridae; genus Cryptoprocta; species Cryptoprocta ferox. The sequence goes on from CM053570.1 coordinate 35,780,257, forward strand.
AGGGCACTCTCTGTTTCGCAAAAGAACAGGGAAAGAAAGAGAAGGATTACTATAGAAGGTTTTAATTGGTTGAGCCTGGAAGGAGTCTTCATCATTTTTGTCTAAACTCCACAGGCCACAATTCAATCACATGGGCCCCAGCCAATTGAAAGAGAGGCTGAGAAGAGGGACAAATGTTTTCTTTTTTAAAACTGCAGAGCATTCTGACATACCATTTAAGATGTTTTTTCGTTCAGGCTGGAATTTATAGCACTCAACTTTTGATAAACATATGAACTGAAGAGATGAAAACCAATGTCTATATTATTAATCCAGGTATCATTTCTATTTAGAATTGACTTATCAGCCTCATAAGAAAACACTACAATTTTCATTTTTTTAACAAGCAGATCTAAATCAAAATGGGTGATAACCTGGATTCTAAACTATGTAAAATTTAAGAAAATATTCTAATTATTTAGGCCTATCTTAATGTCTTGATACAGGGAACTATTTCAACATTTCAGTGAATTTTACATACAAATTACTAAAAAGAAATTGTTGCTAACTAGTAAAGCGTAAATATCATGGAATATCCAGATGTATGATATTGTAAATTTTAAAATGCACCTGTAATACAGCTAGAAATTTCTTAATTACATAAAAGTACTACACAAGAAAAGATATCATATAAACTAGCTAATAAGATGTATAACAACAAAAAAAGTGCATAATGAAATTTCATTCTACTAATTTAAGTCATGGGTATAGTATACCATGATGCTGCTGCGGGCTGAACCGTGCTCCCCCAAAATTCATATGTTGAAGCCCTAACCCCCAGTATCTCAGAATAAATGTGACAATACTTGGAGACAGTGCCTTTAAAGATTTGATTAGGTCAAAATGAGCCATTAGGATGGGCCTTAATCCCCTCTGACTTGTGTCCTTCCAGGAAGTAGAAATTTGGACACACAAAGAAAGATAGGGATACATGCACACAAGGAGAAAGACCATGTGAGGCTACAGTAATAAGGTCGCCACCTGTAATCTAAGGAGAAAGGCCTCAGGAAAAAACAAACCCACTGATAGCTTGATCTTGGACTTCCAGTCTCCAGAATTGTGAGAAAATAAGCTTCTGTTGTTTAAGCCACTCTGTCTATGGTACTTCATTATGGCAGCCCAAGTATACTAAGACAGATGCTTATGAAATGATGGGACTGATTTGAAATTGAAGGCCCCAAAGGCAAATATTCAACATAAGGTTTTTACTAAAGGAAATACTTGAAGTATTTCTGCAATCAGAAAATCCAGCAAACGGCTGAATATCACCAGAGACCTGGTGCACAACTTTTGTGTATAATCCTGGCAAATTGTGGACTATCACCCAAATTATGTAATTTAAAAGTTGTTTATAGCCTAAGTATTTGGCACATAGCATGAAATTCTTATAGGAAAAGTAATAGTAGTGAGTTATTAATAACAAAAGGTTACATTTACCAGGAAGACATAAAATATTAATTTGTATTTACCTAAAAGCATGATCTCAAAATATATAAACCAAAACTTGAAATACATAAAAGAAGAAATCAAAAATACATAATTATAGGGCCTGGGTGTCTCAGTTGGTTGAGCATCTGACTCTTGAATTCAACTCAGGTCATGGTCCCAGAGTTGTGGGATGGAGCCCTGCTTAGGGACTCCTTGCTAAGCATGGAGCCTACTTGGGATTCTCTCTCTCTGTCTCTCTCTCTCTCCCCTTCCTTTTCCCCCTGCCCCTTTCCCCTGCTCATGTTCTCTCTCTCTAAAAAGAATAATAAATTATAAAATAGATATGCATATATATAATCATGAAAGGATATTTTAATACACCTCTTTCAATACTTGATAAGACAAGCAAACAAAAGTCAGTAAAAATATAGAAATCTGAACAACATGAATGACAAATGATATAACTATTGTACGGAACACTGGATCCTACAATAGTAGGATTTACAAAATTGACCATATTCAGGGACATAAAGCAACAAATTTCAAACGGTTAAAATTATATATCATTTGTTTTTGGAATAAAATGGCATTAAGCTAGAAAATAATATCAAAAGGTTACCAAAAAAAATCCCTAAATGTTTGGAAATTAAGCAATATCCTTCTGAGTAACTCATAGGCAAAGAATAAATTTCAATTAATATTAGAACTGTTTTTAACTAAATGAAAACCAAAATTAATTTAAACCTTAAATATGCATATTGAAAGAGATTTAAAAAAAGGCTGATAATAAACTATATTTGTATCCACCACAAAAAGTTAGGAAAAAAGCAGTTATTCAAACCCCAAAAGATAGTAAAAACAAGACAATAAAGAAAAAAAGAGTGAAAGTTCAAAAAAAAAAAAACCTCAAAAGAAAAAAACCAATGAATCCAAATTATGTTCTGTGAAAGACAAGTAAGAGTAGCAATACTCTAGCAAAACAAAAAAAAAGAAGCAAAAAAATAATAAACTAATATAAATAATAAATATTAGGAATGAAAAACAGACATCAAAACAGAATTTAAAGAGATTAAAAATATAAGAAGAAGCTATTATACACATCCTTAACCCAACATATATGAAAATTAGGATGAAAAGACAGGTGACTATAAAAACATAACTTAGCAAAACTGATGAAAAAAAACCAGAAATCTGAATAGTCTTATATGTATTAAAGACATTAAATTTGGAATGAAAATCCTCACCTAATTAGTCATAAGAAAAATGCAAATTAAAACCACAATTAACACTATACACACCCAGCAGAACTGCTGAAGCTAAAAAGAGAAAACAGTTAAGTGTTCACCTAACAGGAAGCTACTGGAACTTCCACTTACCACCAGGAGCATACATTTGTGCAACCACTTAGCCACATGAAAAGACAGGGATCAATCTCACATATAAGATGGAACAGAAGAAGCATGACACAAAACAGGTCATACTGTGTGATTTCATTTACATTATGTTCAAAAATAGGCAAAACTAATCTATGTCACCTTTGGTGTAGAAAAGAAGGGATACTGGTTAGGAGCACATATGTAAGAAGCTTCTAATATGCATGGAGTGTTCAATTTATTGATCTGACTGGTGGCAAAATGAGTATGTTCATTTTTATCAAGCTAATTACTTGTGTGTGTGTGTATGTGTGTGTGTACTTCGATAAAACGTCCATATAATAATAATAGCATGACAAATGATAGTTATTTCACATATGTCTAGTTCCATTACAAAATTCTCTGGCCCTTTTATTATAAAACAAACAAGTTAGTTGTATGACCTAGAGAGAACAGGTCATTGTGAATCAATCATCAGCAAATGAAGCAGTGAAATATCTGTAATAGTAACGAAAACAGCGGCTTAGAATCTCAGTGGAAGAAAGGTTATTCCAAGTTTGTTCCACAACCAGAAAAAAAAATTATTTGTTATAGAAACAGGGAAGAAAAATAAAAATTAAAGTGAATATGAAGGAGATGTTTTGCACAACTATACCATATAAAAAGTGTACAGAGTTTGATTACTCTAAAAGACAGGAAGAATAGAACTAGTGAATTTAAAAGAATCAATTGAGACATTGTTGGACATGCTAATTAACAAGGAGGTGTTAATGTGGCACTTAACACTTAGATTTTAACTCCTAAACAGATGAAAATAAAATGGGAAAGAGCGGCCCAAACTGTAGTAAAAAGTCCTTAGGAAACCTGGGCCCGCACTAATTTACTGCACAGCCATTTTCCCTATCCAGGCAACTTAACCACCACTGTCTTCAGCCCCAAGCGCTGGTCTGATTTGGCTATCCAGAATGGAGCCAGATACAGGAGGGAAGTCCTGATCAGTCCAATCTAACAATGAATGCTAGTTACAACCTCCTTGTGGTAAACAGGCATTAAAAACATTGTGTTGCCTAATTTTTACCAATGGGAGGGCTTCATGGAAAAGTAGCTCCAAAAGAGACAAGAGGATTAGGCATTTATTTTTCCCCCTGCCTCAGAATGCTATTGTGCCCTGAGATGCTACAACCAGCTTGCTCCATGAGGGGAGATGATCTATGTTTTTGTGAAGAAAGAATAATGTTATTGTTGAAATCTCACACAAGCGAGCCATTGAGGCATCCTTCCAACCTTTACTGCAAGATAATAGATCCAATTGCTTAACTCCATGATTCTCAAAGTATGATTCTCAAGTCAGCAGCATCCACATCACCTGGGAACCTGTCAGAAATGCAAATTCCCAGACACCACCCCAAACCTACTAAATCAGAAACTCTAGGTAAGTGATCTTGATGGCACCTTAAAGATGGATAACTACTGGTTTGAGTCATTTTCAGTTGGGTTTTCTGTTATTTGTGACCAAAACTTCCTATTTGATACAACACATGGTGGCAAGTAAGATAAAAATAAATGGGGATTATGAGATAAGAGAGATAAAGAAAAATTGTGAAGAGCAGAAGTTAAGAAAAAACTAGGACTTGGTGAATTTCCTCATACATAAATTATACCTCCCAAACACATACAAGAGGTGAAAACTGAGTTTATTCCTCAAAGTCTATGCTACATACCTTAAGCACTTCTGAGGCTGACAGCAGATTCATATGCTACAAATACCTCAGGATCTCAGTATCATCCTTGTTGTTGGATTCTTTATATAAGTAAATATTCATTACATTTATTGTAGCCCCTGCCCCCCAAGGATTAAGAAGTCAAGGAACAGAGAATTTACAGTCCTGTCTTTATCTTCTCTTAAAAAATCACTGAAAAACAATGAGTGTAACTGAGGAAATAGAATTATAAATACTTTTATCTTTCCAAAATTACAGAACATTGTAACCCTCAACTCTAATATTTGCTGAAGAACTGCCAGATGTAGCAAAGGAGGGACAGGTATGGGAAAACACCAAATAGGAAAGTCTGCAGATCCCAAACAAAGCCAGCAGAGCATAGTTATTTTCTCTCTCTCTCTCTCTTTTTTTTTTTTACATTTCTTTATTTTTGAGAGACAGAGTGAGACAGAGCATGAGTGGGGAGGGGCAGAGAGAAGGAGATACCAAGTCTGAAGTAGGCTCCAGGCTCCGAGCAAGTATTCAGCACAGAGTCCAATGCGAGGCTCGAACCCACGAACTGTGAGATCATGACCTGAGCTGAAGTCGGACACTTAACCAACTGAGCCACCCAGGCACCCTGAGCATAGTTATTTTTAAGTAAAAACGTCATCTGAGGAGCAAAAGCAATGATCTTCTTCAAAATATTTTCTGTTTTAAAACAGAAGAAATGGAATGCCCAGGCTAGTGGGAAAATGCCATATGGTACCATGATGTATCAGGAATTCCACCAGGAAAGACACAAACATATTTGGCATGATTGGAGAGACTGGAGACAGATTGGAGGACAGAAACGGGATTTAAGAGTCTCCTATAGCTTTACTGGCTCTGGAGAAGTCATGACTGAAATAAATCTCTCCTACATCCAACAAAGCATCTTGGGTTTCCTTGTGAACCAAGGTGAATTCTTACCACCCCACAGGATTACCATGATCCCTTTCTCACAGAAATTTCTTGCAAAAAGCCACAGGAAGAATTCATTCAAACAATCAGACAGAACCAGTACAGAATCTCCCCTCCCCCAAACACTAGACAGTAATAAATGAAGGCTAGAAACAACCAGAAAAAAAATAATAATAATCACAAGCCAAACGATTTTTCAAAAGTAACAAAATAGCCAAAAGAGTTCAAGGTAAGTATACAATGTAGACCTTAGGAAAATACATGATGGGTACAGATAAAAGGGAGCAGAAAGAGTTCAGGAAAGAAGTTGAGTAGAAAAAAAAAAAATTGTTGAAGTGTCACTGATCACAATGCAAAGGAAAACATCATGCTAAAGAGACAAAACAAGTAAATGCAGGTCAAGATTGAGAGGGAGAATGTGCTGTATAAAGAAACAATGACTTTCAAAAGCAGCAGCAATGATTGGGATGGAAAAATATTTAAAATGTAATTCAAGAATATTTTCTAGAATTATAAGACTAACCTACAGAGTAAAAGGGTATATCCACTGTTGAGGAAAACATGAATACAGAATGATCAACGCTGAAACATAGACCATAAAGGTGTCATTCTTCTCTAAACAAAACAAAACAGAAAAGCTCTGTTAGGCCTCAAGTCAAAAGTACAAAGTCAACACATTAAGTGAAGATTCAGGCCAGCCTTGGAGGCTTCTGTTCAGCATTCTTCAATGGTAATGAGATTGGCAAATGTGTACAATGTTTTCAGGGGAAAAGAAATATAACAACAAAAACTTCATAATCAGTAAACTGTAGATGAAAACAAAGGCAGAAGACAGGCATTTTTACATGGGAATTCCAACTCCCATGAGTCCTTCTTTAAGGAAACTACTGGAGCCAAGGAAAAGATTAATAAGGAAACTATGGGAAATGATTGGTTAGTACATTGAATTCAAACAACTGTGAGAAGAAGACCAAATATTTGATAAAATTACAGTTGTAAAATCAAAAGAAATTATCAGAAACCACAAAAATAAAGCAAATATAGATGATCAAAAAATACAACACAACAGGAAGAAATAAGGTAATATAAGTATTTTATTTCTTCATTGTTAAGCTGGTAACTAAAATATATTTTTAAAAATGGATAAAAATATAGCAGAAATACAATTGTGTTTAAATATGTAAAGGTAAAAAACAGACTAAGTAAAAAGCTGTTATATGTAAATTCAAATGGAAATACAAAGAAAAGATTGGAGAATTATGGCAATTTTGTTATTTTACAAAATGGAGATTCAACAGTTACACCTAAACGTGAAGAGCAGTAAGTACATTATATAAAATGATGATATAAATGTAATCACTAAAAGAACTGACAATAAAGATAAAACTTACAATTTATCAGAAAGAATCTACACACAAGACAAAGCCAAGGAGAAAAAATGCCATATAATAATACAGGGAAAAAAAATCAAAGAAGTCATAAAAAGTGAACGTATCATATAAAGGACTATGGAAGAACTAAGCCCAAACAAATCTGTCACCTCAACAAATACAGATAGGCTAAGCACTCCTATTAAAAGAAAAAGATTCTCAGGTTGAACAAAGCTTATAAAAACACAAACCAAAACAAAATGTTTCAAAAAATTGAAGCTAACATGATAGGGAGACATACAAAGTAAATGCAAAAGCAATAAGGCAGGATTAGCAATCTTAATATCAGACAAGGTTACATTCAGGCCCAAAACAAAGAGAGTCAAAGCAAATCACAAAACTGAAAACTATTAAAAATCGTAAGGCTTGGGGAAATAAGGCTCCTCAGATTATCTCTACACAAATGGTATTGACAATATGCCTAGAAAACCAAAGAAAATTAATGCAAAAACTAGCTTACAGAAGAAAGGAATTCATTAAGGTGACAGGATTAAAATTAGTATGTAAATATATATACTAACATATGCTTACTAGATATTATGATACAAAATCATATATAGAGATAAATAAAATAACCAATTGAAGGGAAAAGCATTTAAATAATAGCACAAAAATTAAACATTTAGGAAGAAGCTTAATAAGAAATGTGGAAAAAAACAGAAAACCATAAAAACACTCCTGAAGACACAAAAGTAGACTGGAACAAATTGAAAGCATCCTCACTGTTAGAAGAGATTACTTTTTGGGGCACCTGGGTGGCTCAGTCAGTTAAATGTCCAACTCTTGGTTTCGGCTCAGGTCATGATCTCATGGTAAATGAGTTCAAGTCCCAAATGGGGCTCTGTGCTGACAGTATTGAGCCTGCTTGGGATTCTCTCTTTCTCTGTCTCTTTCTCTCTGCCCCTCTCCAACTCACACTGTCTCTGTCTCTCTCAAAATAAATAAACTTAAAAAAAAAAAGAAAGAAAAGATTACTTTTCAAATTTATTTTCCCCAAATAATAGAGATTTAAAATTATCTCAAAAATATGTCAACAGTTTTGTTTGGGTTTTTGTTTTTAAGCTAGAAAAGTTTATTCCAAAATTCATTTGGGGAAAAAAATGCAAGAAAAACTGGTAAAAAGGAAAACCCTACTGAACTCTCACTAGATTGACCAAAATTTAAAACTAAGAAAGCCAAAAATTAAGCAATTGAAATTCACATACATTAGATAAAAGAATGGCAGTTCCAACTAAACATTCACCTGCCTCATGCCCCCAAATTTTACTGCTAGGTATTTACTTAATATGTCCCCCAAATAGATTATTTAACAGTGTTCATTACACCTTTATACATAATAGCCAACTATTAGAAACAATCCATGTGTCCATCAATAAAAAATAGATAACCAAAGTATGGTTATCTTTATATATATACAACTGAATACTACTCAGCAATTAAAATAAATAATTTAGTCATACACACAACATGGATGACTATCCAAACATATTGCCAAATAAAATAAATTTGAAACAAAAGTTTACATAGTGTATGACTCAATTGTATGAACTCCAAGAACAGGCAAAACTAACTTATGGTGGGAAAAAATCTAAAGAGCAATTATCTTTAGAATATGACTGGGGATTTACTGGGAAAGACAATTAGAGTACTTTACTGTATCACAAGGTATATGGATTTGTGAGAACTTAATGGATGCTACACTAAAGATTTATGCATTTCATTATATGAACATTTATTTTAAAGATAAGAGAAGACTCTAACCAATATTAAATTCTATTTGATGTTATGGATACTGAAGTATTTGGGAGGATGATAGTGATGCCTATAATTTACTTTAGAATGCACCCTAAAAATAAGATGGGCTGATGGATACACAGAGGGATGGATAGATGAGTAAATATGTAATAAAGTAAGCTTAGAAGAAAATTAATATTATACTATATGTGGTGGTATATGAGTGTTCACTGTAAAATCTTTCAAATTTTCCAAACATTTGAAGTTTTTTCATGATAAGATGTCCAAATTTGGGGATGGGGGGAGAAAAGGAGTGAAGGGCAGTAGCCTTATCAGCAGTGAAAATATATTATAATAATATAATACATATTAAATACTAAAATTTAACAAGTAATGTGTTATTATTCCAAGAATACATATGCCAGTAGAATAGAACAGACTACCTAGAAGTTGATTTAAGTAGAGATGAAAGTTTATATATGATAAAGGTGACCTCTCAAATCATTGAAAAATGAATGATATTTTAACAAATGCTGTTGACATACTAGATAACCATCTGGATAACAGATAAGATTGGAAACATACCACCAAACAATATGATAAATTCCAAATGGATAAGGTATGTATGTTAGGGTTCTCCAGAGAAACAGAATCAGTCGGGTACGTATATACACAGAGGGAGATTTATTTTAAGGAACTAACTCACGAAGTTGTGGTGACTTAGTGAGTCCAAAATATGATGGGGTGGGCTGGCAGGCTGGAGATTTAGGGAAGAGTTGTATAATAAGGAACTGCCATTCTTTTATCTAATGGATGTGAATTTCAGTTGCTTAATTTTTGGTTTTCTTAGTTTTGAATTTTGGTCAATCTAGTGAGACTGTCCAAAGGCAGTCAGCTGGGAATATTTCTTCTTGTTTTGGGGGAGGTCAGTCTTTGTTCTAGTAATGCCTTCAGCTGATTGGATGAAACACACCCACACTATGGAGGATAATCTACGTTACTGAAAATTCAGTGACTGAAATTTTAATCTCTTCCCCAAACACCTTCATAGAAGCATCCAGAATAATGTCTAACCAAATATCTGGGCATCTAGATGTAATACAAGTAAAATATTAATAAGTTTGAATATTTGAAACATTCTAATGGCAAAAACAAAACAAAACAAAAAACAACCACGAAAGAACATTATTAGCAAATTCAAAAGAAAAATAACCAAGAAGGAATGAACACTTGAATATATATAACAAATAAAGCAACAACCTTCCTGATATATAGAGAATTCCTAAAAACTGAGGAGACAAATAGTCAAAACCAAAGAGTGAAAAGAATAAACAAATAGTTCATGAATAAAGGTATAAAGTTTGCCCTTACACATATAAAAATATACAAACATAATGAGAGAAATTCACATTAAAACTAAACTGTAAAGATACAGTTTCTTATCTGTCAGATTGGACAAAATATTCAAAAGCTTGAGAATACACTATATCTGCAAACTTTGGGTAAACAGATTCTCTTTAAACTGTTGGAAAATATGCAAAATGAGACAATTGCTATAAAAAGAATTTGGCAATATCTAACAAAGCTCTATACTTGTTTACCTTTTTACTTAGAAATCTCACTTTTAGAAATTTTTTCTTAAAGGTATAGCTCCAAAACTGTGGGAATAAAACTATCTACATAATTTTTCATAGCTGTGTTATTTGTAATAAGGAATATTAGAAACAACCCAAATGTCTGATTATAGGAGAATGATTGAATGACTATGGTAATTCACATGATGGAGTACTTTACAGATTTTTTTTTAAAGATCCTTATGAAAAGATGTTGTCACTTCCTACACACGGGTTTAGATTTAATTATAAATATAGATAAATGCCTTTTTAAAAAATGAAATACAGGAGGGATATACTGAAATATAATACATTGGTTACCTACAGGTATGTGCGGATATAGAAACGTTAGGGAATGACTAAGACTATTCTTAGTATATACCTATGTGTTAGCATCTGGTCAGGAAAACAGAAATCACATAAATTATATTGATAATATAATTTAGGAGCTTGTCTAGATTAATGTTGGAAGAATGAAAAGGCAACCATAGAGGCAACATAGAGATTATAACTGCCTGAAGCAGCTCCTACCCAAAAAGCTGGGATAAAATGAAGGAAACTGAAGAAGGAAATTAGAGAAGTTGGAACACATTTTTCTGAAGACAGGGCACTTCTCAGCTGGTGCTAGAACCTCAGGTGCTCTGAGGAGGGGCATCATGAAACTGGGACTCAGACCACTGAAAAAACAGGGTTCTTAGTGGCTAGTCTAAAAGTATTGGAATAAGTGATAAGATGAAACAACTATTTCTAGAAAGATCTCCCACTGTCTGGGTAAAGGGTTATTGCTGGAGAAACTCAGAAAGGTACAAGTAAACAAGAAGAAGCAAGTCCTTTCTCCATCTTCCTTCTTTTCTCTAGTCTCCTGTGATGCCCTGTGGTAGAACCTAACAGGACAATAGGTGGCAAGGGTGAAGTATAGAGAGTGCCAGCATCATAGAGAAGAACATGAAGGGGGGATTTGGAACTGAGAGACAACAGCCGACGCAGCCTACTTTGGCTACTCAACAGCCATACACACATTTCTATACACGTGCCATATCCTATGTAACAAAGTAATAATTTCAGACTTTCATGAATTTGATAAAAATGTATTAAAATTGTATGTACCTAACCTTCATTCAAATATGAATCTTCTTTCTCCCCTAAAAGGGTAAACACCAAGTCTTCATTGTATAGACATACATTTCTGGACAATGTTAATTACTCCCAAAGGCAATCACAGTATACTTGAATATTAAGTAACCTAAAGAAAAATAAATTGAAAATCAACCACCAACTATTCTTATATAAAATAATAAAAGGAGAAGGGATTAAGAAAAAAAAAATTTAAACAATGAAAACATTTTATAGTTTCAAAAAGAAACCAACAAAGAGGTAATAAAACCAGCAAAATCACACAAAATAATATCAAATGGACAATATAATTACATAGGAATAACAGAACTAATTAAATATCTTTCAACCATAGTATTTCAGCTGTACACCCTGGATATATTCTAACTACAAAAACAGCAAAAATAGCTCCATCTTTACTCAGTGGGAGTGTATTTTGAAAGTTTTACTTAAGTCTTCTAATTGATAAGTGAAAGTTGATGATGATGATGATGATGATGATGACAGAGGAGGACAAAGAGATTATGATAGATAGGTGATAGATGATAGATAATTGATAGATGATAGATAGATAGATAGATAGATAGATAGATAGATAGAGATAGGTAAGGCCAATTAGTAAATAGATCAATGTTACCTGGGAGCCAGAGTTCTCACTGAGGAAAGAAGTATATGAGAGAAGGATGGGAAGAAGCTGGAGGTCCCTGCAAGAACATGCAATTTTCATTTTTTGTTTATTTCCTGGATCTGCTCAAAGAAAAGCCCTAGAAATGGAACAATGGACAAAGTGGCACCAGGCCTTGGCCTGTAAATGCCATTTTGGTTTGTAAGTACCATTTGAAGACATAACATCACAAATGTGGGCAAAGAAATAAATACCTTTTTATGCCTGAAAGCAAACTATCAATGGATTTAAGAGGTTTCCACTGACTAAATTGGGGGAATCATAAGAACATAAAAATAAAATAATTTTAATAATTACATATCAAATTTTAAAAATCCATGAATTCTACCCCTTGTTCCCCCTCCTCCCAAGAAAGGGAGAGGAGAAAAAAGGAAAGAAGGAAGGTTCATCTTTATAGAAGACTTCCAGCTAATAAACATAGAAGGAAAAATTCAAACACAGTATATTGCAAATGCCAAGGTAAAAACAGATTTACGCAAGGATTTTCAATGGATGTTAAAACCATTAGAGAAGGTTATTGAGAACATAAAATCCAAAGTTTTAAAGCTTTGGTGAAACAGAATTCCCTACAGATTATGTATTAATTATTAAGGATAATAGCTTACTAGTGAAGAAGTCTCATCAACACTACCTTAACTAAGTCATCAACTTAACATCACCTAGATGGGTGCACTGAAAAGGACACAATATCACATTTTTAGAATTATTTCCAAAACTGTTGAATATGAATGTACTCATGAGGAAACACTCACACAAACCCAGATTGTGTGACATTCCACAAAACAATTTTCTGAACTATTAAAAAATATGATTAAAAAAGAGGAAAGTGGGGGAGAGCTATTGTAAATTAAAGAAGACTAAAGAGACAAATGCAATCTGTGATCCTTGATGGATTCCCAGTGAGAGAAAAGAGCTACCAAAGACATTACTAGGTCACCACGGAAATTACAATATAGACTGTGTATCAGATGGTTGTATAGTATCAATATTACATCCCTTGAGAGTGACAATATCATTATGGCTATGCAGCAGATTGTCCTTATTCTTGGAAAATAAATGCTGATGTATTTCAGGGTGATGCATCATAATTTCTGAAACATTCTGAAAGTTTAGCAATCTGCACGTGTATGTATCTATATGAAGATAAATGTGGCAAATAGGCGAATTTAAGAGATGTTTATATGCCTGTTCGTTGTACTTTTCTTTCATCTTTTCACAGGCAACTCTAAGACGAGAATGGCCCTTCAAAATTCCAAGCTGGGTTAAGGTGACCAGGCTTTTATGTCCCTCCACCCATATTATCAGTCATCTGACCGGCGCTGACCTGAAAAACGCATGGTGTGAGCAGGGTCACTCTACACCTAAGGCAGTCCCGGAAGGAGATTCCTGAAAGCTTTCCGGCTGCAGCACTCCCAGCAGCTGGGCTAACGAGTGCCCCTTATAGGGGCAACTGGGCAGCACATCACAGTGTCCACTCAGAATACTTCAAAATACACAAAGAAACTTCAGAAGTTATTGCCAGAGGGGACGTTATTTCCCCAACCAAAGAAAAACAAATGGGAAGGCGGATCCTCTGCCCCGATGTGACTCTTGATAACACTCCACATTCTCTCCTAGTATTGTTATTGCTGCCAAGGATTTATTTTTGCAGCTATCCATTTAAGCCAGCTTGTGTTTAGGTGATTCTAAAGAAAACAACTCTTTTCACCCTGAAATTATGTGCCTGGTTTAGCTGAAAGAAATATGGTAATACATAATCTTAACTGAAACACAGTACAGCAATTTTCCTCTGAGAAGGTCAGGGTTAACCTTCAACGCCCTTATTCGCATAAGGAAACATCTTTAACTTGTATCAGCATATTTTCATTAAGTTCACATTGCCCTTCAAGGTGCAAAAGGGCTTTCATCTCTAAGAAGGCAACAACTAATTAGAAATAAAGTTGCAAGAAAGGCACACGCATTAAGCTGTAAGAATGGCACAGCCATTGCAGGCAAAGCATTCCAAAGGATCTAGAAAACACTTAGAAGTGCAAAATAGAAACCAGAAACTGGGCTGTTTCACATGAAACGTTTCAAAGGTGCAGTGGCCTTTTTGTTACAATTCTAACATTCATAAAGGATGGGGGTGGGGGGAGCACACTAATTAAAAGGCATTTTTTTTTTCTGGTGGTTTAATGGAATGAAGTCTGTGAATTTCAGTTTGCGTAGGACAGTCACAACTGCGAGTGTTCTACTCTTTTGCTCCCACAGCATAAACCATTATTTCATCTGGAAATTCCAAGTTTAACATTCAGAATACAACTATCAGTTGGTATCTGAGACCTGAAAATTAACTGACTGTTCATTGCAGATTTAGAGGTTGTAGATTACAGATGATATACAGGAAACTGCAAGACCATGGAAAGTACACGAAAATCTACTTCCAGACTATGTGTCCAGTTTAAAATTTTTATTTAGAAAAACAGCATAATGCCTGACACATTATAGGCTTGCAATATGTATTTGTTGTATAAATTTTCAACAGAGAAAACCCTATCATTTTTAAGAAGTATAAAAATAATGTTACTGGTTAAAATGCTTTACATGTTCTGAGAAATTTTAAAGGGTAGAATCTCACTAAGGGGACCTTATTTAACTATTGATGTTTTATTCTTCATAAGCTCCATCAATAAATATTTGCCTAGCTTTTTGGATAATATTGCCCATCTTTGTTTAACAAAATGTAACTTCCAAAAATCAACAAGCACATTAAGTGTCTGCTTCATATCTTGGTCCAGTGAGTTTTTGTGTTATTTTCTGGCCATGTGACTAGTTCAGAAGATGAAGGATTTACAAATATATTTTTTCTTTTTTTTCTTTCTTTCCCCCCAAACCCCATGGGATAGGGAAACGCTTTCTGATTATTTTTCAGCCTGATATCAAAGGTACAGAAGATCATACTTAGGAGTTGTCAAATTGAATCAATTTCCCCAGTTTACCTTTAAGTGGGTGTTTATATAAATTAAATAAATATGTCCACATAGAGATAGAAAGGGGGAAAAAGTCAATAGATTAGAAAATTCCTACATATAGGTACCTTGAAACAAGCTACAAAAGCTATTGAAAGGTTAATATTTGTGAGATATAGTTTTAATCACAAACTTTAGAACTACTGACTTTGACAAAACAGTCCTAGGGCTATTTGAGATATTACTATTTACTTTCTAAATTTATTTGGTACTGTCTTGACAGGAGAGAAAAGATGAGTTGTTTGAACTTGAGTATAAAAGTCTGTTTTCTATCAATTAAATCTGCTCCTTTCTACCCCCTCCCCTTACAATGTTTCTCAGTATGGTACTTGTTCTGGTGCCTTTGATTTTATTTTGAAATAATTTTTTTTGTAGTTTGTTTTGTTTTGTTTCCTGATTGAAGTATTCATTTTGAATCTCAGTGTCAGGAAATATAAGCGTTATCTGTAAACGAGAAGCGTATGCAGGAAACTCAGCCAATGTTGAATTTCAATGAACTTGGTGGTTCTAATGTCATGAAACTCTGTCAAATGTTAATAGAAATTATAGACAGAATTCTTAAGGAAGCTTTCAAATCACAGCCTTTTCTGTCAGCATTTGATAATAACCTAACATCTATGATATCTATCAAGATTCTGAAGTGTGATACCGAGCCCCTGAGGAAAAATGACAATCCTGGGCCAGTATAATAACAACATTCATTTCAAGTTTCAATCATTTCTAAATTTTCTGTGTTTTTTATCTGCTGCACGATAAATATACAAAATAATGGGAAATTAAAATATTCTTTCATCTGATATTTGGAAATACTTCTCATTAAAGTGACTGTATGTTTACTTAACGGTTCTCTCTTTTCACATGTTAAGAAAGAAAAACTAATGTTTTTATCCAAATGTTCTAAATGGAAACAATAAATATTATTTAATAACTCAACCACAATGTTGAAATACATATTTTTAAAAAGCCTTTTCCACTTTATGTGTCAACCAACACCATTAGATTTCCTTAAAGACAAGTATGTCATATAGATAATGTTGTTTACCTTAAGTTAGTCTGGTTTTTTAAAACAATGCAAATATCTGTGGAAATCAATAACCAAGTGGTAGTGGACACCTCGGAATTCTTGCCACAGTTTGTAGAGTTCAAAAGCCTGGCACTTTTACTTAACTAAAACCAACCTCATACTTCTTCCTGCTTCAGCTAATACCTCCTATGTTCTTGAATATTCAAAGCTGGAGAAGTGGAGCCATGAACAGAAATTAGGAAGCAATAACGATTCAAAGAAAACCAAGACCAAGGACTATCTTTATTCCTACCCTATTGGGCCCAATAGCAAATGATTTCCTGTCGGCTGATCTTGGTACAGGTCATTGCATCCATCATTGTGAGGAAAGGTCTGGAATACAGAAGAGCTACCTTCAATAACAGATGATAGAATTAAAGAGCCAACTTATAATGAACTCCATAAACTGCTGCAGCAAAAGTGCTTTATCATCCCATTCTTTAATGTAGGGAAAGGGTTTTACAGCAATATATTCAGGCAAATTCACAAAGAAGATATGCTGTAAGGTGTAAGGGGGTCTCAGGTAAGTTCTGTTTACGCTACTCTCTGTATGTACTGCTCCTAGAATAGTGCCTGACACAGTAAATACATGCTCAAAGAATGAATGCACCAAGGCTCAAGAATTACTGTTATCAGCTGTTTGGGTCCCTTCTTTCCTCATAGGAAGGATTCCAATGAATTCCAATTCTTCAGGTAAATTTCCTGAAGCCAAGCATACAACCACAGTAAACATCCTCAGGTAGATATACTGTGTGTGTGTAACTATTACGAATGGGACATGGCAGTGATGAATATCCCAGCCATGAATATGAACTGGCATCTCCCAAAAGTGCTTTAAGATATAGCTGTTAAAGTTATGCAAGTTGAAATCAAAAGCACAGAACAATGCTATATTTAGAATTAAGTCAAATTTCCCCAGATTTAAAGGTATTACTGGAGTTTAAATTTTCAAAACTCCATTATGAGTTAATAGGGATTTAGGTTTTAATCTTAGCACTACTTGGAAGACTTGGGAAATTACTGCAACCAAAATAATGATTAGTTTTTAGAAGACTTTAAGCTGAAAATCAAGTCACAGATTGAAATTTATTCTTTTTTTAAATATATTTTTAATTGTTTTTTAACATTTATTTATTTTCGAGAAACAGAGAGACACAGAGCATGAGCGGGGGAGGGGCAGAGAGAGAGAGGGAGACACAGAATCCGAAGCAGGCTCCAGGCTCTGAGCTGTCAGCACAGAGCCCAATGCGGGGCTCAAACCCATGGACCACAAGATTATGACCTGCGCCGAAGTTGGACGCTTAACCGACTGAGCCACCCAGGGGCCCCCACATATTGAAATTTAAATCAAAAAGAATAAAAATATTTAAGTACAATGGGAGTAAATATTTGCAGTGCAATTTATTTGGTAAATCACAATACAAATATAATTTACTATTTATTTGGAGAATTGAGACAAATTCACAACTAGGATATTATTTGAATTCTATTTCTTACATCCATCAATAAGAAGGAAGGGATTGTCTTCTACTCATACCTTAAATGGCAATGATCTCTACCTTTTATTTGTATGAGGTGTTTTACATTAATTTAGGTAATTTTGCTCACAGCTCTAACTCTTGCCCATATTTCTGAATAACTTCAAACTATTCTCATCCAAGAACACTTTTGTGAGATTCAGGCTTATATATCTACCTAGACATCTCCATTTGGATGCTCTACAGGCTTTAAAGTCTTCATGTCAAAACTGATTGTATCATTGCCTGTCTAACCCCTAAATCCCAGTAATCCCAGTACTTCTACTGTATTTATCTCATTGTCTACTTAGTTACTCCAAATACTGCGAAGCCAACACCAAGCACTTTCCTTTCCTCACCTCCTCCACACAATTTAATCATCAATTCCTATCAATTCTACTCCCTGAAGTTCTCCTTAATTTATCTACTTCTGACTCAGGCCATCATTGTCCCTGGCCTGGCAGGCTGTCTTGCTCTGTTAACCTGTCTCTCTGCATCTGAACTTGGCCTCAGCCACTGACCCTGCCTCCATTCATCTCTCATCCTGCAGCAAGAATGATCCTTAAAAAGGGCAAATCTGATCACTGTAGCCCATTTGACAAAATCCTCAGCGGTTCCCCAGTGCCCTAAGATTTATTAACTTAGACACACAGTCTGACATTCAAGCATTATATGATCTTTCTCGTTCCTTTACTTCATTGACTATACTTAAGTCCTTTACTGTCTGTTATGGATGAACTGTGTCACCCCTACCCCCACCAACATTCATATGTTGAAGCTCTATCTCCCATAACTTGAACAAGATAATCGAGGTGAAACAGTATCATCAGAGTAGGGCTCTAATCCAATAGGACTGGTGTCCTTATAAGAAGAGGAGGAGACACCAGGAGTCCATGCAGACAGAGGTAAAGTCATGTGAGGACACATTTGCAAGCCAGAGAGAGGCCTCACAGAAACCAATCCTGGTGATGCCTTGATCTTGGACTCCCAGGCTCCACAACTAGTAAAAACTAAAATTTTGCTATCTAAGCCACTTAGTTTGTGGTATTCTTTTACGGTCACCCTAGCAAACTAATACACCCTTATTCCATTCTGAGCCTAGAAACACCCCACTGCCCCTTTTCTGCATCTTCTATGCCCTCCCCCTCATTGGGCAGGCTAATTCCTGCTGGTCTTTCATGCCTCAGTGAAACTACTAATACACTTAACAATTTTGACCCCTCCTCTAGGCAACACTGAATTAGTTGTTCCTTGTAGATTACAGACACTGTAGCTCCATACTGTTGTATTTAAATGGTCTAAATTTAAAATTCCTAACTGCAAATTATTTGCAAGCAGGGAATGTATTTAATACATTCTTTTATTCTCAGGGCCTAGAACAGGCACTCCTCATATCTGTTGAACAAATGAATGAACAGTATCCAGCACATAGTGGACACTCAGTAAGTGAAAAATAAAAGGAAGGTAAGTATGTCAAAACTGTTACCAAAATGAAAGAGAGCTTCGACAGACTGTTGTTAAAGAGCTACAAGTCCCTGCAAAAGTTCAGTAAATGAGCAAGTGGAGGAAAAATCAAGCACTTCAGTTTGGTGTCCAGACATATGGGCAGCACAGAATGCATAAATAATAGCAAAGCACAGATCAGAGAGCATATTTGGAATAGATTTAGACATAAGTAATTGTCCTACATCAAATAGTGTTGTGCATTGGTACAAGAGTGCAAATTTTATCTCCTTGGTTTCTTGATCCTCTATATACACCTTTAGGAAAAATGGTTATAAAATAAACCTTTTAAGATTTCATGAGATATTTCATGTTTGGTCCTTCTAATGGTTCTATTAAGTCTCTTCAAAGGGGCACTTTTGTACCAGAGCAAACTTGAAAGGACAGAACATTTATTCCAAAAGCAATTTCCTTCCCCCGTTATTTTCTGTATTCCCTTGGCAGTGTTTTTCAACAGTTTTACTTGAATAAGAGCTTATTTGGTCCCAAACCAGTTTCTCCTGCTGCTTGAACCTATATTCAAATCTCAGACCTTTGTGTGTGATCCCTGATCTGCTACCATGGAAATGACTACAATCACACAAGTACATATTTTATTGTAAGATGAGCTCGGATACTTATAAAGAAAAAAATTAAAGCAAACTCTGACAATTTTTTTAATTCATTGTGTTTCTTTCTTTTAATCCACTCAAAGAAACTGAACAGTTTTTCAAATGGGTCTTTTTATATTTACAGGAAGATGTTAAAAACAAAGTGACAATGGTGATGATAACTACGATAACTGATGATAATGATTCCTTTTAATTATATAAAATGATAAAGTTGGCAACAAGATGGTTTAAAACAACCCTAGAAAGAAAGATGGATTAATTTCAATATCCCCATTTCGTGGATAAGAAAACATATTCAGAGAAGTTGATTTACTTAAAATTGTTAAGTTTTTCAGTGAGAAGAGGCATTACAGAAATGTCTGGTGCCAGTATCTTTATTTTGATATAAGTAACTTTCCCAGATCAAACATCTAGCAAGTGGTGAGCCTCTGCCCTGACTGCAGAGCCGTGTAGGCAGCTGGGCTCTTCATAAGCGCCACACCAGGATTAAAGCCAGTCTTAGGAAAGTAACGTTTATTATATCTTGGCCATTATTTGTAAGAACTGAAGCAACCAAGTGGCCCCAAGTAGCCATGGGTGTCAGTAAAAGAAATCTTCCTGGGAAGTTTAGATAGCAATCAACAAAAAGAATCTGTAGAAGACTGAAGCCTTTGAGGGCCTTTTGAGGCATATCTTGTGTCCCAATAACCGGTTTTCAGCAGTGTTTCCTGAGTCTTCTGGGATGCCCCTCTGGGAAGAGAGCACATGAACTGCAGGTGCGTTCTTCAATTTCTTCCAGCTTTGCATTTTCACCCTCACTCCCTCGTTACCACTCCTACTGGAGGTTTCAAACAAGTTTGTAGGAAGGGAAAACGAGCTTCTCATTAGAAAATGGGCATGGGTTCATGGTTTCTGAAAGCCCTCTGAATGCATCAAGTTCAGCAAGCCTCCAAGGAATACAGTAGTTCTCCCTTATCCACGGTTTCACTTTCCTTGGTTTCCATCATGTGTGGTCAGTTGCCGTCAAAGGAAGCAGATGATCCTCCTTCTGACATATGGCCAGAAGGTCAATAGTAGCACAATGCCTACCTTATTCACCTCACTTCATCTCATCACACAGGCATCTCACGTTACCACAAGAAGAAGAGAGTGAGTAGAGTACAATATTTTGAGAGAGAGACAGAGGGAGGGAGACCATGTTCACTTAACTTTTTTTTACAGTATTATTGTGATCACACTCTTTTACTGGTAGTACTTGTTGCTAATCTCTTACTGTGACTGACTTATAAATTAAACCTTATCATAGCTCTGTATATGTAAGAGTAAAACCAGTATATACAATATTCAGTATTATCTACAATTTCAGGCATCTATTGGAGGCCTGGGACTGTATCCCCCACAGATACATGGGGACTACTCTACTTATATGTATTCACAAAAGTATTTCAAAATATACCACTAATAGCCTGGCAGAAATAGTGTGATTTTAAAAAATTATGTATATACTTTCCACACAAGGAGCTATACGACAACTTGCTTCTGTTTAAAACCAAATTCCAAATCTGTTGTTTCACTCAAACCTTGACCGTAACTTTATTAGTTTTTTAATGTTTATTTATTTTTGAGAGAGACAGACAGAGTGTGAGTGGGAGAAGGACAGAGAAAGAGAGAGTGAGACAGAATCCAAAGCAGACTTGGGGCTCTGAGCTGTCCGCACAGAGACCCACATGAGGCTCAAACCCGCAAACTGTGAGATGGTGATGTGAGCCAAAGTTGGGCGCTTAACCGACTGAGCCACCCAGGTGCCCCTGCCCGTAACTTATTCCTAATATTAGGAGTCCACCTTCCAATCAGGCAGAGCTTTCCATCAAGGGCAGCAAAAGCAACCAGTGCATTCCTTTCCTGGTAAACCTCTAGGTTCTTAGGTTACTCTAGGACATTTCCAGATCACTTCCCTTTCTAACCAATTATATATGCCAAAGTAGCTTGGATCTCATCAGGCAGGGAATAATTACCATTTGGTTCCAGACATATACTTTGCATATCACTCAGCAGATTCCACGTGCCACCTAGTTGTGGATTCTGTGAAGGAAATGAAGGCATTTTCCATACTTCTAGCTCCATGGTAACACTATCTTTATGAAAAAAAAAAACACAGGCACTATTCAGTGCAAGATTCTAGATCCTCTACCATGGTTTCCCAAAGTCAGCCTCAGCCTTCGAATATCCTTCCCCAAATCACCTTTCCTACAGCATCCCCTCCTTCCTTCTTTTTTCAGCCCCTTGAAATAGTGTTGCTAGTGTTTGCTCTCCGAATGGTGTATTAAGGTTGCAGTCCCAAGATGCTCAAGCTAAAATTCCTGGGGCAGAGAACATTTATAGTTCAGCACATGTTTTCATAGGCAATGGGAAAAATTTCTCCCTCTACTCCTAATGGACTTTCTTATTACTAATACTTCACGGCACCCCTGGATGTGTGGGGAGACTGACGTTGCCAGAATATTTCTTTTTTATGGCTTTTGTTGCTTTGACAGCTTTGATTTTATGGCAGCTTTAATCATGTGTGTCCTATTCCTTCACCTCTGGCATTTTGCAAATATTCCATTTTTCTATCGCTGCTACCATAACTGCCTTCAACAAATTGTAATTCATCAAACTGTTTCCCCTATGTCCTTCTACTACATCCACAGGGGAAACCCCCAAAGGGAATTGCATCAAGCAAACAAGGTGATGCTAAATGCTCATGAATGGGAAGATCTATTAATTAAAAAGGGGAGAGAGGGAAGAGGAAGGAAGAAGAATTACATGTCTAAGTTAACGCAGCCCCAAGACACCACAGGCAGTAACTTACGCGCTGACACTTTAAACAGGCTTTATGAGTCTGTTTACTCTATTCACGACTATTCATGAAAAAAAATGTGCTATTAAGTATAACAACACAATGTACATGTGTTATCTTAAAGATACAGTGAGTCAATAAATCATACCTGAGCTTTAACAATATTATATTTCCCTTTCTTGTATATTCATAGAATAATGGAAGTGGAAATGAAAAAGAGCTAGAGATGGAAAAGACCAAATAGGTTATCCATTCAATCTTGCTCTGACAGAAGATCAGTCTAGAGCAATAATACATCTTAGGTTTTGTCATCTGGAAATTAGTGTCTTCTCTGTGTCATAGCTTTCAACCGCTTTTCCTAGCGGTTTATTTCTGAGAAAGGAGAGTTCTTAGACTCTAGTTGTTCTCCCTTAAAGCCAGAACTTAAATTTGACTTTGTTAATTTTTTCTCCCTCTCTCTCATTCAAATTCCCTGGGTTCTCTCATTCAAATTTAAGCCAGAACTTAAATTTGACTTTGTTAATTTTTTCTCCCTCTCTCTCATTCAAATTCCCTGGGTTCTGGGTTCTCATTCAAATTCCCTGGGTTCAAATTCCCTGGGTTCTGTATATTCTGTATAAATTCCCTGGGTTCTCTGTTGTGTATATTTACACTCTCTTAATATTTTCTGCTTATTGCACATCTAGGTTTGTGATGAATTTGTCCCACTTTGCATTTAAAACATAGTTAGTGGTAAGCCCTGTTCCTGCTCGAAGGCAGTGTGGTCCATTTTTAGGATTCTTCTTTTCTTGAAAATATTGGCATTGTCTTCAAATTCCATTAAAATGCTATTTGCTCCCCTTTATAGATCATTAAAGATTTTTTCACTGCAAGTGAAGTTAATGCTTCAGTTTACTAACTACCTCTTCAAATTGATCAATTCATGCCATTTTAAAGCATTGTGATGTTTTGTTTACAAAGCTAAGGCAGTTTTCAAGTTGTTGGATTTAAGGCCACTCAAAAAAAGGAAAAAAAAGAAGATATGCTACAAAATACTTTATAGAAGTCATCATTATTATCAAAATTATCAATATTTATATATCAAAAGATATATAAATATCTAGTAAATATTCAAGAGTGTGTCAATGATGCAAAAAATATAGATTGTATATGCCAATAGTTCATTCACTTTTTACCTCCAGATCTGGCATAAAGTAGCTAGCTATTCAATAAATACACACAGAATTAAATGTGTATTTTTAGATAGTCCATTATTTGTTCAGAGCCAAATAATTATAAGTGTGCTCATTTTGCCATACAAAAACTTAGTCAGAACTTCACAAATGTGAAATCAAGGGTTAGAAGATGCCTGTGTAGATGTCCAGAAGTTGTGCTGTTCAATTTACATGTATTAAGTCTAAACCTTGCAAGATCCCTACAAGTGAAAGCAGCAAACTAAGGTACAGGAAGGTAACTTGCCTAAGATCACAAGAAAGATTAGGAGACACAGACAGAATTTGAATGTAGTTGTGTCTCCCTAAATTAGGCAGGATGGGCAGAATGTGAACTGAAAGAAAAGATCAGAGCTAGGAGTCAAATGAGGGAGCTCTGTCCGCGTCCACAGTGGTGCAGAAGCACGAGACAGTCTGGTACCTATTGGGAACATGATAAATTAAAGATAGGTATGAATGGGAGCTGCAGTGATTACAGTGGGAGAAATAAATAAATGGAAGCTTGGTCATAAAGACCTTGCTCTTTGCTGCCAAAAAGAGTTTCAAGTTTATCTTACTGGGAAACAGAGCCATTAAACACTTTAAGCAAAGACTGCTGGTTGGTAGCATCAAGAACTGATTTGAAGAGAATAAGGAGAGATAAGGAAACCTGCTAAGAGTGATTATGCAATAGTCCAGGTAAAGAATGAGGAAGCCTTGCCTTAAGACAGTGACTTTGATAACAGAAATAATGAGTAATGCTAATTAATTCATTTGTGGAGGGAAAATGACTGAAGGGAAACCAGCTTCCTGCTGAGTATATGGTGACACCTTCCATTGATACAAATGTAAAACCCAGAAATTCTTATAGAACAAAACATATATATATGAGGGTGGGGACACTGAAGGGAAAGGGAGGGATGAGCTGGATGAGCTTGTTTAGAGATTTTAAGTTCAATTTGGTACATGTTGAGTCTGTTGGATACCTCTAGTCCAGTAGAATACTGATGGTTGGAAGATCATAGGATTGACTGCAATCACTCACAAAATATTTAAACCACTGTGTTCTCAACTGTGAGGATTTTCTAAAATATGTATGCCCAGGCCTTTTCTTAGATATCATGATTCAGTATTTCTGAGGTAAAGCTTAGGCTAATAAAAACAAACCAATAATAATAACAAAACACTGCCCAGCCCTAACAAACACATCTATAGGATTTCCACTGGATAGAGCCTCAAAGTCTCTACGCTATCCATGTTTCACTAGTTTTTTTTTTTTTAATGTTTATTTTTGAGAGAGAAAGAGAAAGAGAGTGAGCAAACGAGTGCCGGAGAGGGGCAGAGAGAGAGGGAGACAAAGTGGGCTCTGTGATGATAGCAGAGAGCCCGATGAGAGGCAGAGAGCCTGATGTGGGACTCGAACCCATGAGTTATGTGATCATGACCTGAGCTGAAGTCAGATGTTTAACTGACTGAGCCACCCAGGTGCCCTCACTGTGTTTATACTACTAGAAGGAGTAGTACTAGTAGCAGTGGTAGAAGTGTGTTACAAACTATGGGTCACAAACCATTGGTTGCTTATAAAGTCAATTTAATAAGTTGCAACAAATGTTTTAGTGAAATTTAACAAAAAAATACCAGAACTAATTGTCCATAGAAGAATAAATATGTTTAATAGTTTTATATATGTTTTCTATATTTCTATTTGCATAGATGCATGTGTAGTCTGTGTGTGCATGTGCATGCACACATGTACTAGTTTCTAATGTAAAATTATTTTTTCTTTCACAATCAAAAAGTTTTAAACCCACTGTTGTCCATGACAAAAGGAGTTAAGCTAAATGTTACAATTTATTTTTAATGTCAAGGTGGTCAAATCTTATGAAGAAAACTGAGCCAGATAGGAGATGTGATTCTATTTCTAGCTTTATTACCCATATAATGTTGGTTCTGTGAAAATCAAGATTCCCAAATGGTTTTTATTTGTAAACAAGAAATACCAAAGCACTTATAAACCACCTCACTAACATTAATTTAATAAGACCACTTATGTCAAGTGCTTTGAAATCTCAGAGAAATAGACTAATAACTTTTGAATTTTATTTTATTGTTTATAATGAACCTTCATAGATGTAATCATTTTGGCTCACAAAGAAGTCTATGAGATAGGTAGCAAAGGTGGCTTTATCCACATTTTACAAATGAGGAAATCAATCTCAAAGATGTTAAATGTACCTAGGTAATCACAACATTAACACTTCTCAAATATTAATAGATATTTCTGGAAAAAAAAGACTACTTCCATTTGTATTCAATAATCACATTAATCAACGTCTCCAAAGCTAATGATATCATCACATTTTTTCCTCCATCACCCACTGAAGCCAATATTGTAGACACGTCCTCTCACCCTATTTTGCTAAGAAAATATTTTTCCTTCATATTTTTGTTCAGCTCTTACAAGATAGATTAATGGTTGCCTACCCATAATTTCCTCATTCTTATTTGCTAAGGAGACCCTAATTTTATCCATATACCTATCCCTCAGAAAATATGTTTTTGTTCTCAGCTCAGGAGCAAATCCTGAACAATTGTATAACTCTATCAAGTTTATACAATTCTCCTTAACAATGATTGGCTCACAAATGGACATATGACCCATTCTGGATGAGGAGCTATAAAGAAAGTTCTCCTAAATCACAGTGGAGGGACTTATAGTAAGAATCACAAAGAAGAGATTGTCATTTTATTCCTCTGGATGCTCACATATCTGAATGCCTACTAGAACTGTAGCACTCATACTGGGACCATAGAGCAGCTGACCTGAGGGCCAGTGCAATTCCCTGAAATTGTGGCAGTGGGAAGATGCAAAGAACCTGAATCTCTGATGACACTGTTGAGCTGCGTAACTACTTTGCTTTGGAGTCATCTTGCATCCCAATGACTTACATGTAAGGTGATAAACTTTCTCTAGAGTTAAGAATTTTGAGATATGTTTTTGGTACTTGCAGCCAAACACCATCCTAATCAGTAAAAATCCCCATACATTTGGTCTATAAGGCAAACTTTTAAAATTAAATACTTTAAGTTTCCACCTAACTGATTTTTTTGTTTACCACTTTAACAGTAAGACAGTAATTCAGAAATACTCTGTTTTTTTTATCAAGCTAATCTAAAATACTATTCTATAGCTATTGTGTTTATTTATTGAGGGACTATTTTCCAAGACTTTTTATATATTTAGAGAATCCAATGTTTTTATAAACCATTCAGAAACACACTGGATAAATAATGAAATCCAATGTATAAAATGCATTCATATGCTAATAATATATCCAAAGTGTTTAATTTTGAAAATATTTAGCTGACTCATTTCATACTTCTTTGACTACTACCCTATGTTTAACATGGTGTATGTGTTAGAAAGGTGTATAGTAACCTAGCCAATGGACATAAAGGAGACATGAATGGCCTCTGGGTGCATCTAACACTTTTTAAAGTTTTATTCGAAACTGTTTATGTGTGTTTATGCATATTTTTCTCGGTAGATTATCCTCAGCATTTATCAGTCTCAAAGGATTAAGAGCCACTATTATGAGAAAATTACTCTTTTTCTTTACTATTTTTGAATCAGATTGACACAAGCCAACAACCGTTCATTTAAATAAAGAAGAATTTGATCTCTGATTTGCCACTTCATATGAGCATAACTCATACATAGATTACATACAAGGCTATACCACTTGGTAGAGTCTGAAAAATACTAAAAGTATTTGATGCTTTTTCAGAAAGGAAGACATAAATTAGGCAATTGGATTTTTGGTTCTGCACCATTTCATCCACAGCACTATAGAGTGGTTTAATTTTCTTTCCAATACTCAATAAAATAAGCATATGAAAAATGTAGAAAAAAATCCTTGGAATGGTATAGTATTCATAAAGCTATACTGCTAAACTTTGGAAGAATAAACCCAACACATTTATCACGGTGTCTACCATTCAAGGTTTATCTCTGAAAACTCCATCACACTCCCTACTCCATCCATACTTAGGTACTAGATATAAAGAAAATACTCTTCTCTCTAGAATTAAAACTTCCATTTCTTTGTGTATCTGACCATACCATTCCCTCTTCTACAATGTTCTCTCCTCTCTTCTTCACTTGTTGCCTGGCATATGTCCCATTACTCAGTACTTGTTCCAGAACCATCTCTACTGAGAAGAACCTCCTAGGAAGAATATATGGCACTCCCTCCTCTTTGCTCTCATAAGACCCCAGGCACTCATTCAATAAATATTTATCTAATGCCTCTAAGCACTGGGAATACAGCAGTGATCAAAACAGCATTCTTGCTCTTATAGAGATAATATTTTAGTGGGAGTTAGATAGATAATAAGCAAATAAGCATATAATAAATAGAAGAGGTAATAAGTTCTCTAAAGAAAAAGAAATCAGGGTAAGAAAGACTATTAGGGGTAGAAGACAACTGTTGCAGGTAAGATGGGGAGAGAAATCCTCCAAGACAGTGAGGCATTTGAGCAAATCGCAAAATTAAATGAGGAGGATAGTGACTACTTAGAAGAAGAGTATCCAAGGAAGAAGGGGCAGTGAACGCACAGGCTTGGCGGTAAAAGCATACTTGGAAGGTTTAAAGAAAAAAGAAGCAACAGAGGTAGTGGAAAGGATGAGAGAAATGGGAGGTAAGGTCAAAAAAAGTAGCCCGGTGCCAAATCTTGTAAGCTCTGGCAAGGACTTGCAGCTTGTAGGTTAGTAAGATAAAAGCATTGGGAAATTCTGCGCAAGACGTGACTTGACCTTATTTCTAAAATCTCACTAGAGCTGCTTTGAGTAGAGCACATATTTGTCAGTGAGAAAGTAAAGAGACATACAAGAGGCTACTGCGGTGGTCCAGATGGAAACGGGGTGGCAGCTTATCCTGGGATGGCTGCAGAGGTAGGGAATGGAAAACTATGAACACTGGCAACTCTTAAGGGAGTTTGTTTAGCAGAGAGAAGAGAAATGGTTACTTCACGGGAGAGGGTAGTAAGGGCAATGGATAATTATCGTTGCAATATATTACAGCATGCATTACACCAAGGGGAAAGATCCAGGTAAGAGGAAAATGTTGATGATGTGGAGTTGAGAGGGGCTAACTGCCGTGTCCTTTAGTAGGAGAGAGAAGGTGGGATCCAGTATGCAAAAAAATGAGATGGCTTTGTGGACCAGGGGCAGATAGTTCAACTACTGTAGTGGACAGAGATGCAGAATACTTGAGTGCAGTACAATTGGGATAGTAGACTTTGTGGTAAAACTATATAGACATCCTGTAGATGAGAAGAGAGGAGAGAGATGTGGTAAGAAATCAACTCAGATGTGAAAGAGGTAGTTGACTAAACAGAGACATATTAGGCTAGCTGGGCAGTGCTAAGGGGCCTTTTGACTTTCTGGGTTTTGAGTGTAAAATGAGATCAATTAGCATTAACATGTGTAAAAACTAATGCAAATCATGAACCATAGAGTAAACCAACTAAGGAAGGAGGTGAGGACACAGTGGTAGCAATAACAATGAAAAGGGAGGGACCAAGGGCTCAAAGAATTATTGAAACAGGAGAACTTGAAGGAGTAGCCTGGAGAAAAAAGGTGGTGAGAAAGGAAGTGGGGGGACACCTCAAAAGGAGGTTTAAGTGGTGGCAGAGTGTTTGGTGTGAAGGTGGGAGCAGGTAGCTGTGGTGAGGCAGAAGAAAAGATCATAAGAAACCTTTTATTGGGTGTTCTATTTCTCTTAGAAGGAGAAACATACCATGGAACATTAGTAGGCAATTCACAAGATCTTTGATAACAAGGTTAAAGAATTACTGGAGGTGATCTAACTAAGACAATATCCAAATTACAATTATACAATTGCTCACAGGACAGTTTTCCACTGCTGCTGGGAACCAGATTTTCCTGCCTATAGATCCCCATGTCTGTTAGAACTGGGACATATAACACTGGCTACCTCTCAGTCACCTTCACCAGAAAAATAGATACTGCACTGAGCTTCTTTTTTTCTTGCAGTGTGTTTCCTAATCAAAATCTTGCTTGGGAACATTTGATGGGAGAAATCTACATCAAATTTTTGAGCTCTAGTTGCAAAAGTTTAAAATTTAAGCTTCTGGTGTCTGTCTACTTTGGAGATTGAGATCTCATAAAGGGAGAGATTGCCTAAGCATAAAAAGGGTACCCAGAAGATGCTGGGCAATCAAAAATACAACAAACATAAACCACAAGCATTTACATATTTGCTGTTATATTCCCCCCAAATGTTCTCAACACACAATAAAAATAAGCATGTGATAATTTTTGTTGCATAAAAAAGATAAATGAATGAGGAACTTCATTTTTATGCACAGCCATTTGTTATTTCTTTAACTCCTGATCCCCACTCCAAATTACACAAAAAATATAAACTAGGGGCATGTGGGTGGCTCAGTTGGTCGAGTGTCTGACTTTGGCTCAGGTCATGATCTCACAGTTTGTGAGTTTGAACCCCACATCGGGCTCGCTGCTGTCAGTGTGGAGCCTGTTTGGGATTCTCTCTCTCCACCCCTCCCCTGCTCACATGCTCTCCCTCTCTCAATAACAGAATAGATATTAAAAATAACAATAATATAATCTAAACTGGGGCATTAGAAGGGCATTAAATTGGGGAATCTTACAGCATTAAAATATGACCTTCAATCTCTGGGATTGTTCTAGATATTAAGACTATTTTGGGGGGCTTGATCATTTTGAGCTTCTATTCATTTCAACACAACTGTCCTAAGAGGTGCTGGCTCTCTGGTATGGTAATGTATGAGAATAATAGAACAGAGTGAGTATTCATTCATTAAACAGATATTTGTTAAGCCCATAACTATAGTTACACATTCTTTTAGGTGTTGAACACACAGCAATGAACAAAGGGGATAAAAATCCCTGCTGATGGCATTTACAACTCTAGAAAAAAGGGATGCTTTCAATATCACAATTCCCTTTAAGTGATGACAAAATTAATACGTTTATGACAGACAAGTGTAAGAAAAAAGTCATCTGTTATAGCACTAATGTAACTCTTGTGCTTTTTGATACATGGTACTGTAGTTTTGTTAAGTATCTAAATCTGCATATTTTATTACAAAAATAGAATGTTACCTAAACGTAGTTTTCTATTTTGCTTTTTTCACTTGATACTAGTTCATGAATATTTTCCTATATGATTATGCAGTTTTTACAAAATTTTTTAATGTGTACATATTATTCTGTCATATAGAAGTACCATAATAAGGTCCCTTTTATGGACCATTTAGATAGGTTTCCAGTTTTCCATTATTATAAACAATGCTGCAGTGAACACCCTTGGACTTATATATTTGCACATTTATCTGATTATTTCTTGAGAATAATTTCACAAATATGAAACTGCAAGGTCAAAGAGTAACCATATTTAAAGATGGTTAATATATAGGCCAACTCTTGTCCAGAAAAAAATTGTGCCAATTTTGTTCTCAGCTGTACTGTGTAAGAGAGCACCTGTTTCCTACACCCTAGCAGATTCTACTTTTTTGATTATTAATCAACTTCGGATGATTCAGCCAGGGACTCTCGCAGTGGGGAGAAAGGTAGTTGGGCAGCTGTCGCTAAATGATAAGTCAACAGATTTTTCGATATGTACCGTTTATCCACAAGGATTACCCTATGCCCAGTGGGATCCTTACCTGTTTCGTGCTGATAGGAACGTTTACGAAACTTCTGAAGGAAGAAAGGAAAAGAGGAGAGCAAATATGTCAGCAAACCTCACCCTTATCATTATTACCAATCCATTTTTCATTAATAAACAATATTAATTGTATTGAAAAAATATTTAAGTAACGTCAATAATGACAAGTACAATTTAGCTCTCTGGGTATGTCTGTATGTAGTACACAGAGTTATGGAAGGCAAATGGAAATACAGTTGAGATTACATATTATGCATCATTAAATAAGAAACACTGAACAATGCGAGAAAGCATCTTCTATCTCTTGGAATGCCTATATTCTAACCTGCATCCAAGGAAGAGATGATACTAAATGGACAGTCACTTTTCTTAATGTCTGCTCCACTTCCCAAACTGTGTTAGTTGATTAAGTTAATGCTTATCGTTTAAACTTTATGCCAGACTGTTTTCTGAGATGTGGCCAATCACCACTTAACACCAGGGATAAGAGGATGTTCTAGTGAGATGGCTCCAGAGATCACTGACCTCTAATTCAGACTTAGTCCCCCTAATTCAGAAATCTCTGTCACAGGGGCACCTGGGTGGCTCAGTTGGTTGAACACCCAACTTCAGCTCAGGTCATGATCTTGCAGTTCGTAAGTTTGAGCCCCGCATTGGGCTCCATGCTGACAGCTCAGAACCTAGACCCTGCTTTGGATTCTGTGTCTCCCTCTCTCTCAAAAATAAATAAACATTTTTAAAAAGGAAAGAAAGAAAAGGAATCTCTGTCACATTAGATTCCATTAAAAAAAAAAAAAATCTCCCTTAGCTAGGAGAGCCTCGCTAAGCCTGTGTCAACTGGGAAAACCACTCAGAGTACACAGCCCTTTATTGTTACTATCGGTGCTGGCAGAATCCCATCTCTCTCTGCCTACATCCACAGCCTTTAACCTCTCATACCAAAAGAGCTCTTCATAACCAGAACAAAGGTTAGAAAGCCCCTTTCCTCATCACAAGATACCTCTGCATCCTAATAGATCCACTGAATAGGTTAAGTCCTAGTTATGATCTGTACCCAGGTTCTTAGTCAACATCCTCTTGTTTCCTATTAACTACACCCTTCTGCCTGGCTTGAACTTGTACTTATTGAACAAACCCCACCTAGTTAGACCAAAATCTGTTTATGGCTTCCACCTTGGCCTCAGCCTTTCCCATCCATTTCCCACAGACCCCAGTGTCTCCAGCAGTATAAACGGGTCCTCACCTGGCACACTAACTCTGCATTTGTCTTAGCAGAACCAGATGATTATACAGTCTTCAGAAAGTGGAGGTTCAGTCTGAACTTCCTCAGGATTCAGACTGAGCACCTTCTGGATGCGTATGATGTGAAATAAATTTCTACACATTTCCTCCTTTAACTTTCCCAACAATTCTAAAGGAATCCATCTTTACTCTAAAAGTGAGAAAACTGAGGCACAGGCAGATTAAGGGACTTGTCTAGCTTTTACATAATGGAGCCAAGATTTGAATCTAGGTCTCCTGAATCCAAAACAATGTTCTTCTACCTTATGATACTGAGATGGAACCACTCAGACCAGGCTTTAACACCTTTTGAAACAGAGGTGGTTTTCTCCCATGGCTCAATTTAGTAATTTTCAGCTGAATAAAAAATTCCTGTGTCATGCCCATGTGGGTCCCTTGCCCATGGCACCAGACCAAAAGACAGACTCAGGAATCTGACAGGCAGCCACCCCCTTGCGCATGAGCTATAATGTCAGATAGGAAGCATAATTAACAAATAAAAGCAGATCTGGCCAATCCTTAATAATAGATGGAGGAGCTAACTGACCTATGCAAAACTTAAAAAGCACAGAGAAATGATAAAAGTGTAAAAAGTATCTTATTGCCTGTCTTATACCCAACATGGTCCCCTCAGCAAGATACGTCATCCCAACATGAGTCCCATGCAAAGGTACCCCAATTAGGAAGAAACCTTAGGCATCTGAACATGTAAAATAGCATTCAGAAGGATTATGATTATGTAACATACCATATTTTTCCCCTAAAAAATGAGCAAAAGAAAAATTCTACTATATGGCTCTTGCTTAATTGCCCTCATAGACTAATCAGGAAAGAGAATGATGCTATCTCCTCTTGCTAACCTTTGATCTGCTCCCTACCAGGGTTTATTTCATTTCCTCAAAACCACAAAAAAGAATAAAACAAGGTGATCAAGGCTGAAGTCACCCCCTTTGCAGTTTTTCCTGGCTTAACACGCTTTTTACTGCTAAGCCAAATCATGGAAGATTTCTGTTTAATAAATCACAGGGTTATTGCTGCTGATTGTTACAAAATTTCTTAACAAAATGCTCCTTTATTTTAGCTAAACAACGTTTTTCTTAAACGTGTTGCAGCAGTTACGTTAACTGACCACAATTAAAATTCTACCTTGTAGTAAGATGGTTTGACCTCTACCTCAACATACACAAGAGTCTTGGAGTTGACATAGCTGGTTTACAGTAAAAGACGAGTCAGTTTCTGAGACAGTCCTCATGCCAGGCAGAATATTACTGGAAATTCTATCAGGCTTTAAGAAGACACTGTGCTGTATTATGAATACCAATACTATTAGTCCCCAAGTTTGCACACAAATTGTATAATCACTCAAGACACTACAGGGGTTACTTAGAAGACAAATGTGACATCATTTATCATATTGATCCTTGTCTATAAACAAAGAACTTGTATCTTTCCTTGCAACAGCATTTTCCTAAATGTCATTCAGCATTAACCAGAGAAACATAATAATAACATTTTCAAAATCAGGATTAGCATTTAGGTTGTTGCTGGACATTTTAAGATATGAAGGAAGTAGCCTTTAGTCCTTGTCTGGGAGAAGAGAAGAGATGGAGACTTTACTAATGCTCATACTTATCTTGGTCTAGGAAATATGATGTCTTATACTTCTTTCCTCTAACATCAGAGAATGGTCACCGCTTACTTGTTTTTGACTGATTGAGTAATCTTTTTGGTAAGTTTAAAATAAATGAAAAGTGCTATATCTGTAGAATTTTGGAGTTCTTTTTATACCTTGAGTGGACCTTGGTGATTAGTGAATTTACACTGGTAAACTAAGATCCAAAAGCCAAAAATGTCTGATTCTGCCTTTATTTTACCAAATACATGATTTTCCTAATCTCACTAGCAGCTTAATGAAGAGGTTTTCCAAGAAAAAAAAATACAACAATAAGTGATAAACATGGTCAATTATTGTTCACCAACTTATTATGCCTGAATAAGAACACGTTAGGTTAAGAATTGCTTTACTTGGTGCTCCTGGGGCTCAGTGAGTTAAAGCATCCAACTTTGGCTCAGATCACAATCTTGCGGCTGTGAGTTCGAGCCCCATGTCGGGCTCTCTGCTGACAGCTCAGAGCCTGCAGGCTGCTTCAAATTCTGTGTCTCCCTCTCTCTCTGCCCCTCCCCTGCTTGCACTCTGTCTCTCTCAAAAATAAACATTAAAATTTTTGGAAAAAAAAAAGAAATGTTTAAAATTGCTTTTCTTATCATTGCCATTTATTGGACATTTTACTTGATAAAAGAAAATATGTCTTTGTGCTATTTGTCCACAATTCTTCACACCAATATAGCTACCCAAGCCAAATTAGTTGCCTAGTTAGAAATGGAAGCGATGGATATATTTTAAATGGCTCCAAACTATATTATGGTACATATAAATTTTCTTCTTTGATTCTACATTTCTATTTGTAATTGGAAATGGTCACAGTTCACATCAAGGTTTTAGAATTCTCAACGTGTTATTTTCCATTCCCAAATTCAGTCAGAACACTGCTTCTTTATTATTTTGAAAAAAAAGGAACATAAAACATGTTTTGCATCAAGATGGTTCTCTGTTCTCTTATCTTTCTCTCCAAAGTTTCTCTCTTCCTCTCTTAATTTACACCTTTTACCTGTACTATAAACATTATTCCTTTGGGGCGCGTGGGTGGCTCAGTCAGTTAAGCGTCCGGCTTCGGCTCAGGTCGTGATCTAACCGTTCGTGGGTTCGAGCCCCGCGTTGGGCTCTGTGCTGACAGCTAGCTCAGAGCCTGGAGCCTGCTTCGGTTCTGTGTCTTCCTCTCTCTCTGACCCTCCCCTGCTTGCGCTGTCTCTATCTCTCAAAAAATAAATAAAAAATGTAAAAAACATTATTCCTTCCCATTTTTTATGATAATTTAATGCCAGGATTCTCTCCCTTGTTTGTTCAGTTAGCCTCTCCATATTGGCTCTTATGCTTCTATCTTCAAAAAAGTTTTTTTTTTTTGAGGTTATTCTTTTTTTTTAAATTTTAATAACGGATGTTTGTACCTTTTAATTCCCTTCACCTATTTCACCTACTCCTCACCCTGCCCCAGAATTACCAGTTTGTTCTCTGTATTTATGAGTCTCTTTATTTGTTTTGTTTCTTAGATTCCACATATAAGTAAAATTCAATGGTATTTGTCTTTGTTTGCTTTATTTCACTTAGTGTAATATTCTCTAGATCCATCCATATAGTCACAAATGGCAAGATTTCATTCTTTTTTATGCCTGAAGAATATTCCACTGTATATACCACATCATCTTTTTCCATTCATCTATCAATGGACAATTAGGTTGCTTCCATATCTTGGCTACTGTAAATAATGTTGCAACAAACAGGACTGCATGCATCTTTTTGAATTAATGCTTTCATTTTCTTCCTGTAAATACCCAGAAGTGGAATTACTAGACCATATGGTATTTCTATTTTTAACATTTTAAGGAAACTCCATACTATTTTCCATAATGGCTACTGCAATTTATATTCCCATCAAAGTGTACAAGTGTTCCCTTTCTCTAAAGCCTTTAGAGAAAGGCTTTGTTATTTCTTTTTAATACTTGCCATGCTGATTGGTGTGAGGTGCTATCTCATTGTGGTGTTGATTCACATTTCCTTAAGATTAATGATTTTTGAGCATTTTGTGTGTCTGTTTGCCATCTATGTATCTTCTTGGGAAAGATGTCCTCTAGCTAGAAATACATACACATATATGATCAATTAATCTACAACAAGGAAGGCAAGGGTACACAATGGGGAAAAGACAGTCTTTTCAATAGAAAGTATTGGGAAAAACTGGACAGCTACATGCAAAAGAATGAAACTGGGCTATTCTTTTACATCAAACACAAAAAATAAACTAAAACTGGATTAAAGACCTAAATGTAAAACCTGAAGCCATAAAACTCTTAAAACATGGGCAGTCAATTCTTGAATGTTGTACTTAGCAATATTTTTCTGGATCTGTCTCCCCAAGCAAGGGAAACAAAAGCAAAAATAACCAATTGGAATTAAATCAGACTCAAAGGCTTTTGCACATGGAAGAAACCATCAACAAAACGGAAAGGCAAACTACAAAATGGGGAAATATATTTGCAAATGATATATCTGATAAGGAAACAATATCCAAAATATATAAAGAACTCATACAACTTAACACACACACACACACACAAAAAAAAAAAACCCTGCAAATAATCTAATTTTAAAAGGTTACTGTTATTTTAAATAAACTTCTACCAATTATGGTCCATTAATTTAGCCATAACCTCTTTCTAGTAATTCTAAATGGCATTTTCTGACTGATCTTAACATATTTTTTATGGAGATTTTTTTGTGCTTTGATTTCAGTGACAATAAACAATCTTAAGTTATTGTCCTACTTTTATCTCTTTGATTGGTTTTTCAATCTCTTACATTCAGTTGTGTTTCTAGGACCCTGCCCTGAGTTATTTATTATTCAATCTTTTTCTAAGTCTTTCAATGATTTTCATCATTATCTTCAACTATCCCTTGTCTAGGAATGATTCCTGTGTTATTCATGTAAGACCAACTCCTAAATTTTTGGATTGTTCATTCAATGAACACTTCTCTGAGTCATTTCTCCCACAATTGTCCCATTCCATCCATGAAGATCTCAGAATTCTTCACTAGATCCTCTGTGAGAAAGAGAAAGAACCTAAAGTCTGAGAAGGAATTTTATATTTCCTTGTGTTTTTGTTCTGTTTTGTTTTGGACCCACCCTGGAACTATACCCATCACTTTGAGCCTACATCATTTTGGCCAATATTCGGTGAGACAGAGAATCTACAAAATCAGTAAGTAACATATGTAGAATGTGGACATGGCAAGAGGTGACCTAATATGGTGGTATAGAGCACAACTTACAAAGTTAGGTGACCAGAGCTTGAATCATCTTGACAGTGGACAAGTCACTTAACCAATCTGGTTTCTGGTTTTCTCACATATAAATGGGACTAATGATACTGTCAAACTCAAAGGTTGTTATTATGATCATTAAATAAGCTAATATTTTCTCCAGAGTCTAGAATATTGTCTTGCTCATGGAAAGTCCTGTCTAAATACTTGTTATACAGGTAACTGCTAAGTGAAACATTAAGGCATGGAAGATGGGAAGACAGGAGGTTTTAGAATTGCAGATCAGGTAGCCAGGGAATGGCTCACTAGGAAGGTGAAATTTGGGCAGAGAGTTGACAGATGTCAGATAGCAAATTGTTTTGCTATCTTAGGGAAGAACATTCTAGACAGAGAAAACTGCAAGTATAAAAGAAATGAGGCAGAAGTTTCCCTAGTATGTTTGAGGAACTCTAAGGAGGTCAGGTCAGTGAAAAGGTAAGAGTCACATTAGACAAATAAGAGTGGAAATGAGAGAGGGAGATGAAGTGCTAGTAGGGGGTGGGGCACAGGAGTATTAGGCTTTTTGATTGCTGATTACACAGGTTCATTCTGGCTGTGATACTGAAAATAGTTTGAAATGAGGCAAGAAACTACTTATGAGGCCACTACAACATAATCAGATGATAGATGTTGATGGATATGACCGGACAGGGAATGGCAAAGTAGTAACAAGGGGTAAGATTTGAGATATATTTTTAAATGAAAGTCTGTAGAGTTTGCTGTCAGAATAAATGTGAGGTGTGAGGCAAAGAGATGAACCAGGGATTATAAGAACTTTAGCCTAAGCAACTGGAAAATAGAATTGCAATTAAATTAGATGAGAACCATTATAAGAAGCGTAGGTTGAAGAGGAAGATCAGGAATGTGGTTTTCGATATATTAAGTGTGAGATGCCAACTGTTTCTCTAAGTTAAGATGTAAAGTACATAGTTGAGTCTAGAGTTAAAAGGGATAGCTAGACTGAAAATATAGACTTGGGAGTTATCAGTGATAGATAACAATTAGAGGCAAAAGAAAGAATAAGATAATCTAGGAAGTGAGCATAATTTAATGAAATAGAGAAAGAACATATCCAAGCATTGATCCCTGGAGTGCTCAGAGGTTTACAATAGAAACACAACAAACATAGCAGACTGGGAAGGACCAGTCAGTGACGTTGAAGAAAAATCAAGGAAATGTGGTGTCCTAGAAGTGGAAAAAAAAAATCATTTTAAGAAAGAGAAAGTGAATATCAAGTGGTCAGCTTCATCAAATGGATTAGAAAGAGGACCAAGAATTATGAGCTAGATTTAATAACTAAAAGGTCTTTAGTGAACTTGAAAGGATGAGTTTACAATGAAGTCATGGGAACAAAATCTTGGGATCAAAGGACAACAGAAAAGAGGAATTAAACAGAATATAATTTTTTTCAAGGAGTTTGTTATAAAAGTAAGGAAAGAAATGGGGTGGTAGATGGGGAGTTAAGTAAACAAAGAAAAATTAGATTTTTTGTGAAACAGAATTTTTTGCTAATGGGTCCAATAGAAAAAAAATAAGTAAAGGAAGAGATCAGTAACATTTACTTCCATTTGAATCACTGAGCCCACCCCATCTCTGTGAAGTACACTTTTACTGCTGCTCTTGCCTACCTATTAATTTACTCAGTCCAATCATCAAAGGTCCAAAGCCAAAGCATGGTTTTTTTCTGGCCCCTTGCCACCACTTTTATAAGCACTTCCATTTTTTGCTAACAAATTTGGAAATCATGAGAATCTTTTCCTAAAACACTACCTCTATCCTTTACTTTGCATGAAGACTGATTTTCCCAATATGGTGCCTCTTCTCCAGAAATTGATGCAAGTGAAGAATGTACATGGTCTCAGGTTCACCTGGATCAATTGGCCAATCTTAATTCATTTATCTGACTACTCTCTGGGACACTTTGGACACTTTGACTATATCATTGTTACCAAAATTAAATTCTCTTTTCTCCCCTTTTTATTGGGCCACACTTACCTCTGGCACTGGTCACACCCATAATAAAGGTTTCCAATCTCAGTTGAACTTATTCCTATTCAACATTTTTTTCCCCATAGTCTGCAGTGACTGTTCAAATCTCTTACATTTCTATTTTCATGTCTCTCTTTCATTCTAAGATTATTTGGTTCACTCATTTTACCTTTACAGAGGTAAAGTGTAGAGGCTGTGCTACATATTTAATTTGGTGCTTGGCACTAGTTATACAAAGATCCTTGACTTCAAAGATCTTACAGTGTCACAAAAGGAGGAGAACAGGATTAAAAGAAAAAGTAAAAGAGAAATAATGGAACAGAAAAGAATAAACAGAATCAAATAAACAAACAAAAATAACATCTAATACAAATTAGTTCATGTTTTAACATAGATATTAAGCAAATTAAATGAATGCAGAAGAATAAATAACTCTGTAAGAGAAGAGTCAGGACAAGTCTGACAGAGGTGGTATTTGGTTTGGGAGTTAAGAGAGTTAAGTTTTACAAGTTCCATAAGAAGAGATTGGACAGAAGGTAATTCTAAGCAGAAGGAATTTGTAGAGCAAGAAAATGAGGCATAAATTCATGACTTTCTCATGAAATAACCACTAACTTCAATGTTCCTGGAGTGTACAGTACAAGCTAAGGATTTTGGACTACTTCTTTAATAATGTAAGAAGCATGAAAAGTTTCTGCAAAGAATGAGTAGAGATGTATATGTGTCTGTTTAGGAAATATTCCTGGGAGTAATGTGGAACACAGACCTAAGAAGGAGAAAGACTCAGTACACTTAACTGGAAACTATGATAAGTGTCTAGAAAATAAATGGCAAAGATCTCTAGAGCAATGTCATCAAAAAAACCCAGAAAGAGTTGGCTTGGTTATTTTTTCATGAATATATATAATTGAAAAGATTTGCTGATAAACTGGATTTAGCGAACTATGAAAAGAGAAAAGTTAAGCTTGACTTTGATACTTTTAGCCTGGGCGATTGTGTATATAGCAGGTGCATTAATTACAGTAATGATCACAGGAAGCTTTAAAATAGAGGGAATGGGAAAGCAACAAACAGGTTAGGTCTGAGATACCTTTATAACATCTGAGTACATATGTCCAGTCAAATTCAGAACTGGAGTTCCTGTGAGATATTGAGGCTGAAAATATTTACTTTGATGTCATCAGGACGTAGGTGCAAGTTAAACTTGAAACATTGGACTAAATCCTCTGAGAGAGTGTCAAGTAAGGGGGAGAAAAAGGATATCATTAAAAAGATATACACTTTGAAGGCCGTTAGGGTTGTATCCAGAATATAGTCTCTTTACCATCTATACTTGGCACCTATTTCCTCAATCTTATTAACCAATAAAAACTGACAAGGCTTAGCTCCTAAACTTAAATCTTAAAAAGTACTAGTCCCTAGCTTTTTTTTCCTCCTAGCTTTCTTCTCTCTTTTTTAAAAAAATTTATTTATATTTTCAAGGAGTATCAGATGATTTCTTCAAGTTTCTCTTCCATAACAGCTGGCAGAAATGCCCTAGAAGGTTGCATATTAGAGAATTATTTTATCATGTGTTCATACCAGCACTGTTTAATTTGACAATCCCATGATTTTAGCATATTATCACCTGTTTTGTTCTTCTAAGGGATACAAGTACTTTATTTTCAGAAGTAGTTCTTGCATGTGACGGACATTGCAAGGCTCACATTCAGCAAGTGATTCTTCTCTATGCCAACACATGTAACGCTCCATATCGGGTAATGTCTCCATCAGACACACAGTAACCTATGCAGCTTTTTTACTACAAATTTTTGGGATAAATTCGCCAATGTCACAAAGTACACAATCACAAAAAACAACTTTTTTTTTTCAATAAGACATACAAAGTTTACCCCCTCAAGTACAGTACAGGTTACACCGAGATAGAGTATCACTTGATTTCAGCAATCTATTGTGAGTCGACAAAAATAGGCAAAATAAGAAACCACTGTAGTCTTGAACTGGGGTATTTTTAGACTATCATTTGAGCACATTCAGATGAGAACCCATCCTTATTAATGGATTAGAAAGTTAATTGATCTGTATTATGCCTGAAAGTGGCCAGAGAAAATGAAAAATAAGGGTACTCATTCTGTGCCCTACTCATATATATAAGCTCTCTCTATGTACTTTTAACTTACACCATCAGCACTTAATATACAGATAACTCATTTTAAAATTGAAAGGGTTATAGGGTTATAATTTTTATAATTTCTCCTCAGTAATGCTTTATATATTACATTTAAAGCACCCAGTGAAATACATCCCAAGGATTTCTGTACTTCACAAACTTTACAGAAATTTCTTGGCCAGTGACTAAAACCCTGGCTTATTTGAGACTGAATATAATAACTACTAAATGAGGTAAGCAGTAAAATTATTCTTATGTGTTTGCGTGCTCAAGAATTTTTTACATATCTTAGGAATTTTAAAAAAATATATTTTGAATCTGAAATTGGGTTCTGGGCTTCTACCAATCCTCAATCTAAATAGTTGCATCATTAGCAGATTTTGCAATTCACCCCTCCCTCTCTCTCCACCCCTTGCCCCCTGGTAATAAATACCCTGAACCACTCTACTCACAGTACAGCCTTCAGAGTATCCATTTACCTTGCATCACATACACAGTGGCCCAGAGCGTCTTCTTGTTTTTTTTTTCAATAAGTGGTTTTTAAATCCCTCAATAGTACCTTTGATTTTTGATCTTCTTTCACTACTTAATCTCTAAAGGCTTTATGAAAATTCTGTTAAAGTTTTCATCAATCATAACCTGTAACTGGTTATGATTTTTTTTTTTTGCATGTAAAGTTTTTCAAAACAGTCTTTCATGTGAGTAAAGCAAAATTATTTTAGAGGCAATCTCCCATACTTGTGAGTGGTTATGCACAGCCATGTCTGATAACCAATTTCTACTTTTGGTACTGTGGTTTTGCAAATATACGCATGAGGAATGGGGAGAACCAATGCTGGGTTGATTATTGCTGAACAGACTCAAGGCTACTTCTGTACTATTTTCAGCATCAGTGATTTCAATATTATGTGATCTAAAATTCTTTCCTGCCAGGATGCTGTCTTCCCTTCCAGAAGATAGTGTTTCTCCGCCAACACGAAATGACAACATTCCCTTCCTTCCCCAACAGCTGTACATCTTTCAGTTCTTGCGCTGGATGTCACAGGCTCTACCCAGTGCCTCCCACTCTTCCTGCCGTTGCATGGTGAATGTGGAGAACGTAATTCTCTTAGTCGTTCATAAAGGCTCAAATGACAAATGAATTTTTCTACCCCTGCTGCTCTCTAAACTTTGGGAAGTATCAAGTGAACCATTAGCCATTTCATGATATTCAACTTGGGTGACCATGCTGGGAAGAGTTGCAATTTAATGCCTTTTTAAATGTACGGTTATGGGTTATATTGTATGTAGTTCTATTACATTTTTCTACCATGTTTTCCTTTTATTGTGCCATTAAAAATTTATTTTTTTTATTTTCAGTATCACATTATAATAATTGTTACATTTCCATAATTGTTTTCTCATTTCTTTTTATAACAGTTGTAAGATTAATAAAATCTTTGACATTGTCTTGGGAGGTCAGCAGGGTCCATGAATTGCCCTCTGCAAGCTTGTCACTTTGCATACCTTGTTCAGGTCTTATTTGGGCATCTCCTGTACATTTAACAGTGGACAATCTTTTACTCAATTTACTGTTTTTTAAAATCTGTACATTGTACATAATATATAAATCTAACAGCCAGGTAATAGTATTTATAAAATGAAACCATTTTTCCTGGCAACCTAAAAAGGCTATTGTTTCTAGGAAAAATAAAAACATGTGTGAAAACTGGATATCTCAAAGATATTATTTAATGACATCTAAGTAATGTTAAACCACATAACAGTTAACCCATAGATGGTAATAACATTAATGGTGCAGCTGAAATCTATTTTTAAAATTATAAATTAAGGATCAGGGGAAAGGAGAAGTTTAACTTTTGTTAACAGTAGGGAATGATACTGATTCAAAATAGGAATGAAAAAAAGATGCCCTGAGACATGGTATTTAAATTTATTTGAGATTAGTTTCTTTCTAAACTAAAGAGGCAGTCCACTGTTTTAAAAAGACCTCGATTAACAACAGGAGTTCTATTTTTCCATTTCTGTCTTTAAATTGTCCTAAATGGTTATGTTCTTTGTGGAGAAAACTGTTCACATCTACAGCAAATGCTTAATCATGTGTCATGTTCATGAGGGCAGAGACCATGTGGAGTTCACTGCTGCAGCTCTAGCGCCCAGAACATCAGAGATTCTCAATACATATTTGCTGAATAAATCATTAAATAGGATAATATGTGTGTATAACATATCATAGATATGTTAATTTAATATATAACTCATTTACACAAATATATCACATATGTAGTACTGCAGTCAGAAAAAAGATAGCATTTGGACAATCTTTGTGGAATGTTACCAAAGTTTATTATATTGA
This sequence comes from Cryptoprocta ferox, assembly GCA_028646485.1. Lineage (NCBI taxonomy): Eukaryota > Metazoa > Chordata > Mammalia > Carnivora > Eupleridae > Cryptoprocta > Cryptoprocta ferox. The sequence continues at coordinate 35,824,555 of CM053570.1, forward strand.
TGTTATGTGAGATTATACAAGCAAGGACATACAGTTCTTTGTACACCAGAGTGTCAAATTCTGTTTTAAAATGTATCTTTGCAGCGAACATATAGAAATCAAAGAAAAAAAATTTTTACTCTCTATAAAAATAGAAAATATGATAAATTTAGTTTTTGCTTTACAAAATTACATGCCATTGCATATCAGATATCTTTCTGATCCAATGCCTAGTGCCCTACTGGCTGTAAATTGAGGAACTACCAACACTAATTAGCAAATAAAATACACATCTAATAGGGCTCCTAAAAGATATGCTGTAGTATAATCCCATACTTTGAATTTTAGCAGAGCAGCCAAAGATAAAAGAAAATAGCATGTCAGTCTCATAATTGATCATTATGTCACCTACCTTTCCTTATACAAAAACCATGCTTGTAAAATATTTGCTAAAGGCCATTTGATTTTGCTCAGATGTGAACACCAGACCTAATTAAAGAGTACATTTAATTTCTAATAAACCTCCTTTCTTTGTATGTTTTATGTTCTTGAATATATTTCTTCTCAGGTGTTGACTTCAGATCTTTGGCATTTTAAGTGATGCAAAAATTAAAACAATAACAAGTTCCATTTACAATTTACTAAAATAACCTACCCTTTTATCTAATGTTTGGGTTAGCAATATAATTATATAGTTAAACAAATACACATTGAATATGAAACCTCACTATAATTCTATCCTGGAGGTCCATAACTGAGAGCATCTTATTTATAAGTCCATTGATAATCAGCCACTACTTTCTAAATAAGAGATCTTGAAAGAAAACCATTTTATATCAAATTCCAAAATATATACTATTTCATTAGCCAATGAAAAATGTATTTACAGATTAGACACTCACCCACTCAGGCACCTAATAATTAGACCATTGAAACCTAGAAATCCGAGTGATCTATACTGAGATATGTATTATTTAAATGTTCTTTGATTTTCTTATAAAGTTGAAACTTTCTAGATGTAAGATAGGTGCTTATATTAATATAGAGAAAAAAGATCAAGAGTGATAGAATCCAAGAGCAGAGGCAGTATATCCTTCAAGCATCCTAGCCTGAAAGAGATAGCACATTCAAATTGGGTAATTAAAGAAGAGTTTTAAAGGGAGATATTTATAAAGATCTTGGCCTAATAACTGTGAGGAGCTATTCCTTGGTCTGATGGGAAGTGCAAAGAAGGTATTAGCCTGAATGAGCCGACAGAGCCATGTGGAGAACCACCTAACTTCATGCAACCAGTCCTGGTGACCCTTTGGGAAGGGAGCCGAGGAAATAAACTTCTTGCACTCACTTTTACCTTTGTTGGTCACAACCTCCCCAGAAGCTCTCCTAATATACTCTAAAACCAGCCCTTGTTTGCAGAAGGTTAGAGAGACCAGAAAAAATGAGAGGCAGACCGCACCAGATTGGTAGGTGGCAGGTTTAATAAGTAAGGGAACTTCTATATGATGCTTGTCTTGGGCTGCCAGTAGATCTTCGCACCCACCTACCAAATCTTGACAGTTTATGTACAGCCCTTACCTAGGTTCAGTCACATATACCATGTGGGTGGGGTATACCTCAATACCACATCACTATCTCAAAGGCTATGTCCCTGGGGCAGCTTCCAGGAACAGGGAAAGCAAATGGAACAGACATTCTAAGGGCAGAGGAGGGGGTAAAGAGCTTCTGATTGCCGGGGTCCAGCTCACAGGTCAGCCAGTCACCACATGCTCTCAAGGATCTCCCCCAGCACCCTTTCTCCACTGGCCAAACCCATCCAGAAGCCAGAAAACATGGGGATCATTGAAGTAGCCCATTATTAAAACAGAGGAGAGTAGAGAAGAAGGCAAATGAATCTAGAGGAAATACTGAAACACAAAAGAGAACTGAAAAGGACATCTGTCAGAGGGTCAAGGAAGTAGACAAAGGAAATGTAAAATGCCCAAGGGAAAGCAATAGATTATCAACTAAATATGCAAGAAAAATGAAGGAGAAGTCATCATGCTCTCAACTGGATGTCATAATAGAGTATAAGAAAGAAAGTATCGAAAGGTATAATAGAAGAAATTCTAAAGAAATAAAGGAAAGGAAATTAACAATTGTAGCACAACTACTTTGTCTCAAACATTTTCTTAGGTAGTTTTTTTTTTTAAATAAGTGATATATTTTAATTCTCACAACAGTGAAAGTTGTGATTATAACAATTTTAAAGATATAGAAACTGCAACCCATAAGGAAATTTGCCCATTTATCCTGATTATAAGTGCCCCTGTATATTATTACTTAGTCTCCACAAAACAGTTTAACCACCAAAGCAAAAGGATCCAAAGTTGCCTTTAAATTAAGCCTAGTCTGGTGATGAATCATGGCCTCACAATTCTTCTGGCCTAAGAGGAATGAATAAAAACTTGTTGTCTCCTTTCCAACAACTTCCGCATCTCCCTGTCTCACCAGGATCTCTGGAGACAATGCGCATAAGATTGTGCTGCTCTGTATGCCAAGTCACCTTCGACTAGGACTAGATCTCTCATTCTCCTCCCTTCAAATGGGGCCAGGGAAAGTAAGTCAGGCATATAGTCTTACATTACTAATGTATGGAATCCATTAGGCAATTCTATTTGGACCTAAAAATAGTAACACTGCTTTTCTTCCAACTTAAAATCGGCTGTCACTATCCCACACTCTTTCAAAGCTATTTCCAGCAAGTTTACATTGTAGCTATGGTAGCATATATGTCTTATCAAATCCCTTTTATCAACAAAATGAATTTTATATTCTTTGGCTCTGGCTTTACAGTCTTCCTTAGTATTCCCCTGTACATAACCACAACAAACTCCTGAGGTTTAGTAACAATAACAGCTAACATTTAGAGTGGGTCATGCCCTGGACTAAGGATCAAGACATGGTTTATCTCATGGAATCTTCCCAGTAGATTTATGAGGCAGGTGTTATTATTAGCCCCATTTCAGAACTAAGTAACTGAGGCTTAGATTAAGCAGTCCGACATTATTCTCACAGCAGGAAGTGTTAAAAATAAGCTTTAAACCCAGGAATTCTGGCTCCCCAACCTGCATGTTTAATCAGTGCTCTCTCTTGCTTCCTGATGTTTTAAACAAAACTCCATTCCCCACTGCCACTTCCCTTTGTCTCCCAAGCAACTGACAGAGGGATGTGAAATTTGGCTTCTATTTCCTTTCTCAGATAGTCGCATTTTCTTTTTCCTCTTAATTTATTTATTTATCACTTTCCCCTCATTCACTTTCTGGTTACAAACAGCATTTATCTTCCCCTACACTTAGCACAATATTAAAGCATCTTCCAACACACCCAGCTGTCTATAACTTTCCCAGCAATGCCAATTAGGCAATGGACATTATCAGGCCATCAAGTCGTGTTCAAATTTGTCAATATAACAAAGCTACATTTTGCAAAATTGTACATTCAGACAAATTGTTGATAAGCACTACTTCATGAAGTGCTTTACCACTTCTGGTCAGGTAACCACCAATCAGGGAAATTGTGAAGAAAAAAAATGTGGCAATTCTGATGACTACATTAGTGACATGAAATTAAAACCAAAAATACTTCAGTCCTAGAAGCACTGAGAAGACTGGTTTCAATATGGAAAAAATCAAACCTCCTTCACTAATAATTAAAGAATCCTGTGTGGAATCTGAGACCTAAAGGCAAAATCATTTTATTTGAATTTTCAGTATAATAACGTTTTCAGTATAATAATGTTTGAAATAGCGACTAACCAAACTCAGATGTGAGAAAAGAACGCTTCAGAAATACCAGACAAAAGAAAATGTAAGACTGTCAGCATTCTCAAGGGAAGGCACAAACATTAATAGTCTCGTTTTGATATGTAGAGTAACATAAAGCTTCTATATGTATATATTTTCTTTACAGCCATGATAATGTACCCAGAAGCTTGCTTTCTCTATGGCACTGATTAGGATTATTGTTTTTGAGTCTGCATTTTCATCTCTCCTTTCAAACCCAGCCCCAAATCATTGTTTTTGCTTATTTCTTATGTTTTACCATATGTAATTAGTATAGGTACTCACAGGAGTGTGGGACAGCTGGAGTTACTATGAAGTTGGAGAAATAAATTTTGCAGCCAGCCTGACACTGATTTAAAATGCATTTCAGACTGATGAAAGCTGGTGGATTCACAGTCCCCGAGACTGAAGTTCTCTGGTTCTCCACTGAACAAAGAACGCCCGGGGAACTGCAGTGCCCCATAAACTTGCTTCAGCTGTGAGGTGACATTCACCATAAAGAGGCATGTTGGGTAGGTACAGCTGAAAGAACTGGATTATCAGAAAGCCACTCATCACTTAGGTCTGAAAAGAGTAGCTGGATTGCTTCTGTTGTTAGATGAGTCAAATTAGAGCATCTGCATTGTCATTCATTCAACAATAATTTTAGAATTGTTTATCATGGGTTTTTTTCCCCTTAAAATACCTAGAATTCTCAAATATAGGAGACTGCCTGGAAGTTTAAATGTGTCTTTATTCAGAACTTTTCACTAACTTGCTGTGCAAAATTAGGCAAGTTCCCATGTCTATGATTTAGTTACTATGTCTATTAAATGGGGGTTAAACTTTTTCAGCTCTAAAATCCAGATATGTGGCCACAGTTTATCACCAGAGGAGAATGTGCCCCATGATCCCATAGAGATACAAAGTAGCATATTGTGTTCTGACAGATTTTTTGGATTGTAAAGCAGACAGCTAAGATTAGGAATAAAAATCTCATGTGATTTTCACAATAATTTGCAGAGGTGTATCACAAAAGGTTGGTTTTCTGGTCCCATTTTACATGCTGGATGGGCACTCTAGCAATTTCCGGTCTCATTCCTACACAATTTCAATTTAAAAAAACAGAGAACAAGAAGACAACTAGACCTTGCCCCTTTGGCAAGGTAGATAAATGTTTTAAGACTGAGCTATAAGGAACCAACTCAGAAAAGATAGCTGTTGGAATTTGCTCTAACAAATCTGGTTCTCCATCATTCAGAAATATTCTCATGCTATGGGTCATGCTATTTGCCTCCAAACAGATTTTTCCAGTTACATAGACCTCATATTGAAATAAAACTGGAGGAAAAAATATAGCTCAGTAGAGTTGTCTTATTACCCAACAGATTTAAAACAGATCTAATGGAATGGCAGGGGAATGTCAAGCAGGGCAAGAAAAAGCACAGCAAGAGATATAAAAAGTGTGTGCTCCTTTGGATTCAGACTTCAATCAGAGCTTAGGGTTTGGAGCATTTGGACTCTTTGTGTGAGCCATGTCATCTTGATTTTCTTCTCTCTCCCACTCTTAATCCTTTCTGCTCTAATTCGTCTAATTCACACACACACACTCACACATAAAACACTCCAACAATAAACATTTAATTCAACCTGCCTGTTTTTCCCCTATGTCCTTATGTTGTCGAAACCAGTCATCTCATTGCAGAATGTTATGTGATCCAAGGTAACATACTCATGTTGCAGGGAACTTCCAGCTACCTCCCTGTTTTACTCAAAAGATAATACCAGCTTCTTTTAAGTGTGGTAAAAACTATACATGGAAAATGTTATGAGAAAACCATCTAGGATCTCCTTAATTTAACCCATCACTAAAACAAAATCTCTTTTTTAGAGACACTAAACTAAACACATGGAGGAAATAATGCATTTATCTACCTACTAGAGAGGCCAGGCTTAACAACTTGTCTTCCAATAAAAGTCTATTAGATGAGAAAAAAGGAGAGGAGGGAAATAATGGTCAAGGAGTGATTATCAAATAGAGAAGGAAGCCAGCTTTAACACCACGTCCTTAATATGTACGGGGATACTCTATGCCATCGGCAGCATTCTATTTACGGTGACCTCACCTCTATCATTACGTTTTTGAGTCAATTCTTTGAGCCAAGAAGGATGGGAACCAAGTAGGAGAGAACTCTTGTCTACCAAACAGGAAGTGTGTAATCATACTTCTCTTTCCTTCAGCCTCTGTTGCAGTGTGCTGTGCACTAATAGGTTACTGCATATCTTCAAATCAAGAAGATACTCTAAGGTAAGTCTCTTTCACATCTAGATGGGCAACTGCAGCGCTGAGAAGTAGCACTGAGTAATAGAAAGAATCATGAGCATTCCATTATGTACAAGAAAGCCTCCAACTAGTCCTGTCTCAGTATCTTCAACTGTGAAATGATAATAATAATGCCTTCCTTGACTGCTTTACAGGTTTGCCATGACCATCAAATCAAATAAATAACAGCATCTTTCTTTATTGCACCCTTAGATAACAAACATGCAAAAGATTTCACAAGCATTATCTCAATTAGCCATTAAGACAAAATGATGAAATGAGCAATACTGATCCAGTTTTGCAGTTGAGAATAGTTAAGCCCAAAGGAATTAAAATCCCACAGATTATAAGTGGAAGCAGAGAGATTTGATCCCAAGGATTTTTTAAATTTTTTAAATTTTTTTAAACATTTATTCATTTTTTGAGAGACAGAGCCCAAGGTGGGGAAGAGCAGAGTGAGAAAGGGAAATGCAGAATCTGAAGCAGGCTCCAGGCTCTGAGCTGTCAGCACAGAGCCCAATGCGGGGTTCAAACTCACAAACCATGAGATCATGACCTGAGCTAAAGTCAGATACTTAACTGACTGAGCCACCCAGGTGCCCCTGATCCCAAGGATTTTAAGTTACATTTTATGTAGATGATAAGAATGAGACTTCATCTATTCATTGAATACCAACAAGGAGACTGCTCTGTTCCTCTAGCCTCTTTGTTTTCAAATGATAATGACATTTAGTGATAATAATTGCACTTCTGATAAGAAAAAATTTCCACAATCAAGTGCTAAATTAATAGAACACCAAATCACCAAAGTTTAAGTTAAAAACTTGATGAAAATTCAGATGAAGGAAGTTTCTCCATTCATAGGTAAAGCTCTTTTCTTTCCCCAACTATCTTTTACTTTCTATTAAAAGGCTAAGGGGAGGGTCTTGCTACTTTTCTTTCTTCTTTGCCCTTGAATGTTGCTAATAATTACCTTCTGCCTATGATCCTGTCCTCTCATTTACCTAAAGATGGAACTTTTTTAAATTAAAGTCTTCAGTGGAAAAGGTGATATTAGGTCGTCTAAGGTCCCATCTGCCTTTCAAAATCCGGTTAAGGGCATTTAATTTCTCTCATTCAGGAAAAAATGCAAATAACCCCTTTGACCAAACTGCTATCTAATTAGACCAAAAGCACTAAAAAGTCACTTACTCACCACTTACTCAATCCAGCTCTGAAACAGACAAAGGTTTGTCTGTTTTGGGTGGTTTTCCCCTTAGGTAGATAATTGAAATGCTTCTAGTCTGGCGGCTTAAGCTGAAGTGTCATAGTGATGAGTGTCATAAGATAAATATAGGGATAGCTTCTTACAAATATATATGTATATATTTATATGTGTATACATATATATTTGCAATCTGGTGTTGCATATGGATGCCTGGAATAAGTAATGTAAACTGGTCTCTTCTAATTTACATTTAAACAGGGGCTGAAGAAGGATCAGGGAGCACCACTCTGCCTTGAAAAGCTACAGCCTAAAAAGAGTGACAGGGATTGTCATCTGTATTATAATCATTACCAACTTCCAAAAAAAGACCCTTGTTAGGAACGCATCCATCTCTGCAGGGGATATCCAAGACTGCGGTGCTTGGATAAAATACAAATCAAGGACTAATATCAAAAATCCAAATTACATTTTTTAAAAAAGACGTTACATTAAAATAGTGATAACCTGGGTAATTATAGGGAATTTATGTATCTTTTAACATAATTAATGATATAAAACAGTGAAGTTTAAATTTAAAGTGCTTTATTGTAAATATGCCTCTAAATTTACATGTATCATTAGAATGAAAATAAAAGTAGAATGGTGAGATTAATAAGTATAATCTAAACATGGATTTGATTTTTGTCCATTACAAAAGAAAGCAAGAATTTCTTCTTGCATTAAATAGATTCTAGTTAACTGTAGGGCATTTGCTAAAACTAATATTAATATTATCTTAGTTAACTTTTCCTATATAACAAGTGCTGGGTAAATAAACCCTGTATGAAATCTGGAATGTAATTTATAATGAATTTGTGCTAATGATATTTAATGTGCCTAGTTAAAATGGAAGCTTTATTGAGAATAAATGTTGCTCATTTACTTCAAAGGGAGTTACCAAACATGTGTAATTTGATGGTAATTGAAGAAATAAAACAATGTTAGCTAATATAAGTATGATTTACAAATTTCCTTATGAAAATGCAGTACATATGTTACATATCTTTCTTAATTGCTTAGCTAGTAAAAAATTTAAGACTATGGGCACACCAAAAATTCACACAGATAACTATTTGAGAATACATATTTGTGGGAGGCAGAAAAATGGCTCCACTCAAAATCTGTACACCTAATTCCCTAGAGCCTATGAACACGTAACACTGCAAAAGGGGCTTTACAGATGTAATTAAGGTTATGGACCTTAAAACAGGAAGACTATCATAATCCTGGATCATCCAGGTGTGCCCAATCTAATCATATGAGCCTTTAAAAGCAGAAAACTTTCTCCAGATGAAGTCAAAGAGATGTAGAAGAATAAGCCAAAGAGATGAAGGCACAGAGGAGGTCACTGGGAAGTACAAAAGGGCCCCAACCACCTTTGCTGGCTTTCAAGATGAAGGTTATTTGGGCTGCTTCCAGAAACAGTGAAGGACTCTTGGCCAAAAGTCAGCAATGCAGTGGTGATCTTGGTCCTACAACTGCTTGGAACTGAATTCTACCAAGAACCCAGATGAGCCTGGAAAGAGCAGATTCTCCCCTTGGAGCAGCGTATATAGAAGGCAACTCTACTGCCACTGTGATTTTAGCCCAGTGACGCCATGATGGTTCTCTAACCTACAAATCTGTGAGATAAGAAATATGTGTTGTTTTAAGTCAGCAAGTATGTGATAATTTGTTAAGACATCAATAAACAACTAATAATACGTTGTATTTATATGTACGACATAAATACTTATTAACTGAATGTTAAAATGATCAGAATTCACTTTCACAGTAGAACCTCATGGTATTGATATGAACTCAAATTTTGAAATTCTAAAATTTTAGAGCATAAATTCTTTAAGACTTAACATCTTAACTCATGACATAAAACTAATATTTAGGCAACTAAAATAATCCACAGCTTTAAAAAAAATGAGTCCTGGTGTTTTTCATATTAAACTATAGCAAGGAGGGGGGTGGCCACAGTGTGATTTTTTTTCATTTTCCTAGGTAAAGATTGTGTGATCTTGCTCCCTCCTCTTTCGTTTCCTTCAAAAAACTTTTTTTAAATAAAACTGCAGTTTATTATCACAGCTAGTCTTTATATATTCATTAATGAAAGGTATTTTTGAACAAATTTTAAGAAATTTTAAGAAATACTTGAATCCACTCACGTGAAAAATGCTCTAGTTTTAATTAATTTTAGGCTCACTCTGAACCAAAGATGTGATTTGGCTTCTATGACTGTAGTCCAATCTTCTAGAAAATAAAATGTGAAGATCAAACAATAATAATAACCACTATTTATCAAAAGCGTATATATTATCTAATATATATTATCTCAATAACTTAATACTCCACAGTTAGGTATTAATACTCCATTGTACAAAAGGGGACATAGGTTCATAGGTGTTTATTAACTTGATTAAATAAAAGATGAAAATCTTTCCTTAGTGTGTTCTTTGTCTTATAACATGGAAAGAATTCTTGTTCTACTGGAGTCTATAAGCATCAGCCCAGCACCTCGTAGGTTCTCAAAATTTAAAAACAAGTATGTGTATATATATAAATATATATATATATATGGCTAATGCCATTATAGCCATGATATTTAAATAGCATGGCTTTTATCCATCTGACAATTTCTTTTGGGATAATAAAACTAAAATAGTCTCTCTTCTAACCATAAATTTGTTCTGCTTTGATCTTCACCTTTACTTCTATCTTCTGCTTTTTTTAGCCTTACCTAAAACTGTGGAATTATTACCAAAAATTTTTTATTTGTGAAATTTGCATTGATTATTGATTTTTGTTGGCATACTCTAATTAGTTTTTAAATTTATTTATTTAAATTAAAGTTAGTTAACATACAGTGTAGTTTTGGTTTCGGGAGTAGACTCTAATTTTTAAAGAAAAAAGTATTTTTATACCAAATATCTTTGCTGTTTTATTCAAAATAAAATATGGCACCCACATATCCAGAGGTTGAATCTCCGGCAACTTCAATCAATTATTTAGTTTCAACTTGCTGCATCATTCAGCTGTGTCCCCCCAGCAAGCTCATCCCTCTCCTCAAGCTTCCATGGACAGAGAGGAAATTCTCTCCCAGAAGAAAACAAAGAGCATGGAGTGAACACTATTCTCCCTCTCCCCATCAGCACACATCTCCCATGGAAGAGAGGAGTTTTCCCTCCATGAGGAGATCAGAGGGTCCAATATCTATGAGGTGCCTATCAAAAATGTTCACTTTTTCTAATTCTGTTTTTGTATTTGGAAATCAGCACTGAATAATGTATTTCAATGAATAGGGGAGTTTTGATAAAATAATAAAACATAAAGATGCTTCAACAGCTATTTAAAATTTGTGATTTTGGTGAGTAACCACTTGATTTTTTTCAGAAGGAAGCATGGGAAAATAATCTCACCATTATTTTCAGTCTCCCTATTTTGCTTGTTAAAAAAATAAAAATAAAAAATAAAGCAACAAATTCCCAAACTCTATAATGGAAATTCCCAAAGATCCTCAGATTGTTTACAAATACATGCCCTCCTGTATTAGACGATTTCGATTTTAGGAAAATCATGACAGTGTGGGGAATAATGACTTTAAAATGCTAAAATTAAAATTTCTGCTTTAACTGGAATATTTTTGCTTAACTACTCAATTAGAATGTGTACACCTGATCGGAGTGTGTGTTCAGTATGGACGGCCGTTAATTGTCATTTATAGGCCAGTTTTTATCTTAATCATAAAATGTTTAGGAATCTATGAAATTTAACTTTAGGAACAAAGCATTCAGCAGGGTTGATTGATATTATTTTTACATTGTTCTGGCAATGCACAGAAAGAGAAGAGCCTTAATTTTTAAAACCCATTTTAGTCATTTTATGACAATTAAAATTGTTTATTAATAAACATCTTTTTTCAAAGAAAAAAAAAAAACAAAAACAAATACATGCCCTCCTCTGTGCTCACTTAGCAATTTGCTCCTATCTTGGCAATAAGACTTAATATCTTGCATTGTATTTTTTGTTCATATGTGTATTTCCTGTCCCTCTAGCTTCTCACCTCAGAACTTCCTTGCTACTCCTGATACCTTTTTCTCCTTTACATGCATTTTCAATTTGTGACCAAGTCCTATAGATTTCACTTCCCAAACACTCTAAAATCCGTCCCCACAACTGCCACCACCTGCATCAAAGCCCCATCACCCTAGACCTGCAGCATAGGAATTGGTTCCTCACACCTAATCATACATGTCAAATATCTTTTCTACTCTACAGACTTGGAGATCTTTCCAAATGGAAATCAGATAATGTCTCATGCTCTTGGCTACCTCTCAGCTCCTTCTTGAGTTACTTTTACCCTCTAAGATTTACCCTCTAAATATACATTGAATTCTTAGTATATGCTGAACACATTGTGCCAAGTGCTTTACATATATCACTTTGTTTAGTCCCCTCACAGACCACTCTGAGGTTATATGTAACTTGCGCGATCCCCTTAAACATTTGATAAAACTGATACAGAATGTGGTTAAATAATTTGCTTAAAGAGCCACAGCTAGTTACTGGTAGCTCTTTGTTCAAAACCAAGTAGTGTGGGTCCATAGTGTACACTATGAATCACTACTTCATAATTTAGCTTTCATTTAGTTTCTTTAAATGCTTCCTGTTTCTCTTTACTTTCTTTGCACATCTTTTTTCCCCCTACTTGAGCCACCTTCCTCTCCATCTTTGCCTTGATAGCCACTTCTGATTCACTGTATCGGCTTAAGTGTGACTTAATGCACAGAAGATTTTCCTAATTCTCTAGCCCATCCTGTCTCTGGACCCTATTCCTTCCTTCACAGCACATAGTGTCTAATCAGTCACTCATGGTTGTATTTTATTCCTTCAGTGCCTGGTCCCCAACACTGGACATTTCATTAGCTCATGTACTCCAAGAAGCAGGAGACTTGACTGGTTCTGCTCACCATTTTGCCCTGAGTGCTTATCACTATCTAGCAAGCAGATGCTCAACAAAGAGAACAAAAAGCAAAGTACCGTTTCTTCCTGCTTTCAACCATATTCTAATAATAACCTGATCCCATCACGTGATATGGTACAAACTGCTGGTACTTCTTGAGCATCACATCTTTTAGCTCTGCCCTCAGAGACAGATTCAATAAAGCTCTTTCTCCTGCTTTAATTTGAAAATGTCTAGGTTGGGACCTTGTCTAGCCTGACTTGAATTAGGTCCTATTCCTACTGACTGATTCTGATCAAAGAAGTCATATCATGATGCACTTCTGACTATCTGGACCATTCTGAGAAAGAGGAACATTACCCTTGGCTCAGAAGACACGCTATATCATATCCACCACAACATCTAAGTAGATATACTTGACTAGGTCTCAGAAACTAGTCCAACTGAACTTAACTAAAATAATAATAATATAAGAACCAATTACTATAAGCAAAGCATAGCTAGATGTTTTGCTTATGGTATTCAATTCATATTGATGATAATCCTGTGAGGTAAGGATCCTTATATGTATTATTATCCTATTTCCCAAATGAGAAATTAAGGATTAGGGAGCTTAAGTCATTTACTCAGAGTCACATAGCTAGAAAACGCAGAATGAACTCAAAATTGTCTAACTCTAAAGTTTGTTTTGTGTTCTGATCTGCTAAGAATCCTGACTTGTTAATAGCAAAGCTATTTGAGTGTAGAGAGTGAGCCAAAATGTACTAGATGATTAGCTGTATCAGTATGCAGACACAAAGGACAGAATCTGCCCAGTAATTATTCCCTGAGTGTGTACAAAGGTGGCATGTCAGGAAGAAGAAAAAGATGTCTACAAAATACAGTGGGGGTTTTCTCTGTCTACTAATAGTGAAGGGGTAAATGTAAATAAATAAGATTATGTGAAGTTGTATTGACCATAGCTATGCACACACAAACATACACAAGCAGGGGTGCCTGGCTGGCTTAGTGGGTGGGGCATGCAACTTCTGATCTTGGAGTTGTGAGTTTCAGGGCCGTCCTGGGTGTAGAGATTACTTGAAAATAAAATCTCAAAAAACTATATATAAGCAAACACATAATGAATAAGCAAGAAATTTCAGGCTATTCCAATACTGTGTTTGTTGTGCATGTCCCATCCTAGAGGTTGAATAAAGTCCCTCTCTCAAGATGGCACAAAAGGATAAATGCATATATTGATCGGAAAACCACAATTAGGTGCACACATTTTAATTTTCAAAGTTGAAAAATTTATTTAATTCTCAAAAGCATTGTATTCTAAATCTAGTGAGGATAAACCTTTATAGGAGAAAATACAAATTGAATTTCATATGCTGACACTTTATTTTAGGAATTCAGGAATAAAAGATAAAAGAAACTAATTTTCTATAAATCCTGATATATTATCAAAATGGTACATTAAAATTTTCATATTAAATTATTTAACTATTTAGGACATTATAAAATTTAAAATGACATTTCTGTTTTAAATGATTACAAGGCATTGAATTTGAATATAATTTAATAAAAATATGCAAAATGCATTACCATATGAAGTCAATCTGATCAATTTCATAATACTACATATTATGATGTAGAATACCATTAAAAATGTATTAACATAGTTCCCTTAAAAGCATTTTTTTCTCTGCTGTTGGGCATATGACCGAATGCTTTAATTTATTCTCTAAACATTATCTTGACACTATTGATTTCTGTAATTGCTTTTTGGATTATTTAACTATGAAACATTTCAAGATTTTAGTTTTATGAAGTATATGATACACAATTAGTAGGACTATGTTAGAGATCTTAGAATGTTCCGTAATTAAACCAGAGAAGTAATTTATTCTAATTCTGATGTTTTTAAAAAGATGAGATGAAAATAAATTTAAAAATCTGAGAAATTTAAAGGAAATGATATATTTGTGAATCAGGTTTTAAACATCTATAATGGAACATTCAAAAGAGATCATTCAAAATAAAATAATAACAAAGTCATAGACTTTTAACATAACAGATTTGGTTGACATTTTTCTTTGTACTTTCAAACATTCAATCAGTTACCACATGTATATAAAGTACTTTCTATGTAATCGAAATATTTCTATATGCATTAAAAGCTAGAAAAATATTCCGTTATATTCAGTTATATTCAGTTCAGTTCAAATGACATTTGACTCCAACAAAAAATTTATAAGTAAATTAAAGTAGGTTTCTTTAAAAAAAAAAAAAAAGTAATAAAGTAGTACAAGTACAGAGTAATTCTCAGATCAATGGACCCAATAAATGGCATGGTGTCCTCAGTCCAACATTTGGGCACAGCTCATTAGTGGGTAGTAGTATGCAAACCTCTATGTTTGCATCTTCCACAGTGAAGTTCTCCGTACCTCCCCATTCGTCATGTCTTCTTCCTTAATAACTCAGCCCCCAACAGACATTCTACAACTAACAAACATCAAAATGAGGTTCATTCTAAACCCTACACCTGACCAATGGGGTTCAATTAATTCATGTTTATATGTGTTGATGATGTGAATTGATACCACCAGCCCTAAAATTTCCTTTGCTTTTGAGAACTTACATATTTAAATTATGGCTGAATACCAGTCCCTATACATATCCTATAAGCACTTTTTAGTTAACATCTTAAAAACTGAAGTCACGCCATCTCTACTACCTAATCCATGCCTGTCTCCACCTGTATCCCCTGATTCAATGCACCAATATCTAACCATTGCTCAAGGCAAGACTCGGGAGCTATTCTAGGTGCTTTCCTTTCCTCACTCCACATTTCTCATCCTCTGCATTAATTAATCACCACATACTGACTGGCTTCATTTTAGATTCATGAACACTAAATTCCAGTGTGCTCTTAGCAATCCTACAGCACCTAGCTAGTCAGTTCACTCTCTCTCCTAAATGACTATTTCACTATTTCTCCTTCTCCTCAAACTACCAATATCCATCTCTGGTCTTCATTTTCAGCTGATGACTCTGTGTATTATTTCACTGAGAAATAGAAGCAATTGAAAAGACTTTTTTTTTAATATAATTTATTGTCGTGTTGGCTAACATACAGTGTATACAGTGTGCTCTTGGTTTTGGGGTAGATTCCCGTGATTCATCACTTACATAAAACACTCAGTGCTCATCTCAGCAAGTGCTTTCCTCAATGCCCATCACCTATTTCCCCCTCTCCCTACCCACATCAACCTTCAGTTTGTTCTCAGTATTTAAGAGTCTCTTATGGTTTGCCTCTCTCCCTCTCCGTAACTATTTTTTTCCCCTTCCACTCCCCCACGGTCTTCTGTTAAGTTTCTCAAGTTCCACATATGAGTGAAAACATATGATACCTGTCTTTCTCTGACTGACTTATTTCACTTAGCATAATACCCTCCAGTTCCATCCACGTTCTACAAGTTCCTGCCTCCACATCTGCCTTCTGCATTAGGACCCACCTTCACTGAGTCTTCTGAAGCCAGCCACTCTGTACCCATCCAGCTCCATTCCTTTTTCAAGAGGAGGGCTCAGTCACCTACATCATCCATTTTCTTTCTCTTTCTCTCTCAGATTATTCCCATAGACATATACTCTACTATTAAGAAATAACTACCACTTCTCCCTACATACCTCTCTAGTTACTGCTGTTTCTCCGTTCCCTTTAAAACAATCCTCCCTCAAAGGATAGTCTAATCACTGTCTCCAATTTCTCTTTTTTGGATTCTCTTCCTCTATGCCTATTTTTGTATTTATTTTTTTTTAATCAAAGTTGTATATTTTAGTTGTAAAATTTGTTAAGAGACAATGCTACCCTATATTCTCTTCCTGAGTCAAAAGAAATTTTAAATCATTTAGGTGAGTTGTTTGATATGTTATGAGTACAATTCATGGGTGACATTCACATGCTGAAGCCAGAACTCCTAGTACCTCAGGACGTGTTTGCATTTACAGGTAGGGTCTTTCAAAAGCTAATTAGGTTAAAATGAGGTAAAGACAACCTTATTATGAATTGGTGCTTGACCAGTAACATTTACAAAACATCATTTATTGTAAAATGCTCCTAATTTTTAGGTATGCTATAATGTGCCGGTTATAATTAATAAAATTCAAAATGTTATCATTTGGTTTGATATATAATGTTTACTTATTAGATTCATGCAGATGTTAATCACTGCAGAGGTGAATTTACTGTGAAGTCAGTAAAGGACCCTTCACTGGGATGGGTGCCCTCAAGTCCAGTGGGGGGTGGGGGTGGGAGGAGACCCAGAAATGGATTTGCATGATGATAGTTTTTTGCTGTTGTTGTTCTGTTTTCTTTTTTTTTTTTAATTGCAAAAGGTATTTTAATGAAACCAGTTAAGTTCATAGGGCTTTTCCAGTCTGAGTTTACATGTATCATCTGTCATATTACTCCTGATCAGTTAGGTATAACCATATCTGTAGGAGAAACTGACATGAAGATACTTTGAGTTTGGCTTTTGAGGAATATCTTTATGTAGTTTGCTGTCACTTCCATGTGCTAGCTATCCTGTTAAGTTGTTTTTGTTGCTGCTTACTGCCTTAATTCACCAGGCATCATGACCTGAAGTGCAGGGTGAAATCCAATTGCCATAGAAATAGGCTCTAGGGCACCAATCACTGAGAATATATGGTGGAGAAAGAGAGTTTGAAATGTATGGAGCCTGAAATTAGAAAATCATACATGGAGGATTCAGTAGTTCGCATTAAAGCCTACTCAAAATACAATTCTTTTTTTAAGCTTTTTATTTTGAGAGAGAGAGAGAGCATGAGAGGAGGAAAGACAGAGACAGAGAGACAGAATCCCAAGAAGGCTCCATGCTATCAGCACAGAGCCCAGTGTAGGGCTCAATCTCACCAACTGTGAGATTATGACCTGAGCCAAAATCAGGAGTAGACCATTTAACTAACTGAGCCACTCAGGCATGCCAATACTGTTCTTCTTTTAGAAATATACCCTATGATGCAGTACAATCTTGGTGTTGACAAATATAACACATAATTTATAATATGCTACTACAGTGAGAACATCACTGACAAACTGTTTAAGAATTGTTGAATCAAAGTACTGAAGACCAGTCTCTGCCTCAGAAAATTTGAAATGTCCTGAGATCTTACTGTTAATATATGAAGATTGATAAAGACTTTTCCCCAAATTCGACAAAAATCTTAAACTTCACTTAACATCAGCATTAATAAATTGTTAAAAAAAGATTTTATCAATTATCAATAATAAAGCACAAATTTTTTTAATAAATAAGATTTTTTGATGTTTATTAATTTACTTTTGAAAGGGAGAACAAATGGGACAGGGACACACACACACACATACAGAGAGAGAGAGAGAGAGAGAGAGAGAGAGAGAGAGAGAATCTGAAGCAGGGTCCAGGCTCTGAGGTGTCAGCACAGAGCCCAATGTGGGGCTAGAACTCACAAACCATAAGATCATGACCTGAGCCAAAGTCCAATGCTTAACTGACTGAGCCACCCAGGTGCCCCGTAAAGCACCAATTTTTGAGCAACCATGTTGAAGGAGAGACAGAAAAATCTTTCTTTCCTCTCTCTACAGAAAATGATATTACAATATTATGTTCACAAGAAGAAAATATAATACATAGTCAAAAATATAGGAAAAATGTATTACAGAGGTATGTGTCAGGCAGTTAGTTAATATAAGTAATGTTTTATTTCTCTGGATTTTGTGATGTCTGCGGTATTTGTGTGTTTTTAATTCTGTGATTTTCTGTGGACTATTTTGTCACAACTAATTTTTCTAACTTTGTTATTTTTTTGAAAGAGTCCTCACAGTTGTATTCACTTCAGTCCCTAGTAAACCTGGAATTTTCCCCAGTTACAATTACTCCTTTCCTGCAAACTGGCCTCCTTTCAGTCTTTGGAAGACATCATGCTCCTGGTTCAGACCTTTGCCCTTGCTGTTCCCTCGTCAGCATGTTATTTCCAGAAATCAACAGGACTTGCTCTGCACTTCCTTTTGGGCAATACTCAAAGATTACACATTGGAGACACTTCACTCACCATCCTTTATAAATAGTACCTCCACCCATATGTAGAATAGTTAGATAAAATATAGGAAACCTGGTTACACTTAAATTTCAGATGAACAATGAGTAATTTTTTAGTATAAATATGTCCCCCCCAAATGAATGGAATATCTTATAGTAAAAAAATATACATTGCTCATCTGAAATCCAAATTCAACCAGATGTCATATATATATATATATATATATATATATATATATATATATATATTTTTTTTTGGCTAAATCTGGTAACTCTATCCCCATACTACCTAGCCCCTTACCCCACTTCCTAGCACTTATCATCATGTAATACACTACACATTTACCTTTTTCTTATTGCCCATCTTTCCCACCAGAATGTAAGCTCCATGATGTCAGGGATGTTTGCCTGTGTTGTTCCTTCCTGCATCCAAGTACTCGGACTGGTACCTGGCACATAGGGACTCCATGAATATTCATTTAAAAAACTAATGGATAAGCAATCTAAGCTTTACAAATTTACCTCTCAAACATTTCTCAAATCATTTTTTTTCTATCCTAATAACTCCTGCTCTAATCAAGGTCCCAGACTATCACTACTGTGTTCTAACTGGTCTCACTGCTTCCAGCCCTGCTGTTCTGAAATCCATTCACCACAGACAGACGTATTGACTGACCTAAAACACAAATCTAAGCAAACAATTCCCCTGCATAGACCCCTCAACAGAATCCTATCAACTCCAGGGAAAAATCCAAGTACTTTCACTTGGTGCTCATGGTATTTTTCATGGTACTCCCACCCATTTCTTAATCTCATTTGCCACAGCCCTTCCATAGTTTCTTCTATAACCTACCCTTCACATCTCCGCACAAATATTGATGCACTAAATTTGCCCATAGTACACCCTAGCCTTTTTTTTTCATCCAATTCTTTCATATTCTTAAGGACTCATTTTAATTACCATTCTGCTACAGGAATCCTTCCCTTAGATGCTTAGGCTGGACGAAGTGTGTGTGTGTGTGTGTGTGTGTGTGTTTCCATGGCTCTCTGTGCATAATTATATCATAGTATAGTTTGTATTGTATTAAAGCCACCTATATGTTTCTCCAACTAGAATTTAAATACTCAAATACAAGGACAGAGTGGCATTTACCTTTGATTCATGGCAACCAGCATAATGCATTGCACAAATAGCCTTTCACTGGTGTTTGCTGAACTAAATAATTTTGACTAAGTTATCCAAATTAAATAGATACTTAAGTATATCACATGCAGACTGCTAAACTGAGGTTATTAAAAGATCTCTAATGCCCAGGAGCCCTAATAAAAAAGGTATCAGTAGATTTATTGAAATCAAAAATAAAAGGGAAACTATCTGTGAATAGGCTATATTTAGAGATGGCAAAAGGTTCCAGATAAGTGAGATAATGAAGCTGAGAATGTGATTATAACCACAGGGACTAAACAGAAAAGAGTAGAGTCTTGGAAGGAACTGAAACACAAGGGTAGTGTCAGGTGGACTAGTCATGGTAGAATTGCTGAGATCCACAGTAGGAGATGGCATAGAGAGGAAAGATTAGGTTGGTGCTAAAATTATCAAGCTCAGTGCAATGGCTCTATGAAAGCAGTTGACGTTAGTATTTAGGATTTGAAAGGTCCAGAAATGTGGGGCTTCAAGTGAAGAGAAGCAAAGTGACAAGAGTTGGCTCATGGTATATTATCTGTCAACTAGAGACAAGGGACAGGCTCACCCTACCCACCCAGGCCAAAGAAAAAGGATATGAACAGACTAGGCTTTTGTGGGATAAATGCAATAAGGGAATAAAAGAATGGCCTCACAAGAATATATTTTTATTTTTAAAACTAAGTCATAGGTTGGTCTACATGGTACATTTTCTACCCAAATTTCACAATATTTCTATAATTTCCCATAGAACGAAATCCCTTTTACGTTCTTCAAAAATAACCAAGATGAAGTCAGGGAGGCATAAAGAAGAAAAATGAATGAGGAGAAGAGAAAGCGAAATCCATAAAGAAGTCCTACTAGAAAAAAGGAGTTACCTCTCTTCAGTGCCTGGACAAGCTCTCATCTACAGGGTGGACCACGGCCCCTGTCTTTTTTAGGAGAGAGCTGAGTGACAAAAACAGAGGATTCCCTAATGAGAGAATGACACCGTGGTCCTTCACTCAGTAAGTCATAAACTTTCTCTGCCTCAGAATTTGTAGAGAAGCTTTAAAAATTGAATGGATTTCTACTCTTCCCAACCGCCCCCCCCCCCAGCTGTCATTCCTATTGAATCTGATTTTTGCATGCAGATCTCACCACTCTGTATTTAGAAATCTCTCAGTTTACCATGCCACTAGGTGTGGCTGGACTACTGGAAGGTTTTGATGACAATCTCATCCCAAATCCTAAACCGTCTTCACCTGTTGTCTTCCTTTGCCAGTGTCCCAGGAAACTGTAGTTGCCTGAAGAAGTTTTTCATTTCACAGCTCCACAAAAACTTGTTTAAAAAAATGGAAATATGACACACAATTTTTCTTTCTCTTTCTAGGTCTCTCTTTTCTTCTATTAGAACTCCATCAGTTAACAAGAATAAAATAAATCCACACAGTATTTCACCAGCCAGGAACTTTGTTTAAAAAAACAAAACAAAAAAAAACAAACAAACGGCTCACTGTACTTCTTACTCTACTTCTTTACACAACTCTTTTCATCCTAATATACTGACTCAAAAGTGGGTAACCTATTTCCATAAAGAACAAAACTCCTGAATTAGAATAACTTCATGGAAAAATATAATCCAAAAGAAATATATCAAAAAAAATGTTGAATAGGAAAAGTAAAATATAGCATCCCTGAGGAGTCTAAGAATAAGGTCTGTGCACTACAAGATGGAATCTCCCACCAGATTGCTGTTCAACTTAATTATGGTTTAAGATGTGCACATGTGAAATTAATATTTGGGATCCTGGTGATTTAAAAAACGGCAACCGGCCACCATTTGAATTCACAGTCTTGTAATCCATCTTTTCCCATGAAACAACTAGTACAATATGATATCAGTGCTCAAATTTCTGGAGAGAGAAAGCAGTGGTCCTACTTTAAAAAAAATAACAATGAATATGTAATCTGAATACAAAAGGGGAGATTATGTTAATACCAAGGGGAAACTACAAAGCTTGGTTTAGTCCCAAACCAAGAGGAAATTCCCATTTAATTATTTATATCTATTCGGAATATCATTACACACAGACCAATGTCAGTCTTATACCATGCTCTGAGCCTTGTGCCGTATTCATGTTGGTCATAGCTTTGCGTGGTCAGAAGTAGAGATATGAAATTCAGGCTGAGACCTAGACTAGTTTGACTGAAGCTGCACTGATAATACCTCATTTCTACCTGCCACTCTTCCTCATGGTTGCTAACAAACACTGTCCAGGGACATATGCCCCAGGGAAATAAGCAAAGTGACTGTCCTCTCCAAGCCCCCACTTGAGTCCAAAGAAGTTCTGACTCCTGCTTTCTAAGCTTCAGTGTCTCCTTTCTCCAAATGTCTAATACAGGCCCCACCTTTCTAGTGACCAACAAATCTCTGCTAGGGAGCCAACACATCCTCTTGGAATTTTCTGGCTCCTCTGTATCAGATACTTGTGGGGATCATTCAATTTCATCCTCTCCATTCTGCCTTGTCACTATCACAGGGAAGAAACTTGGCATAGTAGAAGAACTTCAAGTTTGGGGTTTGAGTCAGTCTAGACTCTTATTACTCTCTGATGGCCATGTAACCTTGGGTAAGCTACTTAACTATGCTGGATGTTTTTTGTTTGTCTAAGTAAATATAGGTGAATTTTTAAATTATTTTTTAATTTAAAATTAAAATTTAATTTACATTTTTTAAATGTTTTATTTATTTTTTGAGAGACAGAGAGAGAGCATGAGCAGGGGAGGGGCAGAGAGAGAGAGACACAGAATCCGAAGCATGTTCCAGCCTCTGAGCTGTCAACACAGGGGCTCACAAACCATGAGATCATGACCTTAGCTGCAGTCAGATGCTTAACCAACTGAGCCACCCAGGTACCCCTACTAGGTGTATTTTATTTATAGGATTGTAAGAATCAAATGAGAAAAAAAAATATGTAAAATATCCAAAACTGGGACTACCACAGAAGACATATATGATAAATATTTATTCCTTCCACAGTTAAGAATCAAGAACAAAATCAATGCCATTGAGGTTTTGTTGTGCTGATGGATTCCATCAGGAAGTTGACAGAGTGCTGAATCAAGCTGCATCTGCTACTGTTGCAAGATATGGCCGCTTCACCCTATAAGCTTCATGGTAGATGTATATAACCTTTGCTCCCTGCTGTGTTTCTGCCGTATTGGCCTTCCCTAAGTGGGACATTCTGAGTTCTTACTTTCCCCAAATTTTTGCTGATATGTTTCTCTTGGCTGTTCTTAGGACTACTCTTTGTCCTTAGGTCTCACTTGAAATGTTATCCCCTCAGAGTAGCTTTTACTGACTATCCTTATCTAAAGGAAGTCCTTGGTATTTTTTATTCTAGCATCTACTCTTTCTCTTTTTTCTGAAAACACACCACAATCTATCATGATCTTATTTATTTGGTATTATAATATAGTCTACCTGATGATCTTTGTATCCTTTGTATACATCCAGAAAAGTACCTGGTGCATAGTAGATACAAAATAAAGAATTTATATTTGTTTTTTTATATATTTGTTGAATACTCGTCTAATGAATGAATGAATGACTACATGAACACATTATTATCCTTTCACTACTGTCTCTGTTCTTAAAAGCCCTTTTAGCTGCACTCCCATATGGATGATGTACTGGTAGGCATGGATTCTTTTCTTAGCTTTGAAGAAAATATTGTGAAAGAATAAATGAAATGTTGGTACTGTGATGGTCTCTTAATGAGTTGTCAATATATATTAATTATTTGTGGTAATATTTTCACTAGAAAACAGTAGCCTCGATACTGTAAGAGCACATAGTACCTTCATGTCCCTTTGCCTTGGTTACCTCAACTGTAAAATAAGGAAACCAATCAAATGTGCATTATGTAAATTATGAAGATTAAATAGGCTTATACTTACAAAGTACTTGAAATGGTACATGGAACACAGTCAGTGCTAAAAATGGCATTTCCAGACTTGATACTTTAGCTACAGCAAAGACAACTTTAGGCTAACTAATTAATTCATCTCACTAAGGCCACAGATGTGGGGAAAGGCAGAATCCATGAAGCACTGATCAACAGGGCCCTGCTGTCATACACAGGGTTAAAGAAAATCTGTAATTTCTATTTAGTAAGAATTAGTATAATTTAATACTTATATTACCAGACAAAATGAAAATGTTGTTCCACTCAAATCCCTGCAGAGATTATATGCTCAAAAAGTTTTGGAGGAAACTGTACTTTCACTAGCAACATGTGACTATCAAAAAGTGTTTTAAATCCATGCTGACCAAACTGATCAGAGATAACAAAATATTTAAGGATATTCTGGTCAAATGGACACCAAATCTTCTTGGATAAAACCCATGCCAGTTGGATTTATGGTAATACATAAGTCAGCAAGTCCCTGGATTTGTCTGTTACACTTTCTGCTATGTATTATCACAACCCTTGAATAAAGATTCATTTCAGTATGACAAACAGTAAGATTTTCTTTATGTGAATCCACTACAAATTCAGAGTTCTGAACTGACAATAAACTCAATGTGTCTGTTTATAAAGATAAAAAGTTAAAAAAAATGTTAGTGGAAAACTAAAAATAGCAAATGGTCCCATATTTATATCTCAGTAGTCAGAATACAAATAAACATCCTTGGTGAAAACACATCAGTGCTTCCAATTAAGGCAATATAATTGCATGCTTTGAAGTGGAACAATGGAAAAATCTGACAATCCATTGTATTAATATGAGACACAGACTTTAGAGACATATAAAAAATAAAATTTAATCTTTGTAAGGCATCTGCTCCTATATACATTTTGCGTAACATTTATGCATTGTGTGTAAACACACACATTAGATAGATAAATAGATAGCTGGATAGATAAACATATGTTAAAGAGCTAGATGAAATCTGGTGCAACCTTCTAATTCACTTTAGTAAGCCATTTCGCTGTTACTGCTGCAAGTTCTATTGTCTTCTAGAGTTTCATTATTTTCAAGAGGTGATAGAAAAGCTTTACACATCTATACTCAGTCAATTAATTTACTTACCTGGCACAGATCTCAAATCACCGATTTCTGAGTAGAGGACAAAGTCTCAAATAAACTAGAAAGTGCTGTAAAAGCTGAGAGCAATGTTTTTTCTCTTATGTCTGTATTTAAGTGTTTTGTTTCACTTATAAAGTGTAGTGCAATATATAACCATTGAAGAAAAAAAATAACAGATCAACTAACAATCTTATGTAAACAACCATTTGGAGCATACAATTGTTTTCCCAACTCTTCATAAGATTGTATAAAATTATTATTTAGTAATGTTTTCAAATATCACTATTCCCTTTCTCTACTCTCTAAACAACCTAAATAAAAACTAAACGTTATTTGCAAATTTCTTGGTTTCTGGCCTACTGACTCTACCTACAACAGTATTTGATTGTACAAAATTTAAGCAAAATTATGTCTTAAATTTCCGTATCAAGACAGATCTAAACACTTCTATAATGAAAACTAGGAGGGGGATGCATTTAAGGTAACCACTTAGGTGAATGAATAATTAATATTCCAATACAAGTGGTTGCAATTTATAGACCTTTATAAAACTCCATTGAAAGGTTGTACACTAATAGTTATATAATATAAAAAGAAGCTTCATTAGAACATTTTGGTCTAGATCTGGAAATGAAGTGGAGAGGAAGGCAGGCAGTTAAAGAGCAAAGAATTCATCACAGTTGCCTTGCACTAATCACAAATAGATCAATTATAATTACTTACAATTACAACCAGTTACAATTTAATCCAACTCTTCACCCTCCTCCACAATCACAACAAATTCTCTTCCTACCTTTTTCTGAGGTTTTTTTTTTTTTAAACATTGAAAAAACTTGGGATGACTGGGTGTTAAGAGTCTGTTGAGTCCAAATCTTGATTTCGGCTCAGGTCGTGATCTCATGCTTATGAGATGGAGCCCGTCTTCAGGCTCTGTGCTGGGTGTGGAGCCTGCTTGAGAGTCTCTCTCTCCATCTCCCTCTGCCCCTCCTCTGCTCTCTCTCTTCCCCTCAAAAAAAAAAAAATCTTTAGCTTTGTAGTATCTAAAATTAATTATCTACAATATCTGAACCATCTTCCATTAGAATTAAAAGCCCTATAATGTAAACATGCTATAATATTCCAGACTAGAATAGTTTTCTGTGAGGTAAAAGGCTGTGAGATGAAATTGATTTATTCGTAATGTAGCATGCCTTTGTTGCGAAGTAGTCAATGTTGTGGATACAGATTATTTAGCAAAATGCACAGCATTGAATCCAGAGATGAACTTAGTCTAATAATTCCTAAGTACTTCACAAATGTACCTTTGAAACTCCTCTGGTCTAAGTTTCAATCTGAAAGCCCTGATAATGAAATCGAAATATCCATCAGTGCAACTGATATGCACAAGGCATGCTCTCTTGTATAGCCAGGCAAACAGTTCCTGCTTTGCAAGAACATTGTGGTAACTGGACACTGTGGGTCTTCATCGTTCCTTCTGTCAATCCATAACAACATAGGATAAATCCAACAGAATTTTGAGCACAGGTTTTAATTTTTTGAAAGAGAGCATGCATGTGAGTGGGGGAGGGGCAGAGAAAGCGGGCAACAGAGGATCTGAAGCAGGCTCCGCCCCAACAGCAGAGAACCCAAGGTGGGGCTTGAACCCACGAACCGCAAGATCATGACACAAGCCAAAGTAGGATGGTCAACTGACTGAGCCACCCAGGTGCCCCAAGCATAGGTTTTAAAAATTTAGTAGAAAATGTAACTGATCAATAATAAGTAGCAACCATCCAAGAAACTGAATCAAGAGGTAGCATTATTAAGGGGATTAATTTAACTTCTAAATTAAAAAAAACTATAAATAAATAGTTTAAGATTGAGCTATACTATTTCTATAATGAGTATCATACTGAGTGTATTATAATGAGTTTAGATTATTATTCAACACCAATTATTTGGCTATTGGATATATACAGCCTAGAAGGAAAATAATAATTTTTTTAAAAATTTTTAAAAATTGGTCATTCTTTAGTGTCATGTGTAGCTGGAGATAAATTTTAAAGAAGGAATATTGGGTCGCCTGGGTGGCTCAGTCGGTTGAGTGTCCGACTTCGGCTCAGGTCATGATCTCACAGTTCGTGGGTTCGAGCCCCGCATCAGACTCTGTGCTGACAGCTCAGAGCCTGGAGCCTGCTTCTGATTGTGTGTGTCCCTCTCTCTCTGCCCCTCCCCTGCTCATGATCTGTCTCTGTCTCTCAAAAATAAATAAATGTTAAAAAAAATAAAGAAGGAATATTAATTTTTTTAAGAAAGAAGGGTACGGAAGTTAAAGTTTACTAAACATAAAATGAAGAAGGTATGTAAGTAATCTAGGAGAAGTCATCATTTGTCAAATGACATTACTGTGCCAGGAAAGTTCAACATTTACCATTCTGTCTATGATTTACTTGTACAACTTTTCAGGGGTTAAAAGCTGTAGGGTTCAAACTCTGTAACATTGGGGAAATCATTCTGCTGGTTCATTTAGGGACCTTTGTAAATTTTGAGAGACATTTGAAGTGTTGTGGCAGGTTTAGAGTCAGGTATTTGAAAGCTTTGCACTCCTGAGTGAAGCCATTTCAAATACAAAGATGGAATTACAGCAAGCAAAAAATAATAACACATTAACTTTTAATTCATTGTTGTCTTAGAGTGTGAAGGCCTCTGAGAGCTTTAACAAAAGACCACTAAGAATAACATGCTTGAAATACACTCCAAAGAAGAAGAAAGTAAACAATGAACCTCAAATAGTTCAAGGCAAGGCACACTTACAGCATGCAGGACCAAAAATAAAAGTCTAAAGAGAAACTAAAAAGCTTTGAGACTGGCCTTTAGGATGGTGCATATGAGAAGGGGAAGAATTTCTAGCTAAAGCCTTTCAAGATCCAACAGATTATACTTTTTGATGGCCAATAGTATCATTCTGACCTTGACTGCTGCTGTAGGAAATAGCGGGGCATTCAAATATGGCCATGCATTTGCTCCACGTCAGTCAGGCACTGAGGATAATGATGGCCCAAGAATAGAGGTCCTTTTGCTATATTCTTTGTTCTCTGTGGGAGGAAAATCTGAGAAAGATTTTCTATTATACCCCAAATAGCATTCTTTCTAGCAGTCCGTAATAGTGGGGAAAAGGAAGAGAATTATTAAATGAGGAAAAAAGTTTACCTAAGAAAATATATACATAAAGAAACTTCAGTTTATTGCATGCCAATATAGTTTAGGATTTTACTAGTCACTTTATGTGAATTTATTCAATTCTAAAACACTCATTGGTAGGAATTATTGTTTCTATTTTGTAAACATGAAAACAAAGATGGAGAATGGTAAGCCATTTGCCCAAAGACATTCAATGACTGAGTGATGGAGG
The DNA here is from genome assembly GCA_028646485.1 of Cryptoprocta ferox. Lineage (NCBI taxonomy): Eukaryota > Metazoa > Chordata > Mammalia > Carnivora > Eupleridae > Cryptoprocta > Cryptoprocta ferox. The sequence goes on from CM053570.1 coordinate 35,852,587, forward strand.
GAAGGTTGTACCAAAGCCTGATGAGTGCAAAGCCCCAGACTTCAACCATCATGTATTTCCACCCAATATTAAATCTCAAGAGTTGTGGGATCATTTCCAGTAAGTTCTATCATTTCATCTACCCACTTTAGCAAATATTATGTAGAAAACCTTGAATTCCACTGTATGCTATAGGAAAATAGCTGAGCTCTAGGTGGTTATTAAGAACTTGCCTATGAAGGGCACTCACTACCAAAGCTGCACCCAGCTCTTTTACCAGTTAAGTTCCAAAACACCTGGATGATAAACTTATTTCACTCAAATAAAAAAAATTGTAACTCAGATGACCTGGTGAACAGAATCAGACCACAAATATCCATCCAGTCAGACCACAGCAAACCATCCAGTATATGAAAAGTTTCACTCTTTAAACCATAGCTATGACAGAAAAACTTCACAATCTTATGTGAGGAATATCCCACTGATGTAATTTCAAATGAGGACCAATTCCCTGAAAAAAACTCTTTGCAGAGATTATATTTAATGCCAAATGGTTAACCAAAACAATTAAGGAGGCCCACACCTACAATAATCAAGCAAAGTGTAATATTAAATTTTCACTTATTTAGGGCATTATTTCAAGTGTTTGCAATGAAATAATTCTGTTCTCAAAATCAATTCACTGATCTGGTAGAGAGCCCTCATCTAAAATCTCATTAATAATTTATTTTTCTGCAAAATGAGAAAATACTGCCTTATACAAACACCTCTTTCCATAATAGTGTAAAAAGTATGATTTTAAAAATTGAGCCCTAAATATCTCAGCTATAGTTGGATAAGCTTTCAACTGAAATGATATGCGAATTCTGAGAAAGTCTCAATTTGAACTCAATAAGATTAACCATTCACAATAGAAAGCCATTTCAAATACAGCATTTGGGAAGGATCATCCATCACAGAGACTAGCACATTCTCCATGCTAGACTGAAGCTTGGAACTTAATGGGAAGTTACTGACAGCTTTCGTCTTCACAGCTGCCCCTGAAATTTGTTAACAAGTCAGTTCTCTTGACAGGGAGATACTAGGAAAAAAAAAAAAACTCATAATATTCCAGTGAACACAATACAAGAAATGAAATCCCCTTTTCCTTCCATCCTTTAAACTTAGTAAATGTACCAAAAGAGGTCATCAACCAAGTATGTTTAACAAATCTAACCTCATGTTTCTTAGCACCTTCAATGTAACTATTTCTAAGAAATAGTAAAAAAGAACTCAATGTGTCAGAATTTCCAAATTCTTCTTTTTTAAATTGTGATTCTCACATTCCAGTTCTACCATCAATTATGTCATCAGCAGCCTATTAAAATGTAGATAGTAATAAACCTTACTATGTTGATAATTCTCAAAACAATCCTCTACTGATCCTATTTTTGCAGATAGGTCAACTGAGGCTGAGACATTAGAGGACATACCTACATTATACAGCTGGGTATTTGCAGAATGTCCAATAGAGAACTGGGCTGAGAATTGAAGTGAGAATAAATGAACTGTTCTATTTTAATGTAAGTTAACAACAGAATATTTTTAAAAATTATATGTACTTGAATAAAATAGAGTTAAAACTAAATTTTCTTCTTTTATGTATTTAAAAAATTTTTTTTATTTCTTTATTTTATTTTGAGAGACAGAGACAGAGAGTGAGTGGGGGAGGGGCAGAGAGAGAGAGAGGGAGACACAGAATCTGAAGCAGGCCCCAGGTTCTGGGCTGTCAGCACACAGCCCGACGCGGGGCTCAAACCTACGGACTGTGAGATCATGACCTGAGCCAAAGTCGCACGCTTAACTGACTGAGCCACCCAGGCGCCACATAAACTAAATTTTCTTATAGGCACTTTTAGCCTACATAATTTTTTGCATTTATCTATCTCTATATATCTATCTATCTATATATATATATACATATATATATATAGAGAGAGAGAGAGAGAGAAATCTGAGAAACTCTATATAAATATGTATATATTAAGCAAATCATCGCTCAATAGATAATTAGGTGACTTCCCCTGCAGAAACTCTGAAAGACTAGAATAAACCCTCTGTCAAAATTCTGACCGCACTGCTACCTTCACTATACTCCATCACAGGAATTTCATAGTTCCTTAAATTTCTACCATGAGTCATACTCTTGAGTTGAGGCATCAAAGACCATTGTTAAAACTATGTTATTGGGTGAGGCTGGGGGTGTATCACATTCAGTCATTAGAGGTCATTAATATCATTCTACAATCCTGTTAAACTAATTAACTATAATCATCTAGCAGGCTCTTGAAGAACTAGATCACCCAGAGCAAGAACAGGTTAGTTTGATCCTAGAAGATGGAGGAGGAAAAGGTTAAGAGCTTTCATAAGTTTGGTATTCCTAAAATGCACGTTTTGAATTTATTCTGCCAGGTTCTTCTCAGAGCTCATGGAAATGGCTACTGAACACAGTATGATATCAAGATATCTTCACGTTCTGCAATGTACGGAACAGCTTGTCCTCAGCAGAGCCCTGCCTCCTCACGATGACACTAGACTTTTCAGTCCGATGGGGCTCTTACTCATGGTGCCGATCATACATGATTTTACAGAGCACGTCTCCTTTCCTTCCTTCAAGTTCCATTCTCCATTACTCTTCTAACAGGGAGCAAATGAAGCAGAAATGGCAGCTAAAGGTACACAAGTCATTTATAAACAATAATTGTATATTTGTGGGTAAACAATCACCTAAATATCAAAGGCAGGTCTAGGACTGGTGCCAGGCATAATAGCATAGCTCATCCTGAAACAGCTCCTGGAATCACAAACAACCTATCACAGACTCTTCTCTGGAAACTCCTCCTAAACCACCCTATATTTAAATGGAGTATGAAAAAAATAAAGGATAGTTATTTGGAATACGCATGATTTTAAAATGCATTTTAATAACAATTTCAAGATTGGGGGATTAAATTTATATAGTTTTCTCTAAGTTTGTCCACATATTCTCATATATCTGCATTCCAGTGTCAAGAAATAAAAGATTTATCAATGGTCCTAAGAAATATTCTCTCTAAGAACACTGCTGAGGTCATGAAACCATCCACCTTGTTCACCCACATCTGCTCAAACCATGACAGGTCAAGTTTCTACAGGTTTAAGTACATTTCACTTAAACAAAAATGTAGTTTTGTTCTTTAAAAATCATTCCTCTCAAATAGTTATCATCCTCTAGAAATGTCATATGAAAAACAAGAGAAGTACTGAGAACCCAAACATTAGATGAGCAGAAAGTAAAAACATCTCACAAATGAGGAAGCACAACTAGAATGAAGACAAAGGAAAACTGTTCAAAACTGTTTGAGATTTCCATTGATAATAAAAGAAAATCAAGTAAACCAAAGAGGAACTATCTTTAACCAATCACTTTCCATTATGTAAAATAAAACCATGGTTGATAGCATACATTTCCCAGGGCTTTGAAAAGTAATTTAGTAATATGTGTCAAGGCTAGAGAAAGTACCCTTTGAACTCCAGGAAATACACCTAAATGTGAGAGGGCAAAACTGCTTAAAAAATTGGTCAATCACAGCATTTGTCCTAATATTGGAAAATTAGAAATAACCTAATATCCAACAACAGGGGAAGAGGTATATAATGGTGTTATAGCTACTACATTGTATTACAAGGTTTAAAAATGAGGAAATGAAAACAGATTGGTCAAATGGGGTTAACTGTAGGAGCAGAGTGATAGGTATATGAGTTCAATACACTGTCTTTAAAAAGAATTAGGGAAATTCTTAAACTATAGTTTTAAAAAAAAGAAACACATCTTTGTACTAGGGAAACACAGCAAACACAGCAAATACAGAAATACAGCAAAACACTGGTAGTGAATACTTTCTTAAAGCCTTAATTTTTTAAACCAGTTTTAGGTTTACAATGAAACTAAGAGAAAAGTAGAGAGATTTCCTAGTAACCTCCTGCCCCCACACTTGTATCATCTTCCTAGTTATCAACACCATTCTCTAGAACTGTACATTACACTTTTTACCAAGGACAAGTCCACACTGATACATCATAATCACCCCCAAAGCCCATAGTTTACCTAAGGGTTCACTCTTGATGTTGTATATTCAATGAGTTTAGACAAATGTATAGTGACATAGATCCATCATTATATTATCATGAGGAATATTTTCACTGCCCTAAATATCCTCTGTGTTCTGTATATTCCTCTTTCAAACACCCGACCTCTGGCAGCCACTGATCTTTTTATTGTCTCCACAGTTTTGCCTTTTCCAAAATACCATATAGTTGAAATCACATAGAATGAATATTTTTTTAAGAAAAAATTAAGATCTAGGGGCACCTGGGTGGCTCAGTCAGTTAAGTGTCTGACTTTGGCTCAGGTCATCATTTCAGGGCTCATGAGTTCGAGCCCCATGTCAGATTCTGTATGATAGCTCAGGGCCTGAAGGCTGCTTTGGATTCTGTGTCTTCCTCTCTCTCTGCCCCTCCCCCAGTCTCTCTCTCAAAAATAAATATTTAGAAACCATGAGGATTCCTCCATGAAAGTAAGCAGGTATTGATCAAATAAAATTCCCAGGAAGATAAAGTAGGCTGATATATTGATAATAATAGTTCAATTGAGGACACCAGAAGAGAAGAATAATTTTCTAGAGGAATATTAAAAGTGAAGAAATGGCTTCTTTTCACAAACAAAACCCTTGGGAAACAAATATCTGTCACTGGCAATGAAACACCTTGACAGACTGACTCAGAATCAAGACTGGAATGTGGACAAGGAAGAGATAGGGGAGAACAAAGGAGAGGAAGAACCAGAGAGCTATTCAATAACCGAATGTTTCAGAAAAAAAGTAAGAATGCTTTCTACACAAAGAGAAAGAAAGAAGACAGAGAGAGATGGGGGGGGGGGTAGAAAAAGACAACTGTAGATCTATACAACTTTTCTGAGAGGACTCTATATTTCTAATATGCAGAAATATTTTGGTTGCTTCTCATGTCAAAGAACCTCTTTTGTTTTCCAGCCTTTCAGTATACTTTGGAAAGGAACCATGACCTGAGGTATTGTTGTCTTTGGAGATTAAGAGAAATGCAGTCCTCTGCTATCATTCTTCTGATCCTTTCCAATTATAACCAGTTGCAGGCAGTTATGTGTGGCCTTTGCAGCTTGGTGACTACTAAATAATTGGAGTTGAGATGTCAAATATTTCCCTAATGAGCTCAAGGTCCAAAGTAAACCCTGAACTGCAATCACAATAGTGAGGCATTTCAATGTGTCTGCTTCTGGATGGGTTAGAGCTGTTATGCCCTCCAAAAATATGTGCATGATTGCTTGGGGAAAAATAAAGAAAGAGAGAAAATGAGGATAAAGAAGAAAGGAATCGCTTTCCATAATAAATTAAGAGGATTATCATTCTTAAATTGTTATTTCTATCACTTAGGTTTAGAAACTCAGCTCTAGTCTGACTGATTTCTAAACACTTCTAATTCTATTCAGATCTAACTAAATGTAGAAAGCTGGAGAAAGAAAGATTCTTTGGAAAATAAAATGATACCATAAGCCCTCCTCAGAAATGACTAGCATGTTGGTGGAAGCTTTGCTGATTTTGACAAAGGGGTACCTGGCACCTCTAAGCACAGATAAACACAGGTGTTACTTATAAACACAGCCAAGCCTCATCCCCCAGTGACTGCTCCGGGTTGCTGCCTGTTCTGTCACGTGGAGGTGAAGGTGAACCAGAGTGTGCCACAACTCCCAGCCCGGACGACTCTGACTGCTGTAAACTTCTTTCCTAAATAAGTGGTTAGACCTGCATGAGGATATGAATGGTGCCTGCTACTCTCAAATTTAAAGGAATTAAGGACTTTCATTATCATGAAGGAGCCAGGGTCTCACAGCTTTAGTTGAAAGTCCATTCAGAGACAATCGAGAGTGGGGGAAATCAACATTCAGTTGGTTGAACTGGTCTTTAAGTCATGATGCCATTAGAGCAAGAATGTGGACATTTTAAGTTAGCAAGTTGCTTTAGAAAATAGTTTTAAGTAGTCCCTCCTCCTCATTGGCATAGTTGTTATAAGCAACCCTTGATATTGTGAACATGGCTATTTGAATTATGTTTTATTAAATACAAGCTTTCCAATCCTTTGAATGAGCATGTTGGCTTGGGAGCAGGCTTTGCCTCACTATTTGGAGTGTGGACACATTTGTGCTTGTCTCTTTTTATTGCTTTGGGGATTTTCCCAATGTAAATCCTCTTGGAACTCAACTCTCCAGCTTTGTACAGATGTACTGTAACTGACTCTTTGTTTATGATCCTGTATCCAGTATTTTTTTTAATAGGAGTAGACAGATTAGACGCACTTCTAAGGGATCTATTGTGCATTGTGAGCACTGTGTGCTTAATTGCAAAAAGGAAAGGAAAAAAAACCCAGCTGCTTAATTTATGGATATCAGCAACAGAACCAGTGATTTTGACATGGAGAGTAGAACTCCCATCATTCATAAAGCTGGCAAGAGTTTCTTCTGAATTTCAGATTGAACAAGAATCTCTTTGTTTTTCTACAATTACTTTTTCAAACAACTACATTGAGTGCTCGTAGAAGGTGCTTGTTTTCCTAAGTGAAGTCCTCTATTTCACGAGTGAACAGGTGCAACAGAGGGCGTGGCCTTTAAGGCATCACAAACTGCCCTAAATTCCACAAGTATGCCTTCAGCTTAATCTAGATGCTCAATTTTTAAGGGATTAATAACATTGAGCCCCTGTAGCCTGTCTTGGTCTACTCTTTGACGTTATTTGTAAAACAACCAATTACAATGGTAATTTTTCAGGATCAGCTAAGCCTGGAAATAAACATATTATTTCTCTAACATATTACCTCATTCAATTTTGACTCATTTCCTTCTGTACTTGGCCCAGAGCCATCAGTATAAGGATTCCTCAATGCCCTCCAACTAAAACAGAGATTGTGTGTTGAGGATGGCAAGGGCAAGGCCAATGCCAACAGCTCTCTTCTTGGTCTTATTTTTCTCCAGGCTCTTTCTGACGTTTACTATGGCAGAATGCACCCTTTGCCCACCTCAAAGTGAATGTTTTGGGAGATGGACCAGTGACACAAGAGAGCTCAAAATCCTCCCTATCTTGACATGTTACAGCCTTTCCAGAACATTATAAGAGTTTGATGGCACTTTCTTATGAAACTGTCTTTGGAGTCCCAAGACCTTGGAATCTTCTTAAAATAAGACTGTGTGAAATAATAAGTAATTGCTGTATTAGCAATTATATTCTCTTGGGTGGGATCCAAAAAGGATTTGCTTTAATTATGAAAGTATTTTAAGAGGCAAATAGTCTTAAAGTGGAGTTTCAATGAACTGGGAACAGATGATCTTTAGCATGAAACAATGTCAGAAGAGTAAGTCATGAGAAGCACCTGTTCAGCAATAAGCAAAAGGAGTCAAAAAAAAAAAAAAAAACACATGCACATGGAAATGTTGTTTTTAAAATAAAAATGTCAATGCACAATGATCCATTAAACAGACGGATTCCATCCTAAATTATTCCACCAGAGTTTCTAAAATTCCTAAATGAAATAGATTTTTGGTTACTAACAACTGAGTTTGGACTCATGCCCACAAATTAAAGATAAGATGCTCCCATATCCCATTACTAATTCCTTTAACAAGGATTCCTCTGAGTAATTTTCCCTTTTTAACCCTTTTGGTTACTGAATTCCATTTAACAGAGTAGTTTCATAGGAGGCACCTCAATCTTATTTCTGTCCAAGTGTTTGGAATGCAGCTGTTTAATGAGATTTCCCAATTGTTATTGTCACATATGATAGAAAAGAGCCAGTTTTGGAGAGCCACAGTGAAATTTGTGAAGAGGGAACAGTCTACTTCTGTATACATAAAGATGTCTATAAAATGACAACTTCACCATATAGCCAAAGACCCTCTTGAAGAGGAGGCATCCGTTCACTCAGATAAGCTAGAAGCTTAAGTGGAGATAAGAATCAATGGTGCAGACTTTAAGTTAAATGTATTATATGTATTTGGTTTCTTGAACTGTGCATAGTGCTCCCAGTTGGGATACTCCTATCTATGTAATTAAAAAAAAAAAAAAAAACAACTTTCCACTGGGCTAGGAATTGTGGGTCTTGTTCTAGTTCTGTCACTAGTTAGCTTGAGAAGCCAAAGCAACATAGAGCTTCTCAGTGATTTATTTGTTTCCTCATGCACAAGATAATAATGATAACATTATTCATTCTTACATTCTTCACAGGGTTGGTGTAAGAATTAAATGTTTCCATACAAAGAAAGTTACTTTAATAAAAGTGCCATTCAAATATGAAGGACTATTACATATGCAAAAAAAAATCTGGTTGTTAGACCATCAACCCAATGTTCATGAGATTTAAACTGGAAACATATATTAGCATATTTGAAAGGCAGCCTTTTTATTTGACCTTAACAAGAAATTAGTGGGCATTGTATGGTGACAAATGACAGCTACACTTTTGGTAAGCATAGCATAACACATAAACTTACCGAATAACATTGTTGTACCCCTGAAACTAATGTACCATGGTGTGTCAACTATACCTCAGTGAAAAAAAGAGAGTGATGGGGCACCTGGGTGTCGGAGTGGGTTGAGCATCCGATTCTTGATTTCGGCTCAGGTCATGATCCCAGGGTCCTGGGATCAAGCCCTGTGTCGGGCTCTGTGCTGAGCATGAGATTCTCTCTCTCTCTGCCTCTGCCTCTCTTCCCCGCTCACACGCTCTCTCTCTAATAAAGAGGTTAATGGGAAGCCTCTTCTGGCTGTAACATTTATTCATTCAATAAATCTTTACTGACCACTCATCATTTCTCAATTATTTTGTGAGTTTCCAGTTACAAAGTGACAAATAAGTCATATATAAACTTTCCTGCAGGGAGCTTGGAATCTAATGGGGACTGGGGGGGTTGGATATTAAGCAGTTAATCACATGAATAATTAGATAACTGAAATAATGATAAAGTATTATGAGAGAAGAATGCATTTTGAGAGCGTAAAACAAGGCCTAAACTGTTATTTCAGGGTTTGGTGAAGTTCTCTAAAGAAATGACACAAAGACAAGAAGAAGTTACCCAGGTAAATGCAAAATGTAGGATTGTAGTCAGAAAGCAGAACAGATGAGACACTGACACACAGAATATAAGGAGCAGAAAAGAGCTGAGTAACATTAAAAACGGAGGGAGAGGTAAGATCACACAGGAATCGAGGCATCAGGGATTTGGAATAGAGAGACAGATCTTTAACATGGACAGAAAGCAATCCAGATTGTAAATGTAAACTTGTAATTTCATTTTTATCTGAGTACAAAATTAAAAATGGGCCATTGCAGCAAAATGAAAAATGTGTTATTTAAAATTAGACCCTTTTCTCCCTGCCTCTGTGATGTTTGCACTATGCTCTCTGGAGGCCTAGACGTCTCCAGAGCCCTCTCGGAAAGAACCTGAGGTGTGCTAAGTACAGGAAGGAGGGCCAGGAGGAGGGTCCCAGCCAAGAGTATCACATTGATCCACGCACCAAGCCAGAGCAGGCACACTCCCGGTTTACATACTGGCTTCTACAGAAGAATCGTTGTAGGAAAGATGCTAAAGTCTAGAAAGGCAGGGAAGCAAGGGGAGAGAAAGAGAAAGAGTCACCATCTTATATGAGGAGAAAGGTTATTTTATATGGCCTTAATCCACATTTTCTTCTCCCCCCGGCCAGCAGTTTGTGTTTTATTTTCTGAAAGCCTATCATTGTTTTCTCTGCTGACTTTTGGTACACGGATCATCATATCATATCAGATCATTTGTTTTAAAATGGGGCCTACCTCACTAGTCCACAAGGCCTCGGGATATTTTTGATGCCTCAGGAGGCAGGCTGGGAGAACCCTTTTTATGGAAGGGAGAGTCTTCTTTCTCCACTGGGTGATACTAATTTATCTTGCCTGTGGTGGTACTTCTTAAGGCTCTTCTTTCTGAGGTTTTAAAACCTTTTAATTTATTGCAGCTTTCAGGGCTTTGTTTAGGATGGTTCGTGGTGTTCTGAAATCTGAGGAGAGAGGAACAGCAACCACAGCACACACTGAACACTAGAGAAATCTGAATGCTGAGGTCGGTTTTCAGACAGAAAACAGTGTGAGCAGCCGCCCACTGGGTCACCGGAAGTGAGGAAGAACACGGCTCTGCCCTCCCCCACCGACCTCTTGTTCTGCCCCTCGGCTTAGTTGAATGAAGGCTGACCTTGATACAAAATGGATGCAGTCTTGGCAAACCTGTACGAGGTAATAAAATAAGGTAAAGTAAAGGCTTTGTTGCCAGAGGATTCTATCCCAGAATCTCCAGAGGGAGCCACTGTTGCTGATCCATTTGTTATTTTCTACTTACCTTTCTTGTTCCTGGTGGAATGCCACCTTTTAACCTCTCCCTAGCAAGTGAGCAAGCTGGAAATCCCATGCCAAATCATGCATCTACAAAGCTGCTAAATGTTACCATATATTTTGTGGATAAAATTCTTTCAAAACTACTGTTCCTAGTTTTAACTTGTTAAAGGAGGAGAGCATGGGGAGAACATTGTGTGAATGCCTAAGTTGGAGAAAGTAACACATGGAACTTGGGAACCATTCCAGGATTGCCGGGTTCTAACAAAAGTCCAAGACTAGCTGTAAAGTCCAACCTGCATGCTGTTGTTTCAGTATCTCAACAGACAACATGACCTCCTTCACTCAAGTGGTAAAGAGAGGCATGCTCACCAAATATAGCACATGCTCCCGACATTTTCCAGCCTCCCTTGAAGGTACAAGAGGGCCACTGACTCTTCAGGGCATGAGGCGGGGAGCTGAAGAAATACTGTGGTCTGATACACTTAGGATGAAATGTGAGTTCTCCACAATCTCTGTTCTGGTTCCTGAGCAACCAGGAAGCTGGTTGGCCTGCTGAGAGGCTGCAAGGATGAACCCTGGCCTGGTGTCACCATCTGAAGTGACTTCCTGAAAAGGTTACTTTTTTGTGGTACCCAATAAGATTTCACCAAGGCTACTTTCCTGCACCGACTAATAAAATCCACAAAACTAATTTAAGGCAAATTTTCACTTAAACCTTCTGCTCTCCATCCACTCATTGTCATATTTCTCCAAGTTGTCATTCTTGTGTCATGTGATTGACTTCAGTCCTCATCACTCTTCTGAGCCTGCTTCCTCAAGATGACCAGTAAGTGGTCTGGGAATATCAAACTAACAATTTCTTCTTAGTCATCATCTTTTAATCTCCCTGGAGCATGTGGTATTCAGCATCAAAACCACCTTGCTTTTCTTTAAATTCTCATCTCCCTATATATTTGCAACTCTTGTTAGATCAGTTAAACAGTAAGTGTCTATCAAGCAACTATGTACCCTAAAACTATCTGTGTTGCTTGGACTCTGTTCCCTCTATACTTTCCCATTGAGTTATCTTGTAGCTCCGTCCATAGATTAAGCTTTGGCTTCCTAATCTATAAAATAGGAATGACAATCAATTGCTATGAAGATGAAATGAGACAGTGTTTATAAAGGAAGCTGTGACAAATCATAAACCAAAGGAGTTGTGGAGTCAATCTCCTTTATTGCTATTTTTGTGAAGTGACTACTATTCAAACAACTACAGATCACTGTCCACGGTCCTCACCTGTCCAGCAATGCCCAGTCGTCTTAATTTCTAAGGGACATTTCAAACAGAACATTCACATTCACCTCAAATTCTAGTAACTGAATTAACAATTCTCCACCCTACTCCACCACAACCTTCCACCCCACTCCCAAAGTTTCTATTTTTACCAGTGGTACTAGTACTATCCTAGTCATCAAGGCTTGAAGCTTACGATTAAGCTTCATTCATTGAAATCTCCTGCTGATATCTTTACTCCAGTTCAGCTTAGTAAAACAGTAGCTGAGGAAGAACACTACAATCGGGAATGTCGCTGTCAAACAGATATAAGCCCCGCCTTCAGGTTGAAGAAGTAAAGAATGAATCTGGCAAAAGATCAAGATGAGCAAAATTTGAGGGTTTAGCAAAAGAGGCCTGTATGTTATTGCACCAGGAGGTTGCAGCCAAAGAGCTAATGATAGACTCTTAAAAAAATGGAGACATTTATGAGATGGGAGAGAAATTTTAGTGGGATTAGGGATCAAAGGAACTGGGGAAGCTCACAGGTTGTTTTGTTGTAGCCAATGAGTGGGTTTGTGAAGTGGAAGAGTCATGGATACTGACAAAGGCCAGTTGTGGCCAGGGGAGAGGACTGTGAAAAGGCAAAAAAGTGTTTGCTTGTTTTTATTAATACCGAAATTAGTTGTCAGGTGCATTACCCACATGGAAGTTGAAGTTATCAGTGGTGGGGGTGGAGAGGAGAACTGTAAGATGATGCCACCTTCCTCAATAAGAAGATGTGGTGACGAGAACACAGAAGATGACAATCAGAGGCTCATCCAGACAACATGAACCTTAGGGTCTTGTGTGGAAAGGTGGCTTAGTGTGAAAGAGGCAATGGGAAAGCCAGGAGAAGGTGGAAGAACTCTGGATCTTCACCTTTTTTGTGATGGCTACTACCCTGGAACCTAGCCATCCACAGGACTAACGTGAGGTTAAGATTAAAATTTGGATGGGTTTCTGAAGCAACTGAGACACCTCACTTTAAGAGTTTCTCATATAGAAGGAGGATTTCAGCATAGATTTCAAAGGTACATTAGAGAAATCTCTAGTAAATTTGTGAGCTGCTAAAATTATTTACCTTAAATAAATCTCCAGAGCCTTCTTCATTGCTTCTAACTTACACAGGTCACTAACCAAGACTAACAAAGACCACCTACAAAGAAAGCTAAAAATTTTATTGGCTGCATCTTGGTCGTGTGGCTAGAATCCAAAGATTTCTAGTCCCCCAGATTTCATAGGATTGTGAATTTATGTAAACCACTAACATTCTGAGGTTAGTGGTGCAAAGAATAAACAGAGAAAGCTGAACGGATAATTCAAGCTGTGTAGCAATTTGGAAAAAGTAGTTCTATCTCAGATTAATAAAATGGAAATTTGCTTCTAGAACTATGTTGCTTCCTGCTACTGCCAAATCTCTTTTGCATTTGTATGATCAAAAACTCATAATCCTATTGAATGCACACAAAATTGGATAATAAAGTTCTCCAAGTGTTATTGTTAGTATCTGCTCACCAATACCAACACAGAGGGAAAGCTGCATGCATAGAAGATGTTACAATACTATAAACTTCTGAATATTTTTAATATTTTATTCTCAGTGTTCAAAAGATATGTCCAAATTAAGAATTGAAAAGTCATTCGACCACACAGAATAGGCATATCTATCACATAAAATAGTAATGTGATTAGCTATTGACTGTATGGGAAAAATAGAATTGTTACAATTTGTATTTTTGCATCACGAATTGAAGAAAAGTTTGGCTACAAAACCAATAGTTGTTCTGAAATGGCTTCCTTTTTTCTTTTTTTCCACAATATTATGTTAAGGCTGTGAAATAAAGTTTTATCATATACTAATACCATAAAAGGAGAACACTGTGCAGGTGGATGAGAATGTTTAGGGGGCGGGACAGAAGGCTGATGGTGACGAACAGAAATTGATAATATAATATTGATTCTCATTTCCTCTCTCATCCCCAAATTGCCATCAGACAGACCACACAAAAAAGTTCCCATTAGACAGCAAAAGTTATGCACATAAACTCTTTCATTGAATCCAAATGCAGCATATTAGAAGAATCTCAAGGGCAAATGTTTCCTTTGGAACATTAAATTGGTACAATACCAAATGCGTTCTTTTATGAAACCCTTAAAACAATATGACTCATAGAAATTCTACAAAGTAGGATGTAAGTCGGGGGAGGAGAAATCCTCTCCAATTTCAGCTTTATCTGAATTTCAAAATCATTTCACTAGGAGAGGGGGTAAACTTATCTCTTAAAAAGGGAATACAGTACTTTAAAATACCAAGTTTTGTTTCATTCTGTTTTGTTTTGTTTCTGGAGTTATAACAGAAATTGAGAAGTTCCTAGACTGAACTGAATGTACCTACTCGATGGAGGTCATGAGGGTACTGAGTAGTACAGAAAGGGGGAAGACTGAGGTGGGATGTGTGGAATGGGGATCTATAATGAATCCCCTGTTCAACGTCACTGAATTACTTATGTGCCAGTTGCTTGCCACATGTTTATCACATAGATTATGCATATACCTTTTAGACAATGAAGAAAAACAGATATAATTTCTTTTTCATCTCACTTGGAGATGAAAGAAGATTTTTAATCATTAAAGACATGTAGCTGTGTTCTAAAATAGCTTAGGAGATGTTCAGCCAAGGAAGCCTGCATGTGTGAGGCTGCCATTGACACTATTCTGTACCACATTTTTTTCTAATGTTTATATATTTGAAAGAAAGAGAGAGAGAGAGAGAGAGAGAGAGAGAGAACACACGCAAGCAGGTCAGGGGCAGAGACAGACGAAGAAAGAGAATCCCAGGCAGGCTCCCCGCTGTCAATGCGGAGCCCAACACAGGGCTCGATCCCATGAACCGTAAGATCATGACCTGAGCTGAAACCTAGAGTTGGACTCTCAGCCGACTGAGCACCAGATAACCCCCTGTGCCATTCTTACTTCAGTGTCTCTAACTATTCATTGAATTCTATCCAAAAATCACTGCTATTTTTCTTCATTGAAGGCACAGCATTATAGCATCCACGTTACTTCTTTCCTCTAATTCCAGCACAGAAAAGGAAAGTTTCATGTTTAAGGAAATGTAACCCACAAGTTAAAGTTTACAAAGGAAAAAAGCTGAAAGATTCCCTTAAATTTTTTTTGAAGCATGAGGTTTCACCATAGATAGAGCAGAAAGGAGAAAAAAAAAACAGTATGAGAAAGAAACTGGGAAGGAATAGAGAGGCCTAGAATGATATAATATCCTACAGTATTAAATTTTTAATCTCTTACCAGAGCAAGCAATTCCTCTCTTTCGGACAGTGTCATCCTAATGCAACCTCCCAATATCCTGATGACTTAGTGTGACCCACAGAGCTTCTCTTGGTTATGTACAGTTTTCTAGAAATCTGGGTCCATGGTGAGAAGTCACTACACTAAGTTTTTCTTGTCGTCAAGCAAAGGCTAAGTAATTAATTTCTTGATATTTGTTTCCTTCCCCACAAGTTTACGATCTGTCCTTTTTCTCTTTTTAAAAAATTATGGCTTCTAACCATGTGCTGGAGAAATTCATCAATAAAGTGTGTGTTATAAAGAGAGACAATGGTATCTATCAGTTTTATCTTAGTTAAGGTGAAAGGAAAGCCTCAAATATGCAAGTATCTTAACATTTATTCTAAGTTTCAAAAATTTTTCATGTTTTCTTATGTAGGAAATTGAGGGGGTAGGGGAAGAGAATACTAAAGATCAACAAGAGATAGACTTGAAATAATTTTGTTTCAAGGACTATAATTATGAAATCTCTTCACTGGTATTCAAAAACCCCACTGGCTTTAAGTGAGGCTCCTTATACAACTGGGGCTGGGGAGCTAATACACAAGGGCCCAGGCAAAAGTGATTAAATAATACTGTATGTGCTCTAATGCACATGCAAACATTTGGCTGAGGATATGTGTGCTTTTCTGATATCAGAGAATGATATTCAATAGACCTACCATACGGCTCCATTATGCAGAAGGATCCACTAGAGAACTCCTGTTATGAAGCAAAGCTGAAATATCTGCCTCTTTTAATGCAGGCAATATTCCATTTTAAAATGTTTTCCAATCTGGCTCAGAATAACCCCCTCTGTGAACCAAATGTGTTCGTTACCAAATATTCTCCATGGTTTCCCTCCAAGGACCGAGACAGCCTCCAGGTGTTAGTAATGACCTAATCATACAAAAGCCAGCATATTTATCTACTCTTGCCCCCAAGAAAATGTGGATATGCTTCCTTCTTAGTCTACTTTGCTTCAACAGCCTTCATACATCTGCTGATTATATATTTGTAAATCTCTCCTTTTATCTCCCCAACAGATGCATGCTGTGATGAGAAATGCCGAAGCACACATTAGAAGCAATGATGGTTATCAGCCTAGCAGAGGCTGATGGGCTTCCTCGGATCTCGCCATGGAACCAATGGAATGCCAGAAAATGATTGGCTGGGGAGCTCTTCCACATTGTCAGGAGCATTGGAAAAAGGCTGCAAGAGAATGATGAGAAAAAATCTGGAGAATGGCAAATGCTTCACTGAAGCAATCTGTTACGTGCCTCCTTGCAGAGTGGGACGCCTGGCCTGAGATCAGAGGAGAAGGAAGAGGGCTGGGAGGGGGCAAGTTAAGGAAATAGAAGCCGAAGCGAGCAGGACAGAAAGGAAAGATTTACAGCATGTATCGTAACCGCACTAATATCTGGGGCTTCTCCTGAATTTAATCCAACTTCCAGGATACTGAAAATTTATTATTTCCCTTATGTATTTGTGGAAAACAGACAGAAAATGAGTTAGAAAAATGGAAAGAGATGGCGCGGGTAGGGGAAGACAAAAACAAAGGGAACCAAGAGTCCAATTCCTCTTTCTCATGCTTTTGTCAGACTAAGCGAAACATTTGAAATCATCAGCAAATATTGACTGATTCTCATCATTTTTGAAAGTTGCTATTCTAACCTTTTAGAGAAGGACCCGGTCCTTGTGCCACTTATTGGCCAAGGTATGACATGTACTAATAGTACATCAGGGACAATGGCCTTTCAATGACCATCAGGTAGCAGTGCTTCTAAATTGGCCAATTTTTTGTGTCAGGAGGCCAGAAGACATACAATCACATAAGAAAAACACTTTAATCCAGTCATTATAAAGTAGGAGCCAAACAGAGTAGCTGAGCTGTTTATGGTTACAGCTGTAATTCCAGCCTAGGCTCATTCAGTCAAGAAGATTGTTTCCAGTCTACTAGAAAACACTTCCAATAAGCTTGAATTACAACCTCAATATCTTTCTTTTTTTTTTTTTACAGGTTAACATGTGAAATAAAGAGATTTCCTCGGTGTCATAGTTACTTTAACTGTCTCCAAACCAATGAATATGTTCCCCTCTAGAACAAAATACCATTGTTTAATTTCAATCATCAGACTGTGGTAACCAGATTGGTTTTGAGTTTTCCCTTTTCCTTTACTTTTCCGCAATTGATTACTAGCCTTAAAAAGATGAGAAGATAAATTTCAGCTGCCATCTTCCATGGAGGTTTTCATTCATGAAATTTTTTTCTTCTCCTTTCCCTCACTCTCCAGTCTCCTCCTCTCCTGCTATATCAGCCACAACTCTTACCACACGCTCACATAATTCCTGTTGTGTATCTTTGCGACATCTAATTTGTTATGATGTATTATGCATGCAAATGTAATTGCAGAGGAGGAGTTAAGCAGAATGACAGCTTAAAGACGTGTATTTTTTTTTTGACTCTGTCACTCCCAGGAAACAGCATAAAGAGATCTGGGACAACTAGATGTCGTGATGCAACCATTAGAATGTCAGGATATCTAATTAAACAAGAGAACCATCCTACTGAAACTGCTTCATCTGTCATGGGCAATGAGAGTCCCAAACGCAGAAGAAAGCTATCTGAAGTCTTATTTGTCCTAAAATCTTCCTTTAATTTTTACAAGTGAAAAACAAAATGAAAATTGTGTTTTCAGCACAATACTTTTGGTGAGAAATGTACAAACCTACTTTGTCACACTACATAATTAGTTATTTTCATACCACTTAGTCTCTGAGAATTCATTAACAAAAATAATAACCTGAAAGCTAACTGAATAAAACCTTAATGGCACCAACCACAATCTTAAAAATTAAGGATCTTACTTTGATCCTGTGTCTGAAGATGAAAACTACAATGATGTGGGAAATAACTTACCTCTTACAAATCAACTATCATAGAACACAATATACCAATTAAAAGTTAAGAGGATGTGTTTCTTAAATTACAGTGCTAAAAAATCATCTCAAAATTATTAGGTTAAGGGGCGCCTGGGTGACTCAGTCAGTTACACATCAGACTTCGACTTCGACTCAAGTCACGATCTCATGATTTGTAAGTTCGAGACCTACTGTCTCCCTCTCTCTGCCCTTCCCCCACTTGCTCACATGTGAGCTCTCTCTCTCTCTCTCTGTGAAAAATAAATAAACATTAAAAAAGCTTAAAGTTAAAAAAAATTATTAGTTTAAGTTGCTGATATTCCAATAGATTTCAGGCAATAAATTTTCATTTCAAAAAAAATTCACTGACCTGGTGTTTACAAGGCCAAAAGTAAAACAGAGCCTTCTCGACCTGCTTTTAATCTAAAGCACGTTCCCATGCAAACCAGACCTTTCCCTTTTTCAGATCCACTGTTGCATATATTCATTATTTCTAGAGACTCAGAGGTATTTGGAAGATACAGGAAGGGCTTTATATATACAGAGGAAGAGTCCATAGTTGAGTACTACTTGAGCAAGAATAATGCTAGTAGGTTAGTTGGCAATAAATATTTCACTACACCAGCTAACTCCATTGCCCTGAAAGTTCATTTCTATTCAGTCATGATTTAGACATTTATGGACAGTACAGGATGAAGAAAAACTGCTCCCTCAACATGTAGCAGAAGATGGCACTGATAACGGCAACTTTAGGATGAGTGGTAAAGTAGAAACTCAGGCCTAACCTGGGGCCCAGCAGAATTCTGAGAAGCTGTGATCAAGGCTGGAAACTGGTTCCTTCATTTCTTTCCTTCTTTTTAAAACTTATCTATTTACTTTTTTATGTTTTAGGACAAAGAGTCAGTCTTATTTTTATTATTATGCTTCAAACCAGACTGACCTGACACAACACCTTTATAAAAACACAAATATTGGGGAAGATTCAGACAAGCCTTGACATTGCACTACTCTTTACTAAAGGTTCTTGCTTAGCCTGAAAAAGAGCCTCCATCTTACACCATCTTGGAATGCAAGATGAATGAATGAATGAATGAATGAATACAAGGTGGAAACCAACTCACAGAGTGACCTGTACTTTCAGCATATTTGCTGCTGTAATAACAATGAAGGAATCCATTCTGGATTTCCACTTTGCTACATGAACTCTCATAAACTCATTTTCAACTTTCTTTATTCTTATCTATTGAATAAATGCTGTCAAATTCACCATAATTAAAGGAAGACGGACTTTGCAACTTGACATGAGTTCCAGTAATGTTGTATAGCTCAGATCAGCTTTAAAAAGAGCGCAGTTCATACAATACATCAGGGTTATGACCCTTGTCAGCAAATTAAGGAAGTGGTGCAATACTAAACCACATTGGATTGGAAGGGAGTAGAAGGAAAACGTAGTCTCTTGAATGGCTGGGGATCTAAAACAGTGGACATTTCCCTGCCAGCTAGTCTTCTGGCTACCTAACAACCTTGTTTCCTCCTCTTAAATTCAGGTCAGTCTTTGACCTGAATTAAAGTGGGTCTTACCACCAAAATCTAAATTATAAACGTAGCCATTTAAGCCTTACAGATAATGGTGATTCTGGGCAGCAGGATGGTTCATCAGAATGCATCACTGCAAGAAAGAGCAGCTGGGCTGGGTTATAAAAGTGTCTTTATTTCTTAGGCTCCTTTATTTCTTAGCCCTACCACTCTGGTTCCAGCTATATCCATAGCAGCCCCGTGTAGCCTTTGTGGGTCTCCTGCTAGTAAATTACTACATTACTCTCTTGGGAAGAAGGAACATCCATAAAGATGAAAATCTAATAACATGTCAATGGTAGTATCCAGAAATTTCTCTTTAATGATGTTAGTCCCTCTATGACCTGGCCTATCTATGTCTTATCTTATGGTTCTCCATGCTACCCATTCTAGACTTCAGTAATAAGTAACTGATTAGTACACACTGAGTGAATGAATGGACTATGCTATTTAACAGCTTTGCAACACTGCAACTTTGTATATGCTGTTTCCTCTGTGGAACACCACCACCCCTTCACCCATCCCTCCTCCTGGCCAAATCACTTCCAAGATACTTTCCCTGACTCTCCAGTAAGAATTAACTGGCCCAGTGGTGATTTGCTTGCTGCTACAACTCCATCAGCACCTCTACCACACTACCCTAAAACTGCTTCCTCTCCCCTCCTGTACTCAGACAACTCTCAGGAGTCCAGTGTTCTCTCCATTATACCAGATTTTCCTAAGTCCAAATCATGTACCCCAGAATTAAGACAGGGGGAGAAGTAAGGGAAATAGGAAAAATTTAGAAAGAATCCAGCTACAACTACTTGTGGACAGGGAGAAAAGTAAAGGCAAAAATACTTAAAAAAAAATATGTACCATAAGTGTACAGAACAGTGATTAAGGAGTAGCAATTTTATTCTACTGCAGGTGCTGGGGTCTGAGGAGGGACCCAAGGGAGCAGGGAGGGAGGACTGAGGGAGCAACAGACCTACCACCTGTACACCCTCTGCCTGAGTGTAGATGAGCCATGGAGACTCAAGCTGAGCAGCTAAAAACTTAATAAAGTAAAATAAAATAAAATAAAATCACAATTTTATCAGTGGTGAAAAAACTTTTTTTTTAATTCCAAAGTTACAAATTTAAATTGCACTGCCTAACGTTACTTTGAAGTCCAAGAAATATAATCCTCTATAAGTGCATTGATGGCTTCTGATATTTAACACATATTTTAGTTAGAACAGTTCTGCCACTGACATCAGCAGGGGAACAAAAGTTCTTTCCTTTAATAAATGGTAGTTGGACATCCATTTGAACAGTGTGAACCACCAGTCACCTTTAAGAATATTCATCACCTGCCTTGTTAGACTTAGATGCCATCCTATGCTGGGAGGCAAACTGGTGAACTCTGTGACTTCTCTAAGTCCTTCTTAGCCCTCTGATTTTAGTTCTTTGATTTCCTATTTATGATCTTCCAGGGCAGAGGAATGGAGTTGATTTATTCACATTAAGTCGATTGATATATTTTGAATAAGGTATAGAGGAGGGTTTTGAGTGACTCCTCACTTATCTGAAGGTCTGTGACCTGTGAACTGCCTCAAGGCTCTCTCTTCAACCTCTCTTTGGGGTATTCCCAACCCTTTCAAGCTCTTTCTTAAGCGTTCCACTCTTTGGATGAAGACTTTATTTTCAGTAATTATGGGATAAAGTCTATCCATTACTAAACATGTGCCTACTTCACTAATTAATAGGTATCTCTAATAAATAAGCAAATAAAGCAGTAAGGACAGAACTTCATCAAGAACACCTCCATGCTCACTGAACATCTGTGATCTCAGTGTGTAAAGTACATAGCCCCCAGGTAACACTACCCTCTGAACTGAGTAAGCTCACATTTTTTTCCTGGCCCATCTGTACTTGTCAAGTAAGAGCCTGATTCAAAAATGTGCTGCAAGGAAGGGCTTTTCTACATCTTAGAGTAGCCATTTTGCATCTCCCACTCTGAACTCCACAGACTCCCAACAGCCCACATACGTTCTTTTCTTATTCCTCAAAGAAACAGCAATTCTTCTATGATTGTCGTAATTTCTCTAGAAAGGCTATTTCTTGTAATTTGAGAAGAGAGCCCTTTTTTTCCTCCTTTGGGCTACGTGCACTTCAGAGCCGGTGGCTATTCCACACGCAAGGTGGAATAAGTGCCTTGTGCAGGTGGTATCACACCTTCTAAATCCACCCAGAAAAGGAATGACATGGGTAGTAGCATTTTTAACAATCACCAGTTAGTTGAACAGTAGAGCCAAAGGGCCATATTCCTTCTGTACTCATGTAGTCAACTTTGTTTTAGTAAATCCTGTAGAGAAATGGAGCCACTTAGTTTCTTTAGAAATAACACTCACAAATTGAAATGAAATACCAGTGTTCATGAAAATAATCCTTTACAAGATGATTTGGTACTAAAGAAAAGTGTTTTGTTTTGTAACTTGTTTTTGAAAACATAATTTGGAATTGTATAATGGAATTTTGATCAAAAGTGTGAATAAGTTTTCTGCAAGTAACTACAAACCCTTATGTGAACTCTATTTCAATAGTAATTATTTCTCTCAATCACAATGTTTTATGATTCTTACAGATAATAGAGAAAGCTACTGTGTGGCAGTACGGTCAGGAAACATCTATATTGACAAAACTTCTAACACTTACTTTTTAAATTTTTTTCATAAAGACATGCTAATTGAAACAAATAAATGTATATTCCTTTTTGTTGTTTCTATATTCCAAAATGACAATGGAAAAAATAAGTCCAAGCAAGTTAAAAAGCACTTATTAAATATCTACTGTGAATCTGGCACCAGAGTAAATGTACAAAAACAGCCTTAGAAAAAGAATTGTGCAGGGAAAGACACAGCTCTGTTAGCGACACATTTATTACCTCCACTGATGCTGGTAAAAATAAGCAATGTAGATTAGTTATTGTAGTATGGATGCTGTAGCAAACCAAATGCCAAATTTCATGGCTTAACCCAATAAAATTTAATTCATGACTCACTTAACAGTCTAATTCCACTGTCCCTGGTGAGCATACAGCTTTCTACATTTTCATTTACACACAAAGGCATTGCATATTGTGGTTCTGCCTTCTTGTAGGGTCTTGGAAGGGTCCTCATTCAGTCAGATGATGAGGAAAGACGAGAAAGATCATGTACAAGAGATGTTTAAGGAGAACAAACTGAGGGTTGATGGGGGGGTGGGGGAGAGGAGAAAGTGGGTGATGGGCATTGAGGAGGAACTTGTCTGAATGACCAATGGGTGCTGTATGGAAACCAATTTGACAATAAATTATATTTTTTTAAAAAAATGAACAGGTCTGAAAGTTGTGCCTATCACTTCCGCTGTTTACTTACCCTTAGCTAGAATTGGGTTACATGGCCACATCTCACAGTAAGAGAAGGATACAAAAAGTAATATAGCTGTGTGCCCAGGAAGATGAAGGAAAGGATTTAGTGAGTAGCGAGCCACAAAATGACTCCATAGAAAGAACAGGTGGGTGGAAATCAAAAGGCAGAATTTTAGACTTTGCAGCACTTAGTAGTAGTGTGTGAGGTAGGGTAAAGTTTTGATAGTTTGGGGCCATGATTTTTGCATAAATTAAGTTAGGAATGATTTTCTGATTCTGCATCAGGAAAGTATAAGAACAAATTTATGGAAGCATAGTGAAGTTAAAAGGAAATTAAAACATAGTTGTTGCAAACCAGAAAATGCTATAATAAATCTTCTTAAAACATACTTTCTCAGGGAACCTGGGTGGCTCAGTCGGGTAAAGCATCCAATTCTTGGTTTTGACTCAGGTCATGATCTCAGGATTCCTGGGATAGAGCCTCACATTGGGCTCCACATGGACAGCACAGAGCCTGCTTAGAATTCTCTCTCTCTCTCTCTCTCTCTCTCTCTCTTCTTTCCTTCCTCGCACATGTGTGTGAGCGCTCTCTCTCTCTCTCTCTCTTAAAATAAATAAATAAATAAATAAATAAATAAATAAGCTTTAAAGCAAAACATACTTTCTTAACAGCTTTATTGAGATATAATTGACATACAATACACTGCACTTATTTAATGGATACAGTTTTAAGTTTACACATACTCATAAAAGCATCACATCAAGACAAAGTATCCTATACCCCTAAAAGTTTTCTCTTGCTACATTGTTATCTTCCATACCCTTCCCATCCATGCCTCATTTCTAGGCAACCACTAAACTATTTTTCGTCACTTTAGATTAGTTTCCCTTTTACAGAATTTTATACGAATAAAAACAAACTCTTTTTTGACCAACTTCTTTCATCTATCATAATTGTTTGGGGATTTATCCATATTGTTGTATATATCAACGGTTCTTTCCTTTTGATTGCTGAATATGCCACTGTATGGATATAACACGATTTGTTTATCCATGTATCTGTTGGTGGATATTTGGATTTTTCCAGGTTTTTGCTACTACAAATAAAGCAGCTATGAACATGTGTATACAAATATTCCTATGGGGATATGTTTTCATTTTGCTTGAATAAATACCTAAAGCTGGAAAGCCTGGATCGTATTGTCTTCTGGTTTTCTTTCTACTTTTTCTGCCTTCTCTTGGGTTAACTGATCAAGTTTTATGACTCTGTTATATTTCTTCTGGTGAATTATTATTTGTGTATCTTTTAACCATTTTGGTGGGTGCCACAGGGTTTTTCAATATACATTTTTAAACTATCTGAATCTATCTTCAAATAATATACCACTTCAGTTGTAATGTTAGGATTTATAAAAATACATCCCCAACCACTGCCTGATATTCTTTGCACCACTGTTATTTTTAAAACATATACACCAAACACACATTATATTGTTACTCTTTCTGACCTAACAAACAGGATCTTTTCGAGACATTAAGCAATAAGAAAAATATAAATTTCATTTTACCTTAATTTATTCATTTTTCAATATTCCTCAGTTCTTCTAATTGATATAATACTTCTGCCTGAAAAACCTCCTTAAAAACAAACAAAAACAAAAAACAAAAAAAAATGCCTCCTTTGAAACACAATGTAGAGTAAGTCTACTAGAAATGAATTGCCCTCCATTTTTGTGTGTCTGAGAAAGTATTTCTCCTCTACCTGTAGAATATATCTTTGCTAGGCATAGAATTCTGGGCTAACAGTGTTTTCTGTTGTTGTTGTTATTGTTTGTTTGTTTGTTTGAACAGTTTTGTTTTTCTTCTAACAGCATTCTAAAGATATTACTTGTTTTCTGACATCCATGGTTTCTGATGAGAAGTCTAGTGTATTTATTATCTCATTCTACCATACGTAATGTATCTTTTTCCCTCTGGCTGCCTTCAAGTTCATCTTTTGTATTTCATTTACGGTGGCTTAAATATAAAATGTCTGTGTGTGGTCTTACGATATTTATCCTATTTAATGTTCTCTCATCTTCTTGGACTAGTTTGCATGTCTATCAATAATTTGAGAAAACTTTCAGCTTATATTTCTTTTTCTTATTTATTTCGTATTTCTCACGTACTTCTACTATCCCATTCTCTCTCTTCTCCTTCTGGAATTCCAACTATGCCTGTATTAAACCATTTGATATTGTCCCACAGCTCTTGGATGCTCTATTCTGTTTGACTTTTTATCCCCCCACCCTTTGTACTTTCTACTTTAATTTGTGTCATCTGTTGCCTTCTCTTCAAGCTCACTGACTCTTTTCTTGGCTGTATCAAGTATACTGATGAGCCCATGAAACACATTCTTGATTCCTAATAGCATGTTTTTTCACTTCTTGCACATCCATTTGATTTTTCCTACTTCCTATTTCTTTGTGGAAATTACCCATCTTATCTTGCACTGCAATCTAATTTTTCCGCTAAAGTTCTTATTAACCATATTTATTTTTAAAATTCTTGTCAATAAGGGCATTAAAGAGGTCACTTTTTGGAATGAGCACTGGGTGTCACATGTAAGAGAGGAATCACTTGGTTCTACTCCTGAAGACAAGACTACATGGTATGTTAACTAACTTGAATATAAATTATAAAAAACCTTGTCAAAGAGTTTCAACATCTGTGTCACAACTGAGTCTAGTTCCAGTGATTGATTTGTCTCTTCAGAATGTTTTCCCATGTCTTTTTGGATGCCTCACAGTTTTTTTGTTGTTGTTGAAAGCTAGACATCTTGTGTAGGACATTAGATATTGTGATAAATATTTTTAAGCTTGGAAATAGGCATAGTTTTGCTTGTTTGTTTGTTTTTTGTTTTATTTTTGTTTTTATTGCCAATTAGTGAAGGGTTTATGATAGTCTAGTCAGAGATTTGTTGTTGCTATGATGAGTCTCGGTTCACCACAGGCTTCAAATTCCCTGAGTGATACCTTGGGTTTAGGGTGTGGAATGGTTGTCAAGGAAGGTTTTAAAGTGTTTGCTTCCCCCCTTGATATTGGTGCTGTGTTTTCTCACTGCACTTCTCTCCCCAGAAAGAATCTCTTCTTTACAGCTCTCTCGCTACATTCCACTGTTATTTTTACTCAACATTGGTTTGCCTTAATTTTAGATGGACAGTGTCTAAGAGTCCAGCTAGTGTCCTTCATAAGGAAGGACACTGCCTCTCTTCCTGTTGTAATGTTGAAACTGGAACTTATTCTGTTCCTCCCCAAAGGGGTGCTTTTTAAAATAGTCCCTTTTCCATATTGCAGCGCGTTCCCACCAGTGCCCTAAAGCAACACATTTGTGTTGTTCTTTACCTCAAAGGTAAAGGCTTTTGATCAGAAACGGAAATAGGAAAAATAGTTCTGGGTCGAGTTATGGCACCGACTGTCTTTCCTTTCTCCCGAAGAGAACCATGAGAAAACCTATGTCAGGACTCTTCCCATTATCCCTTTTAGTGACCTATGGGGTTAAGGTTTTCTTCCAAGAGTGTGAGCATGTTGTATTATCTGAAGTTCTCAGGAGCTTTCCACTCTTATGCTAGCCCTCATTCCATCTTTAGCAATTTGTTAACAATTTTTAGCTATATCCTCTTACCACCTTTTAAAGCCAGTAGTGTCTGCCCCAGGTAAACAAATGCTTGGATCCTATTTCTCTCTGTAGTTGCCTCACTACCCCCAATAATTCACATTACAATTCTCTGGTAAATTCAAGAAGCATCATTAATTTGCAGTTTGTATTTTCCTGTTGCATGTTACAAATTCCTATTATTTCCAGGTCTCTCCCTCTCTAAGCTGAAATAGAAGTTGACTCGGTAATAAAATTCGTCCTTGGCAGTTATTTTTCTTTCAAAATTTTGCTCCACTATCTTCTCACCTGCATTGTTTCTGAAGAAAAATCTGCTTCCATCTTTATTTATTTTTTGTTCATCTGTAGATCATGGGAATGATCTGGCTGTCTTTAAGATTTTTCATTTTATCACTCATTTTGAGTAAATAGGCTATTTTGTGCCTTAATACAGTTTTCTACTTGGGGGTTCCCCGAGCATCTTGCATCTGTGGGTTTGTAGTTTTTAGCAACCCTTGAAAGTTTTACCATTATTTTTGCAAACACTTTTCTGTCCTCCTTTCTTTCAAGGACTCTAATTACACATATGTGAGGTTGTCTGAGAAGCTGTCCCCCAGTTTCCTGATGATCTGGTTTTGATGTTGCTTTCTTTGAGTCTTTCCCATGTCTGTTTTTCATTTTGGATAGCTTCTACTACTAGATCTGAAAGTTTACTAATCATTTCTTCTGCAATGTCTAATCTACCATTAATCCAATCCAGTGTATTTTTTCATCTCAGACATTAGAGTTTTCATCTCCAGAAGTTTGATTTGGGTCTCTTTTTTATCTTCCGTGTCTCTACATTACATTTTCAATTTTCCTCTGGCTTTTGAATATACGGAGTACGGTTATAGTAACTGTTTTAATTCCTTGTCTGCTAATTCTAACCTCTGTTTCAGAGTTGGGCTACTTTTCATTGATTAATTTTTCTCCTCATAATGTACTTCATTTCCCTGCTCCTTCTCATGACTGGCAATTTGTTGACTCCATGCCAAAAATTATAAATCATACTTGGTTAGGTACTGGATATTTTTATATTCCTCTAAAATTCTTGAGCTTTGTTCTGGGATCTAGTTAAGTAACTTGGAAACAGTTTGATCCTTCTGGGTCTTGCTCTTAAGATTTGTTAGGCTGAAGTAAAAACAGTAGTTGATGTCTCATTTTTCCCCTCTACTGAGGCGAGACCCTTCTGAGTATTTGCCCAATTCTCTGAATTACATGATTTTCCAGTCTGGCTGGGAAATAAGCAATATTCTTGGCCTAGTGTGAGCTCTGACTACTGTTGCTTTTAATGCTATCAGCTAGTTCTTCGTTGGCCTCCAGTAGTTTCCTCACACATATTTGCTGAGCAGTACTTTCCCAATTACTCAAAAAAGACTCCCTACCGATACCTACAGGTTTCTTTATTTGGTTGGTTGGTGAGTTTTTGTCCACCTCACTCTCCCAACACTCCCAAACAGCTCCTTTCCCCCCAAATCAAGAAGTCTATCATGCTTTCCCTAGATATCCCATCCATGCACTGCAGCCTGGAAATCCTCTTGTAGCAATAAGCTGGGATATTTATAAAACTCACCCCATATGTAACCTGACTCTTAGGAATCACTGCCCTTCATTCTCCAATGTTCAAGTTCTTGAAAACTCTATATTTTGTCTACTTTTACAACTATTTCAAGTGGGGAGGATAAATCTGATGTCCTATTACTGCATCTTGATTGAAAGTAACAGTCTTAAGACATATGTTAATACACAAAATATGTTGAACACTTCCAGAATACAAAACTTCCTCTTTAGAAACAACCATGGCATAAAATGTTCCTGGTAAAATAATGACATGGTGTAGTTTTAGCATTTACACTACATAGCTGTTTTTTTTTTCTTCTACCCAGTATCCATTTCCTTTTTCCTATGACATTACACCAAAATTTCTTTGGAGATTCTGCCTTTCTGACTGGTCCATGTAGTTTATTTGGGGCTCCATTTCTAGTTTAGATAGTTGAAAAATAGTATTTCAGTGTATTTTATATTTGTGTCTGTGGGCACAAATGAGGATAGGGGCATCTGGGTGGCTCGGTCGGTTAAGTGTTCGACTTTGGCTCAGGTCATGATCTCACCGCTCATAGGTTTGAGCCCTGCATCAGGCTCTATGCTGACAGCTCAGAGCCTGGAGGCTGCTTCAGATTCTCTGTCTCCCTCCCTCTCTGCTCCTCCCCCACTCGCACTCTATCTCTCTCTCAAAAATTAATAAATGTTTTTAAAAAATGAGGTTATGCAAATCTTCATATGCTTAAGAACAATATGTACTTCATTTTCAATGAACTATCAGTTCATATTCCAGGTCCAAATTTCTTAACAATTTCTATAAGCACTCTCTGTAGTTGAGTAGTTGAGAGATTGAACCCTTTGTCTCATATATTGTTTCCACTCACCAATTGCTTGCCATTGAGTTTTACCTTGGCTTAAGACTTTTTTTTTTTTTTTTTACTTAGCAGATGATCTTCATTTTTTATATAGGAAATCGTTTCTTTTTGACATCTACATTTTCAATCATAGTTTGACTTCAGACTCTTATGAAGGATTTTACAATGCCCGATTTGGGTATTTTTATTGTTTTCTTTACATGACTTCTTACAAATTAGTTTCTAACATTTATTAGCAATTTTCCCCAACTATTCCAACCATGATGGATTGTTTTTTAATTCTTCCAGCAATGATTGGCCCACCTCATTTATTATTTGCATTCTTAGTATTTTTGTATTATGGTGTTCCGTGTTTGTTATGGTCCTAGGCTAAACTACAATATTGGTGACAACACAGATCACAAATTTTCTTTCTTCATGAACACAAAGTCCTAGTACAGTGCTAAACACAGAATATAACCCGCTAAAGAATAGCTGATGCCAAAGTGTAAAGGAAGGTATTGTGTTCTCCATCGTATTAATTCCTCAGCATTTTTTAAGTGGTATGCTTCTAATGATTGCTCAATTAATAATTTTAGAACACCTGACTGTATAATAATTAAAGATGTGCTTTCTTGTGCTACAATAACTTGAAAAATCGAATAGCATATACACTTGACATATATGATATGTATGGAATGATAAATATATAATTTATAATAACAGTATTCCTGCCATAATTCAGTGGACTTTATATGGTTTCATTTCAAGTTCACAATGACTTTAACAGTGACTTTTCCAATGATGATATTCTAATTTCTTCAAGGTGTAACACGATCTTATTTTATGACTATGGTTTAAAAAATCATTTTCATTGTATTTCCTAAAGTCCTGATTTTCTAAATATTGTATATCTTAGGCATGTTAAATAATTTCCTGAACCCATTCCCCTATCTATACATGGAAATAATAGGATCTTTGTTCAAAATTCAAGAATTAAGAAATGAAGAAGAAAAAGAAGAAAGAAAAAAGAAAAAAAAAACAAGAAAAAACATTGAAACTAAAATGCTGGTACATACCCTGGCATATAGTCAGTGTTCATAAAATGGTATTATCACCATTATAAGTATCTGTATCATCTTTGTTCCATGTTATTTCTTTTAGTTCTTTTATTTTAACATCTTTCACATGTGTGATTCCTTCCTTTTTTCCTACCTTTCTTCACTTTTTTCTATTATTCCTATTGCTTTTTCTTTAATATGCTCACTTGTTCCAATCTTGTTTTAACTTCACTCTTCTACTTGAGAGTATGATTCCGCACTTCATCGACTATCTTGAAATATTCGGTAACAGTATGGGCTCTACTTAAATGCCCAGTTTTAATTTATTTTCACCTGTATTAGGTAAGTATTACTTAAAAGATGCTCAACAAATGCAGGCACCCAGCATGAACACTGAGTGCCCATTTCCCAGATGCAGGAGGTGCAACCCTCCTCTCCTTCTCCACTGTGCACCCCTTCTCTTCCACACTCCC
Organism: Cryptoprocta ferox; assembly: GCA_028646485.1. Lineage (NCBI taxonomy): Eukaryota > Metazoa > Chordata > Mammalia > Carnivora > Eupleridae > Cryptoprocta > Cryptoprocta ferox. Next base: position 35,883,117 of record CM053570.1, read on the forward strand.
CTTTCTCCCTATAGCTCCATCACAGATCTAAGTGGAAAAAATTGTTCCCAGTGTAGAAAAGTACCATAAAAGGCACCTCAGGTCTGCCATACCACAACCATAACGTGGAGCTTCATGCCCCTTTCCACAGGGGCTTACCTCACACTTCTGAAACTAACATCTTGAATAATGAATCATAAAAGTAACTACCATTTATTGGATGTTTGCTACTCCCCAAGCAATATTCTAAAAGTTTTATGAGTGTTGTCTTATAGAATCTTTGACAACACATTCAGATAGATATTATGACCTACTTGCAAAGACTTGGAGATGTTAAGTAAGTTACCCAAGGTCACACAGCTGGTAGGAGGCAGGCACAATTGAACCCAGACACGTATGACTCCAAAATCCACGCATTCTGTCTCTAACCCCAATCCTATCCTTTAAGAAAAGGAAGTACACTCACCATGTCACTTGACACTTTTCCTCTCAAAACAAACACCTCGTGTGAATGACAGAGTACTGAAGAACTGGCTTAGAACCTGGAAAATGCCTAAGAAATAGCCAATCAAATGACCTCTGGACCACAGGGAGGTATCACAGAACAAGTTAAAAAAAGAAATGCTTCAGTGAAACAAAATTTCCAAGAGGGATTGAAAATGCTCTTTCGATCAACTACAATATTTTACTAAAGGTACAATCTTGAAGTGGAGAAAATGTCAGCTTTGCTTTCATATTTCTTTAAGTTCAGGATGGTCAAATATTGAACTTTAGACCCTCTCAACTGATAAGGTTTCAGTATCTCTTGAACTCCTTTTAGAGTATGAACGAAATGAATTTCTATTGTTGGTTGTTTGTTCTAAACTCCTGCCTGTTTTTTTTTAACTCTGTTTTTAAATTAGTAATTTTCACTACCTCATGCAATCTTCTAAATTACTTTTTAGAGTGCTGGCTATTAATATTTTAGGTAGCTTTGATGTTTTACTTTATAGTCTTCAATTTTATTTTACATTTCACAGGTTCCTAGTTGCAAATAATCCTACAGGCAATTTTCTCACACTGCAACTATTCCTTGAAAGATATGCTAATGCAGCACGACATTTGCAATACTGGGGGTTAAGTTAATCACCCAAAATGAGTTGTATTACTGTCAGCAGTGTATAAAGACATCCCATAGTGAATTACAAGGAAGGCTAGCTTTAAAGCTGCATTTCAAAAAATACCCAAAGCTAGAGATGAGCAAAAATAAGCATGTATTTCAAAGTCCATTGAGCTAAAGAATCAAACATTTGTTATTTCTGGTCTCAAAGTTACCCAATATAAATAAAGGGATTCATATCCTTTTCAAAATTTAATTACCAGGAAAACCTTTACAGATCGCACATTCTGTCTCTGGGCAAGACAAACATTGCAAAGCAGTTTCAATCTTCATATGTGTCTACAGAAAAAGAAAGAAATTACTATTTTGCTCTCTGTTTAGCTGAACCACATGCCATCTCTAAAAACCTGAAGAGCAAATTGCCCTCCTCTCTTCCCTCAGTGAAAGTGATGCTCATGGCAGCATCACAATCTAAACATGACTTTGTCAGAAATCAGGAGGCAGTACCTCGTGCATGTATTCATCTATTTCTTTCCAGTGTGCAGCCTTTATTTATGTTTTATGTATGGATTAAATAGGAGACTTAAGGATCTGCCAGTTATGTGACACTTTCAAATCTTTGAAATCCAAGTCACTTCAATACTATTTTTTATCAATCACATAACAGTAAAGACACACCCCCAACCACCCCAATTTCTTACTTCCAATATTCCTGACTTTGTTCTTGGGGGAAATTACCGATCCCTTGTTCCCATGCCTGATGGGGAGCCCCACTGCAGCTCCATTTTCTCTATGCTCTCATACACACAAAGCTAAGGGCAGCCATCACTGCCAGCCTTGATTCTGATCGGCAGCATCATATGCATTGCTAGTGTTCTTCAATATAGGCAGCAGATTAAGGACTTTCAGGAAGACTTAATCCTTTCTTTCAGAAGGGTACTTCTCACTGGACTGGCTGCTCAGAGGCCAACTGAGGTAGAGTTCCAAGCTGCATTTTAAAACAGCAGCAAGTCTGCACTTACAATGATCTAGATTTTTCTTTTCTGCCTTGCAAAAATATTGAAATAAGATTTAGTTACACTGTTGTGATACGCATTTTCATGAGAGAAGAAATATATTGTGAAAAGCACGTTACTTCACTTGAAAAGATCAAGAGAGTGGGGAAGGAATAAAGGTTTACCAGGAACATAGTATTTATTTGCCATGCATATTTGATATGAGTTCATTAAATACGCAATAGAAGTGTCAACATAAAGTGCTGTTTAGATCAAGCTATGAAAACAAACTGCCCTGGTATTAACATTGGAATATACTAAGCTGTGGTTAAATATAAGCCTATTTACTATACGGTAAAGAAATATTTTATTGACTGTTATTAAATAACCATCTATTTAGCCTAATTGAATTTACCCCCCCCCCTTTTTTTTTAATAAAGACTGATGGATTGAATACTATGACAGTGTGCTTGGCACTTTTACATGCCGTCTCTGCCATTACATGGATTTTTCTTTTCTCACCCATTGACATTCAATAATTAGCAATTATCACCAGTCCGTGCCTAATTTGAGAGTATTTTCTCAGTCTCACTGGACCATTGCCAAAGCTATATCCAGTGAGGAAGCAAAGAGCAGAAGCATCTCTTTAAGGAACACTTGCTGTAAAACTGAAGTACGTCTGACTGCACCACAGCGTGAAAATCCACTCACTGGCACAAGTAAGCATTTCATAAGACAGAGTAGACTCATTTGAGTCTCTGCTGGGATTTGAATTTAAACATAGATATTTTGGATTAAAACGCAGACACCTCGGGCAGAAGTAGAAGGCTGGGTAGTCTTCCTGGCACACTGCCTTCCTGACGATCATTAACATAATGCAAAAGTACGAAGATAGGAGATTATTATTATCCTCATGTCTCATGCAATATGCAGGAAAGCTAAACCTGCTGTAATTAATACTGACCCTTCCTTTACTGGTAGCTCTCACACCAATTTTTAGGAAAGAATAAAAGAAGAAATGCATAGTTAAAACTGTAAAAACCCAGGCTTTTGCCTTACAAATGATTTCTGCCGCTGTTCTGACCTTGATCGTTCAGGGCAGGAGACATAAAGTTCATGAGTACAGATGTTGCTTTCAGGATATATAAACACTTAACAAACATAAGGGAAACATCAAGGCTTATTCAAATTCATTTATAAGATGTTTGGACTAGGTAGACAAATGCCATTTCCTTGATTAAAGTTAATAATCCAAAAAGTACACTCATCAAATATTCTAAATTTTAATGTTGTATTTTTTGGTTGTTTGTTACTTTGTGATTTCTGAAGCACCTATTAATGGAGTTGTTGATGTGAAGTCAGAGATAGTCATTTCTAAGTTACTTTTAAATTTAATGGCAGTGTATATCCTTTGTCGTCCTCTACTTAACCTTTCAGTTTAAAGCGTTTCAATGGATAACTATTTTTCAAGGTTCAAGATTCAAAATAAATGGGTATAAACTCTAAAATTATGTTCCAATTGTACTGATGAAATAGTGGATGTGAATCATCTGGTTTCAGTTCTCTGTCATTCTTTTTTAATTATTTTCTGCAAATTATCTACCACCACCTAGACAAATTCCAGGTAAGGAGTTTCATGTCACAGTTGGACTCTGATAAACATGACAATTAAAAAGTATTGAGATTCTCTCTCTAGAAGGAAAAACAGGGTTTTCATATGACTAGACAACATACAATTTTCCCCAGTGATTTCAACCAAGTCATTTGTTACTTTGTACAAATATCACTTTAGATAAATGCAGACAAAACCCACTACATTTAACTTTTTTTTTCTCTTCGGGACCACCCACCACTTAAAATTTTAGCTAACAAGTCAGACCAATAATCAGCTAAGGTGCTCTCAAATTAGCGAGCTCCTGGAAATTTTTAATGGTTTTGTTCATATTTTAGTTGATACAACCCTGAATACAGAAATTCATTTCACTAACGAAGAATTGGTCAATTGCTGCAGAGCTCTCAAATGCATTGTTCTGAATGTTCAGTACATTGAGACTGGCAGGTGCCAAGGAACTGTACAAACTCACAACATCTCCATTGTACCTGCTTCTGCTTTCCTTTCCCAACATATAGCTCCTTTGGTGGGTCTGCCTCTGCCTTTCAGCAACATCACTATTAATTCAGTCAACCAAGATGCGAACCCCAAGGTCATCTTTGACAACTCTTCCTCCCTAGCTTCCATTTTGCTGCCTGCAGCACCTCTCCTCTTCAATCCATCCACTCCTTTGTTGTCATAATTATTGTTCTAAAATGAGGTTCAAATACACCTGCAAGGAAATGTGGTACAGTCGAAAAGGAGAGGATATTAGGATGAAGATAGTATTGATGACCTTGTTATTTATGTCATTGACGCTGATGCTCCATCTATTCAGTTCAAAACATGAATAGGTTTTAGAATCCAAGTTATGACTTTGAGTGTAACATAGACAATCAGGTATTCTTGGACAAATTACCTGACCTTACTAAGCAGTGGTTTCCTCATCTGTAGGACTGGAATCCTTCCCAAACTCAATTTCATATAATTTCTAGTCAACCAATCCTCTTGAATGAATAGTCTAAATTCATTTTTTCTATACTTTCATATAATCAATCCATTGTATGAAAAATCTAGTTTCATTTCTGCCCCCACAACTAAAATTGCTCTTGTCCAAGTCATTCATAAATTCTAGTCCCAGACTCAATGGACATATTTTAGCCTACATCTTAGTGAACCTATTCTTAAAATTTAGCTCTATTAGTTTCTCAGTGAGTAATCAAGCATTCTAGTCCCTTTCCTGGTTCTCCATAACTGTTTGACTGTTCTTTCTTTATATCCTTCATGGGCTTCTATTTTATTCAATCCAGATTTTTCCTCAGGGTTCCATCTCAACAATTTTATTTCTCTTTACCGTTTCAAATTTGCATATTAACTTTACAAAATCTCCAGTAAGTCTCAATCTCCTCTTAGATATTAACAAAAAACCTTCAATCTCCAAAGCAGAAACCTGGCTTTCTCCCTCTTTATCACTTACCATGTGGTTAATCACCTGATACTTAGAGTTTTCTCCTGATTATTTCTTGTATATATATTACCTGCTTTCTATTTTTATTTTCACTGATCCAGATCAGTCCCTCCTATTTTCCTGGACTTAAGTCATAGCCTTCTAGTTCATCTCCCTCTGGTTTTTCCTACTTTGTGCTGGATCCTCTCCACAACAATAGATTTTAGATAGATCTAAAATCAAGTGTGACTATCTATTCCTCTACTTAAAATCTTTCAGTGGTTCCCCATTGCCCATGGTTTCTTAGCATGGTATGTCCATACCTACCCACATAACATCAGAGTCCCACCTTTACTACCATTAAAATTGTATTTGTTGTGTTATACGATCTTATTATACAATTACCTTATACCACACTTCAATCTTTAAGCTTTGTAATTCATCTGTCTTTGCTTTGATTGCTTTCTCTGCTTGATATAGTCTTCCTACTTTTCAACTTCAAGATCCATTCTTCAATACTCAGCAAAAAGAATTTTTCAATAAATTTCTAACCCAATTTAAAAAGATTCTTTTCTACATCATTTTTAGCACTGACCACAATAAAAGTGAAATTACAATTTTATGTCAATTTCTCCGACTAGATATAACCTACCCAAGGACAGGATCTGTATCTTAATCAACTTCGCACTGTCAGCATCTAGCATAGTACTATATGCATAGAGATGATTCTATGAAGACACCCAATTTCTGTCTTGGGCTACTGAGTAGATGATGATGCTATTCATTGAAACAAGAAATAAAGAGAGCTACAGGCATGTGGAGCTAGATTACGTGTTTGAGATGTTAAAGGATGATCAGATGAAAATATCTAGTAGGTAGACAAGTATATGAGTCTGAGTGAGGCATTTAGAATGGATCTGGGCTGGAGAGAAAGGTTACAATGTCAAAATTATATAAATGGTAATAGTCCAATACGGAAATTTGTGAATTGTTTTCTGTTTAAACTTCCATGCTGAAAGCTAATTATTTAGACCTTCTGCTTTAATCAGAGTTGCTACTAGAGAAAATCATTTTAATTAACTCAAATACTCAAGAATCTGGATGACTGCAATATCCTTTGGTCTAGATTAAGAAACACAGTTTTGATTTCAACTAGACTATTATGTTATTGTTTTGGAATTGAGAATTACCCACATGAAGCTATTACATAATCATGACAAAACATATAAATTGAAAGGTTGAATTAAACATTACTGAGTTCTAATATGCATGACACTAACGGATAAGTGCTACTTTGTGGTATAAAAAGTGGACAATATGCCTGTAAGTCTTAACATACTTATGACTTCTAAACCCATGTTAATAAAATATGAATTCACTTGTATATGCAAAGGCAATATAAAATTGTCCAGCTAGGTAATAAAAGATCAGAGGCATAAACGAGATATGCATTTCTTTTTTAGACCCCAGAACTATGAATAGGAAGACGGGAACCTATAATGGACATACAGTGGACAATGAATTATATAATTCACTTATTTTTTTAATACATCAAATGTTTTGAGTACCTGCTATAGGTCATCACTGTTCTATGTATTGAAAATAGAGTAGTAAAGAATACAGGCAAAAATTCCTATTCTCACTGAGCTGATAGTCTAGGGAGGAAGACATGTAATAAGAAAAATAAATAAAATAGAATGCTAGATGGTGATGAGTCATATGAAGTAAAGTGAACCAGAAAAGGGGAATTTGAAATGCCAGACTGGGGCAATTAATTTGAAATATGGTGGACAACAAAGTTACATATTTTAACAACAATCTGAAGGAAGTTCAAGAGTGAGCACTGTGAACGTCTGAGGGAAGCAATATCTGGGCAGAAGCCAAAACTATAAAGGGGAAAGATTAGAGAGGTGCCCAAAGAACAGCAAAAAGAATTAGTGTGAGAGTCAAGAAAGCAAGGGCAAAGTAGTCAGATAGGTAATGGGTTTCCCTTTCAGGCCAAACACTTAGAGACCATTGGCTTTATGAGCTTTTATTCTGAGTGGGAACCATTGAAGGGAGTCAAGCAGAGAGGTGTCATCATCTAACCTATTTTTCCCCACTTCTAGAGCATCACTATGGCATCTGTGCTAAGAGTACACAGCAGAGGCAGAAGGATTAAAACAACAATCCAGAAAAGAGGCATGGAGGTTTATACTAGGGTGGCAGCAGAAGACATGATAGGAAGTAATCAGATTCAGGATTTATTTGAAGCTAAAAGCATAGCATTTAACCACAGCCTGAATGTAAATTATAAGAAAAAGGTGAAGCATTGAGAATGACTATAACATTTTTGGTAAATCAACTGGAATAGTCAAGTTGCTATTAGCTGAGCTGGGAAATATTATAGGAGCAGCAGGTTTGGAGCAGATGGTCGGGGCAATCAGTTCTACTTTGGGTCTATTGAGGTGCTTATTAAACATTACAGTAGAGATGGTGGGTGGACTGTTAGATTAAAAAGTCTGGAATTTGGGAATGAGGCCTGACCTAGAGATACAAATTTGAGAGTTATCAATACATAGGCAGTGGGAGAAAAACAGTGAATATGAAGAAATGATGTAGGAGAGTTAAATAGTAAATGGACTAAGAAAATTTACCATGACTACCTAACAAGACAAAGCACTCATTAATCTACTTGATCATGAATTTAAGATCACATGAACAGCAAAGTCCAAGTGTAGGTATAAAATCAGCAGAGAGACCAACTTAACTGTGGTTGTACATTTTCCAGCTGTGCCATATGTTAAGACGGAATTTGGAGTGCAAAAGGTTTATTGGGAAATAATGCCCCTGAAATTAAAGAGGAGGAAGCAAGATTGGAAAGGGGGAGCTGGCAGACCTTGATACAGACTGACAAACTCCACTAGTGGGATAGGAAGCCCATTAGAGGAGTCTTGCATTGAATGGAAATGGCTAGACCTTGAGACCACCATTTACTCAGTCACTGGCTGATGTCATTGGATCTCTCCAAGGAGTTCACAGAAGACCCAAAAGTGTAAAAAGCTGGAGACTATCAGTCAACCATATTCCCCACTGTTTGACCATTTCTTTCTCAAAGGAGGATCTGAGCAACATATCTCTTCAAGTCTACCAGACCAATCTTCTCAATCTTTCATAAAGTGAAAACGCTGAGGCTGAATGAAAGGAGATAATTTTATTAATTGAACATGAAATTTAAGCTGTCCATGGAGGAAAATGTAAACACGAGATATGTAATGGACAGTAAATACAGAAGAATCAGTGGATATGGATTCCAGCAGGACTTACAGACTGTTGGAGTAAAGATACTGGAAGGATTGAGCTGAGAATATAGGAGGTGATGCCTACTGTGTGAGGTACATGAACCTGGGATTTTGGAAAGGCTTTTGGTAATGAGAAGGTTTAGGATGTGACCCTGGGAGTGAATGAATAGCCCCAGTCAGGTGGGAGACAAAATCAGTAAAGGAAGAGGTTGAGGAAATGAGAGGTCACGTTATAGGAACGATCACCTATAATAATATTAAAGTCACTGATGGCAATGGGTTGAGAAGAAATGAGCCAGAAGCAAAAGTCTTTAAGTAATGAAGGAGAATGAGAGATTGGTAGGTGACTTCAACAAGGAAAGGTGGTAAAATAACAGATGACATGGGATTCAAAGCTGGGAGGAGAAAAGGAAACAGTCTTGAAGAACAGGGTGGATATCTACCACACAGATATGGAAGTGGAGCGGGAGAAAAATGAACATCCACTTAGAGGGTTGCAGAAGCAGCCATGTCAAGAACCAGGTGTCCTGGGGCGCCTGGGTGTCTCAGTCGGTTGAGCTTCCGACTTTGGCTCAGATCATGATCTCACAGTTCGTGGGTTTGAGCCCCACATCAGGCTCTGTGCTGACAGCTAGCTCAGAGCCTGGAGCCTGTCTTCGGATTCTGTGTCTCCCTCTCTCTCTCTGGCTCTCCCCTGCTCACGCTGTCTCTCCCTCTCTCTCAAAAATAAATAAAATATTAAAAAAAAAAAAAAAGAACCAGGTGTCCAGTGAGAGGAAGAAAGGTGAGGTGATTGTTCCAGAAGGTGCTGAATGTACAGGGGATTCTGTGAATGATTACCCATGGAGTGACAGAGTTGGAGAATGGGCAGGGTCTGTAGTCTCCTCTTCCCCACTGTTATTGGAGACATACATGGGGAGTGGCACTGAAGGCTCATATTATGAACATAAAATTACTGTTTGATATTCTTGATTAGAGAATCCTATTAAGTGCATTTGCATTTTTATGTATGTAGATGTTTTTACACAATAATCAATGTGATTTTGAGAGAGAAGGAAGAAAAAGCAATTTTTTGAGTAGTCTGAGATGTGGTGTTGTTTTCACATACTCTATCTCAATCAACTTCTTAACAAATTTGTACGAAGGGTATTTCCTAGTTTTTGTTTTACATGTGAGAAAACTGATATTCAGAAAGATCAAGTGACTTGTCTAAGATTATAGCTAATTCTCAACAAGAGGTAGGATTCTTCAGTTAGGTCTCTGTGACCTAAAGCCTGCACAAGGTTCTCTATGCTACAAATTAACATCCATCTTACAGGCTTTCTCCCTATCAATGTTGTTTTAATATTTTATTTTTCTGAAAACATTTGTTCTACATTTGATGTATGATATTAAATATATTTTTGCTATGTGTGAAAACACATAAATGTATATGTATAATTATAGTTGTGTAATTATATATGTAGTTATATATAGTTAAGTGTTATCCTTTTAGATCATTTTCAATAAATTAACATAATTCTACAAAAGAAAGCCTAATTTCCTTATTATGCATTTGTTTTCATACTTTAGCCAATTTGTCAGATTCATTGGTCATCTTAAATTTATAGATGTAGCAACAGATCAGAGGAGACTGAATAGAGAAGTTTGAGGGCCAAAGCATCCACATCTCAGATTTCTATCACGAATTGAAAAGGAACTCTGCATGACAAGAGCTTCAGGTCTGGAACCAATAAGCACTGATAAAACCAAAGACCCAGATTCCATACAAGCTATGCATTTTTCATACACATCAAACTAAGCTGTTAAAAATATATGTACTTTCATACATTTATGAGGCTGGCTAAGAGATACCATATATATTAAATTCATTATATGTTTTATTAAAATTATAATAAATAATAGATTTTAATAGTAATATAAAAAGCAATAAAGCACTCCAAATATTATACAGCTTATCATGTTCATAACAATTTTTGTATATAAATAATGTGTCCATTTTTATCAAATATATTTTTATTAAGTGTATTACCAATTATTTTGAGGCATTCTACACTCTAACATGCAAAAAAAATTACTACACCCAGTTACATTTAATAGAAGGGGTTACTATACTGTCCTTTTTTAAAAAGTAAAATTATCTCAATGTACTATTAAAATAGCTGCCTTGGAAATGATACAAATTTTTTTTGGCTCTGCCAACAGAGCATCAGCAAATATTTGTCAAAGCTTGTTTCCTAGGCTCTCCTATCCTTGTAAGTGCCAATCAGCCCATTAGGCTGGTGATGAGCAGAGAGGGAAAACTTGAATTACAAAGCATATTCAGTTCCCAGAGAGAATAAATCTTTGAAAATTGATATTGACCATATTTCATGGAGTCTATAATACATATTCTCTGAAATCAGGGTGTCTTTTTAAAATGAAAGTCATCCCTAGATTTGATAAAATGTGTTAAACCATTAAATGAATTTTTTTAAGTTTATTTATTTATTTTTGAGAGAGGGAGAGAGTGGGGGAGACGTAGAGAGAGAGAAGGATAGATAGAGTGGGAGAGAGAGAATCCCAAGGAGGCTCCACTCAGTATAGAGCCCGATGTGGGACTGGCTCCCATGAGCATGAGATTACAACCTGAGCTGAAACCAAGAGTCAGAAGCTTAACAGACTGTGCCACCCAGGTGCCCTTAAACCATTAAATGAATTTTAATCAATTTAGCTTGGCACAGCAACTCATACATAGGTCAAATTCTTTCTCCACATCTTACAAACAGATCTGCAGGCTCTGACAAAGGCGGAGTGAGCAGCAGAGAGTCCTAACATAAGAACTCTCTGAATAGCCACCCAAACATGAATATCCTTTATTCAAAGCAGGCCTATGCCCACAGAATGATATAGGCAAGTCCAAGTTCTAAAAAGATGAGTTGCACACCACAAAGCACTGTGTTTCACTTATCACTAGTAAAATCTTAGATGAGGCAATTCACCAATGGATCCCATGAAGTGGATAATTTTTTTTTAATTTAACTATTATCAGGTAAGTTCTTGTTGATGCCAAATATGGTTCTGACCAGTTTTGCATACATACTTCATTTAATTCTAAAAAGAACCATGAGGTACGTATTATTACTTGATCTATAGATTTAGGAACTGAAACTCTGAGAGGTTAAATAACTTGTCCCAAAATCCCCATACATGGAGCAAGTGACAGGTTAGAACTTGAACTAAGCTCAGTATGTCTTCCACTGCTCCACAGCTCTCCCATCTCTGCAGGATGGCTTATTGCAGACTTAGGAGCCAACAGTCTCAGAAGTCTCTGCTCACCCACTTCAGAGAATGAAAGGCTAACTGCAGAATTTGAAGTTACAGTCTTAAAACACACACACACACACACACACACACACACACACACACAACGTTTGCCTATATTCCCTCCGAGATCTCTCATGTCCCTTGTAATTCAATTACCTTTGGGCACACTGCAATTTCCCCATTACAGTTGGAAAACACTGTTACGTATCAGGAATCAGGATTAACTGTGGAATAATTCAGAATGATAGTTATAAAATGAGAAATTATAATAGGAGAGTAAAATACTGTGTCCAATAAAGAAATCTCTAGTTTTGGACAGAATCTCTAGCACCTTTTTCATCTAAACCATTAGCTTGTTAATGTCTTACAATCAATGAGTGCGGCTGGTGTGTGATACACTATACTCATGATATTTCACCTAAACCTTCTGGCAACGAGATGGGTACTATAATCCTCATTTTTACAGATGACAAAAAAAAAAGAGAGCGACATTAAATAATTTGCCTAAGATGAACTGAGCAGCATTTCTAAATTGGTCTTTCAAACCTCAAAATCCATTTTCTTAACCATTACACTATACTCCCTCTTGGCCCTCCTGAACTGTCATAATGTAATTTGAAGGTGGAAAGGCAGTGACATTCTGAAACCAGGAGCTGAGAGTGAAGGATGAAGGAATCCCTATAATCATCTATTTCTGATTGCTCTTCAAATGGCATGTTACATAAAGTAAAGACAAATTGTGTGTCGGAAGAAATTAGTCCATAAAAGGCAAGAGTATTGTGGAAAAGAAGAGGCATTCATGTGGGGAAACAAGTTTTAAAAAATAGCACGGGCAACTTAATTTTTCAATTCCTTGAGTTTTACAGTGAAGATTTAAATAAGAGTTATAACATGCAATGTTCTGCGGTTTTGAAGACCAGAAGTACTTTTCAAATTCCTTTGGAAGACATGAAAGATTGTAGTGGATTAATATTTTTAATGATACTGAACAGATCTCACTAGAAAATTTAAAGACTGTACAAAAGACACTTCTTAATACTAAATATTGGGGGAAAGCTCAAACTCTCCATTCTTTGATGATGAACTTTAACATGAAAACATTTTACAGCCAGGCAGACTATAGGCCAAATTTATAGGCTAAAATTAGCAAAACATGCCAATCCCTGGTAGGTAATATGTTCTTGCATACGAGCGTGGGGGAGATGGCAGAGACGAAGAAAGAGAAAGCTGTCTGAGGGGAATGACATTTTTATGCAAAGATCACCTGCAGACACACAAATGACTAAGATATCTGTGAATCTCCAACATTTACACATAATCTTCAATATAAAAATTACTCCAAGAATAAACGCAACTGGAATTTTTAGAATAAAGTTTTGACAGATAATTCAAAATAGCCTGAAATGTTGAAGATAAAATTTTAATGATATAATAATCTTACAATTAGATTAACAATTTAGACTAGTAATTGTGATAACCAAATAAAAGTACCATTAGTGGCAAATCAGATAGTATCTAACCAGGACAAAGTTGTCATCAAGAACTAGTCATGAGTTAACTGTTAGTTGATTTTTTTGGCAGGCAGTGGGGAGGGGGCTCCAGTCTCCTTTCATATAATAAAAGTGAATATTTACCTTCAAATCTATTTATTTTATTTATCTGAGTTTTCAACAATTGAAAAAATTCAGGAGCAACCCCAAGGAAATGACATAAATGTGGTTCCAGAAAAATCCACTTCTACTTAAATAGAAAGGATCTGCTAAAGAAAACTTACAGATTTTGCCCATCAATCTGCCCTCCCATTCCTTGCTCCAGGGATCACTCCTTCTAGAAGCAGCTCTTTTCTATTTTTCATCCCACCCTGCTAGAATCATTTCACATAATTTTGGGAAATGTTTCTGGCAGTGCTCATGTCACACTGTTGCTGCAGGTTTGAAAGAATTGTTTTGACTCCCACTTTTACCAAATAAACTCTGACCTATACAGGGATATGAGAGTTTATTATAATTCCAGGCACTCTCTCAAATTATTGGGGTAAAAATGAAGTTGAAAACAATCAGGTTCTATTCTGAACATATTCTGCCAATTCACAGATATAGATAGGGGACCCTGGGTGGCTCAGTCGGTTGGCTGTCTGACTTCCGCTCAGGTCATGAACTCGCAGTTTGGGAGTTCAAGCCCCGCCTCCAGCTCTGTGCTGACAGCTAATAGCCTGGAGCCTGCTTTGGATTCTGTGTCTCCCCCTCTCTCTGCCCCTTCCCCCTCAAGATCTGTCTCTCTCTTTCAAAAATAAATAAACATTAAAAAATGTTTGGGGAGCCTGGGTGGCTCAGTTGGTCAAGTGTCCGACTTCGGCTCAGGTCGTGATCTTGGGGTTTGTGGGTTTGAGCCCTCTGTCAGGCTCTGTGCTGACAGTTTGGAACCTGGAGCCTGCTCTGGATTCTGTGTCTCCCTCTCCATCTGCTCCTCCACAGCTCATACCCTATCTGTTTCTCTCAAAAATATATAAACATTAAAAAAATTAAATAGTTACATAGATAGATGATATAGATGATATGCTAATAAGACTGACATAGAATAGACACAGACATATATGCCTTTTCCAACTTGTGAGAAATCTATTGCTTTCTGGTAACAACCCCCTACCTTCGTCTACAAAACTGCAGCTTCTCAGGGAGCACATGGTGAAAACAAGAGGTGGGATCCGAACTGCCTTAATTGATCACAACCGGGTTTTGTATTGACACAGAATTAGAGAGGGCAGAAGCCTGAGAATCAGGCAGCTAAACCCTCAGACAAACTGAAGGGGTATCCAGCTCAAGAGCTGGGACCTACATTAATCCTCCCAGCCTATGTCACCAGGCTTGTTAACCATGCTGTGCTCTTCACTTTTCTCTTCCCAGAGCAGAACCAAGAGGAAAGAAGAGAGAGACAAAAATGGGACATTACATCTCCAATAGTTTTTCTCTCCAGGAGTTTAGGAAGGGAAAGGTGCTAAAAGGAAATCCAGCCCAGAGCATCGTTAGCCACAGAAAGAAAAAAAAAAAAATCTTGTCTCCACAGCCTCCCGCACAGCAGACAATATCAGTGTCATTATTTTATGAAGACATCACTCCACCAGCCATAAGAGTGCTGGAGGTGACTGATAATAATTAATATATCTCTTCAATTACAGCCTCTGACAATATTACTGATAGGCATGTCATGGGTTACGTTACATAACAAAAGATATGCTGGAAGTTTTTTGTTATATGACTATTCCATCACTTAACATTTTCTGCATCTGCTACTCTCCTTTCTCCTACTTGGTCTGATGTAACTGCTTTCAGTGGCATTTGCCAAATTCCAGTTGTGCTTCTGGGACCAAATTTTCATGGAGCAGTGCTACTTTCACCTGCAAAAATCCAGATTCACCATTTCAAGAAATGGATTTGACTCAAGCAAAAATATCACCTAACATGGCATGCGGATGTTACACTTTCTTTAAGTGAGGCCTGGGATTAAGGGAGTCTGAATTATGAATCTGTATTTTTTTATGCAAAAAAGTCAACTCTGTGCTTTTTTGAAAATGTAGCGCTCAATGTATATTTCGTTCTCAAGGGGAAACTCAGGCATCATTGCATATTTCCTAAATTAATCCAATTATAATGATTTCTATTTTTAACGATGAGCCACAAATGTTTTTAATCATGTCTTTCTCCCTGTGGTACAGCTTACATAATACCATTGCATACAAGCTACAGAACAGCACAAAAATATCCTCTAGACTAACAGAATACCTGGCAACTCAAGGAATTCATACTTAAAACTCAAATCATTCTCTGAGAGGGCAGAAGCCACAGATTTGAAACCAAAGTAAAGTCTGTCACAGTTGTGTTTTCTTTGGCTTTATTTACCCGGCCAAACTGGATAATTCCAATAAAGAGTATTTCACCTTGGGGTTTAAAATTATGCCCTTAAAATTAACAGGATAATTATCCACTTTGTATTCCTCTTTTACTCTAAAGACACAGAGTCTTTGTTTTATGGCTTCCAGGAAAAAAATTCTAAGAATTTAATAGAGGGGGAAAAAAAAGTATCAGGATTGGGACCCTCCTGCATTACCCTGGGTGCCAGCATCAAAAAGCCAGATGGAGCCCCAAAAAAGAAAAAAAAAAAAAAAGCCAGACTGAGGACCAGGGGTCATGGCTTGAAAAAAATCCAGAAGGCATTTGATGATGCTTTTCGATTGTGATTTGTATACAGTTTCATAAAAGTACAATTTAAAAATGTATTTTTATCTACAGATAGATGGAAATCTGTAGAATTAGCTCCCTGCATTCGATAAGATACTTGGCAAGAACTAACTGGAAATTACAGGGTGAGTTAGGGCCACATCTTAATCATGTGTTCTCATTTGGAAGCATTGGCTCTTTGACTTTTGAATATTCTCCAAAGGGAAACATTGAAGGGGACTGTTTTAGTTTCCTGGAGCTGCTTTAACAAAGTAAATCAAGTTGGCTTAAAGAACAGAAATGTATTGTCTCCCAGTTGTGGAGTCTAGAAGTGCGAAATCCAGTTGCCAGAATGGTTGGGTCCCTTTGAGGACTGTGAGGAAGAATCTACTCCATGCCTCCCTGCTAGCTTTTGATAGTGTTATATATTCCTTGGCTTATGGGTGGTGCATTCCCTGTATCAACACAGTCTTCCTTCTGTAGCTATTTGTCTGTGTCAGAACTTCCCCACTTTATATGAACACCAACCATATTGGATTATCATTGACCCTCATAATCTCATCTTAATTTGATCATCAGCAAAGACCCTATTTCCAAATAAGGTCCTATTAAGAAATACTAGGGGTTAAGACTTAAACATCTTTTCAGGGGACATGTTCAACCCATAACAGGTATTACCCTATTTTCAAAAACATTAAGAATCTATTCATATAGAAGTATGTTTCCCAGAAAAATTATTTTTCCACTATGTAACATCACATGCCCGTAATACACAGATAGCCCAGTGACTCTCCACGAGTTGAACACAGAGGAGAGTAGGCGGTGGGGAGCAGTGACTACATATTATGGAAGGAAGACTGATATCTACAGATGAGTATCAAAATCGAAACTAAGTGTGTTTTAAAAAACTGTCCATATTTGAAATATGAAAAACATTCCAATATTAAATATAAAATATAAACCTCATCAAAGTATTGTTGGCTGATGGAAATAAGTGAAAGCTATTTCCGGTCCTTCCTTGTCCATGCTTTTCCTCTGAGGATACTAAAGAATGGTCTGGGAGTGGCAGTAGGGTAAAAAGAAGCATGACCAGGTCCATCAAGGGGGGCAGGGCTTTTCAACACCAAAATACTATAAGCAAGACAAGAATTACTAATCCTGTACTCGGACATGCAAAGAGAATAGACTCTTTAGTTCTCTGCTATTAATATCAACTTTCTCATAAATCACCCAATTCTCATAATTGCTTTCTCTCTGCTGGGTAGCAAAGGGTACAGAACTAAATACAATGCAATCTAGTAAATTTTGTCTGATTCCATTTGGATCACTTAGTCTGTTCAGTTAACACTTCAGTTTTTCAAACTGGACCCTCTCTCCCTACCTCTTGCCAGGATAATGTCTGAATACTTTGGGTGGCCAAGGCTGTGACCAAGTTTATATGATCTCAAGGTCCTGTAGGTGGAGGAGACCTCAGATACCCTGGTGTCCTCTGGACCCTTGAGCTAGTCTTTTGACTACTGATGACTAAGACATACTCTGGCATTTTGGAGGGCTGCATGCGGGTCCCAGCCATTAATTTACAGTCATCATTCCCTAAAAAGTCATCTGGTGGTCTACCAGTTCTCACAGCACCCCTATACAGCCTCACGGAAACCCTGTGACAGACTGGAAATATCCACTTATGCAGTGTCTCCTGGAGTGGAAGTTGGTGATCTAAAGCTTGAAAGCCAAATCCAGCCTACTACTTGATTTTATAAATAAAGTTTTATTGAAACACAGCCACACCCATCTATTTATATACTGTCTATGGCAGCTTTTGTACTACAACAGCAGAGTAGAGTAGTTCCAACAAAAACCACATGACCCACAAGGCCTAAAATATTTATTATCTGAGTTGTAACAAGAAAAGTTTGCTAATCCCTGTTCTAAATGTTTGTAGTCTTTATTTGTATGCCCAATAAAGTTATGCTACTACACACACACAAACATACACTCATAGCCATGTGCCTGGACTCCTTAATAACATGTAGATCCTTCTTTGATACTCCTTCTTTGAATTTTCTCTTCAAAAAAAGGACAAGAAAACAAAAAGTAGAATTCTTTGCTTTACCTTGGTCTTACTTTTCCCATAACTCATGAGCACAGGAAGTGGTAGATCTAAAGAATTATATCCTGTTCTTTTATCTACTCCAGACATACTCAAAACAAACAAATAAACAAAAACCCTCTAGTGTCTAGTAATCCACTTCTGGATCTTGTAAATTAGGGCCAAAGGAGTTTGGAAAATGCTTTTCTCTTTTGAGATTGGCTGGATATCACTATTACTGCCTTGTACTCAAAACAGCTAGGCTTGAGATTCAAAGCACATCAATGACCTTATGGGTTCCAAGAAGGAACCATTCTCTCTCATTCCCTAAAGCAATAAGCTTCATCTGTCAGCCTTAGGAATAGAATGCTAAAAGGAAACATGATTTAGGCTGACAAATACATTGGTTTAATATCACAAAAGTATTATCACAGTTACATTAATGTGAATGATGATGTTTTACTGCTCCAAGTGAGTCCAGATTACAGTGTATGCACCACTCTTAAACTCTAGCATCAAAGTACAAGCATCTATGTAAATCTGACTGTATAGAAAAGTAGAAACTACAGCACCCTCTTACCTCAGTACAGCCTTCATTCTGGATATTATCTCATTTTGGCATTATCGAGATATTATCTCACAAACTTGGAAAAACTATTTCAAAAACTATCCTTTAAACTTCTTTACTTTTGGGGGGGAAGGGGTGAGTCGAGCAAATGTTTTGTCAACCAGCCTTCCCCTCCACATATATCTCAATAAAAATGAGATTGTTCCTGCTGTTCTAAAAGTCTACGGAGATAAACAGGGTACTGTGTCATATTTATAACACAGAAGAAATCTTTAGCCAGATAAGAAACTTGCATAAACCCTTCCTTAAAATTTGGGGAGCCAGCCAACCTACAAGTGGGAGATATTTCCAAATTAAATATATAACAAGGAGTAACATCTAAAATATATGAAGAACTCATACAACACAATGGCAAAAAAAAAAAAAAAAAGATAATCCCATTAAAATTGGCAGACTATCTAAATAGACATTGTTTCTGAAGAAGACATACAAATGGCCAAGAGGTACATGAAAAGATGCTCAATATCACTAACCGTCATGGCACTGCAAATCAAAACCACAATAAAGTATCACCTGACCCCTGTTAAAATGGCTAATGTCAAAAAGACAAAAGGGTGCCCAGGTGGCTCAGTTGGTTGAGCATCTGACTCTTGATTTCAGCTCAAGTCATGATCCAGGGTCATGGAATTGAGCCCTGCTTCCAGTTCCATGCTGGGCATGGAGCCTGCTTAAGATTCTCTGTCTCTCTCTCTCTCTCTCTCTCTCTCTCTCTCTCTCTGCCCCTCTCCCTCACTCAGGCTCTTTTTCTCCCTCTAAAATAATAATTTTTAAAAAAAGACAAGAAATAATAAGTGTTGGCAAGAATGTAGAGAAAAGGGAACACTTGTGCACTGTTGGTGGAAATGTAACTTGGTGCAGCCACCATGAAAAACTATAAATATATAGTTTAGCCATTAAAAAAAAGGAAATCCTCCTATTTGTAACAACATGAATAGACCATAAAGCCATTAGGCTCAACTGAGAAAGACAAATACTAGATGATTCCATTTTTATGTGTAATCTAAAACAAACAAATAAAACAAACAAATAAAACAACCAAACTCATAGATACAGAGATTGATTGGTAGTTGCCTGAGGCACAGTTGGGTAGTGGGCAAAATGGGTGAAGGGGTCAAAAGGTACAAACTTCCAGTTATAAAATAAATAAGTCCTGGGGATGTAATGTTCAGCATAGTGACTATAGCTAATAATAATGCATTATATATATTTGAAAGTTGCTAAGAGGGTAAATCTTAAAAGTTCTCAGTACAAGAAAAAAAAACTGTAACTAAGTGTGGTAACAAATCTTAACTAGACTTACTTGGTGATCATTTCAAAATATATACAAATTTTGATTACACCTGAAACTGATGCTATATGTTAATTATATCTCAATTTTAAAAAAGAAAAAAAAAAGCTGGGGAGCCAGAAGAGCTAGATATATGTTTATATGTTTATGTTTGTATATAATAAAATAATGAGAGCTCCTGCATTCCTCCAGGAATATCATTAGGTCCTCTACACCCATATATTATTTCTTTATATCTCTTTATCTTATGAAGAAGAAAATATTAACTCTACTTAACAAATGAGGAAACTGAAGCCAAGTCACCTTATCGAGTTGCCCACAGTCCTAGAGTAAATGAGAAGTAGAGCCAGGATTGGGCCCAAATCTATTGGATCCTAAAATATAATCCAATGAAATGCTTTCCATATTGAGCCCTTACAAGCTACTGACACTTTGATAAGATGTGATGAAACAAATGTTTTAGGGAAAGGGACTCAGAAAGGTCAACTGATGAGGGAGAGTAAAGTGAAGGCACCTCTGAGTGAAGCATAGATTGGGAGCAGATGGCTCTGAATATTCTTAGGGAAATATAAGGACACTATCAGCACAGGGCGTATCTCCATGGAAAACTGAATGCCTCAGAGTAGGTCTGGCTTTAAGATTTTCTTTTCCTATTACTTTTCCAAGATATTCATTTTATGCACAACCATTTGCTAGGCTTATTAGGCAATAGTGGCAAACACAGATCCATGATCCTATTCAGCAAATGGAACTCCACTCCCCAACCACTATCTATCCTTCTACTGTGCAAGTAAACGGATTAGTGGTATACTGGTTAATATTAATCAGGCAACTCTTCACTAAAAGAAACATGTGCACATACACACAAACACACACAACAAAAAGAACAGAAAACCATGATTTGTAGTATTTGCCATTTTCCACATTATAAATACTTTCCATCATAACCAGTATTCAGCTACTAACATGTCAACACTCAATGCAGAACTGGAAAAAAAAATATCTTTGGGAGATTCCTTGAGCCAGCTCTAGCATACCACTGACTCAAATGGTGTCCTACCACCACTGAATTTTCTTCCAACAATTTTAGACCTCATTTTCCTCTGTTTTTGAAATACCTGTGGCTTTAAAGTCAAAGGCACACTGCTCAAAAGTCTTTATTTTATGGCCATATTATATTCTACGTTGTATTACAGCAATCTCTGACTACATCCAGCCCTAGGATAGGGAACATCAGATTTATCTTTCCATTCTAAGTGTGGCTTCACGAATACTTTTGTCCATTTGTGCCTGGTATGATGAATGTTTAGTTTTATTTTAGAGTTAGTTGTCAAACTTCTTAAAGGATAGAGAAAATATATAATATTTCTTATTTATTTCTCATTGAATACCTAGGAATGTGCTGGTGGTTAATAAATACTTGTTGATTGGTCCTTCTAGGTCACATTCAGAACTCTTAAGCTACTATAGACTACACCTGCATTTGTGCTTTGGGAACTTATAGAGTTTGCAAATAATATAGAGTTTTGTTTTGTTATTTCCTTCTGGCCCCACACAGAAGACCTCTTTAAAGCTGAGGTTCTGAGCAACTCACTCTGAACCAAATGTATCCAGGGCTCTCTCTGCCTTTATTCTAGTCTGCTCGCTGCTTAGTTCCAATCTTCTCTAGGAAGTCTGCTCCATAGAGCATCTATAGGAAACGAAGAACTTGCAGATTCAGGTTGGATCCTCCTTGTTGTAGAAATGAAACTCTAGGGTCTTAGTTTTCAAAAATTTAATAGTGGTTTTACTATTTTCCTAAATAAATGTAGTCTCCACATAATGAGGGTTTTTTCTGGTTTGTTTACCCTTAAATCTTCAGAACCTAGAACACTGTCTGGCATAGAATAGAAAGACAGCATAGCCATGGAAGTGAAAAGAAAGAAAAAAGTGAGCTGAAACAAAATGAAATATTGGGAAAATCACTCCAAGACAAAAAAATATACAAATGATGTTCCAGTATGAATTTATTTTATAAGTTTGAATCCATAATACTAACTCAGGAAGTCAATCGATAAGAAAATAAGATTACTGGACTATACATGAAATTTTGAAACCAGGCACCACAATTGATGTTGTAATCTGATTTCAGCATGAGTATCCAATTTATTTCTGCATTTGTTTTGGTTGCACAGGCTACAGAAAATCCTGATTTACACAGATGACGAGTAAATTATCTTAACATCTCTCTTTGTAACCTCAGAAATCCTCAATTAAATACATCCAGAATCTTGAAAGAGTAGTATGAAATTTGTGTTTGCAATTTGAATAATGAGTAAAATCTCAGAATAACATTTGATGAATGGTTTTTCTCAAGTTTAAAATTTCATTGATGTATATGAAAACATACGTGCATATATATAATATACATATCCTGAAATATGAGACATTCAATAATGTTACTAATTTCATATATTCCAATGCCCATCTCTATCACGTATTTACTGAGTTTTATAAGAATCAAATTTACTTTATTTTTATATTAAATCCAAATTTTAAGTTTCAATTTTATTGCAAACTTTATAGGTAGTTGTAAATGAGATTAACATAGCAGGCTAGCATTGTCATATTGAGTTTTCAGCTTATTAAAAATGTCAACAAGAGACATAACAAGCAAAACCATATTTTAAGAGAGGTTTTGTTAATGATGCTATTACCAAGGAGAAAAAAAAAAATTTCTTGTCTCGTTTGAAAGATTTGTATCAGCACTTGGCCTTGGCAGAACCAAGTAACTTCAATATATACTCTCTCTCTCTCTCTCTCTCTCTCTGTGTATATATATATATATATATACACACACACACACACACACACACATACACACACACACATATCCACATATTATATATGTATTATATATATACATATATATATGTATATATATCCACACATAATGCCAAAATTCTGCATTAGAGAGTACACCTTTAAAATCTGGCAATTTCTATCAGAAAAGGAAAGATTGTTTTGAAAGATGTTCATTAATCTGCTTAATAGCAAATGACTGTCTACTCAATATACCACAATTATTTGAACTCATTTTGGCAACTGTTCCTATATTGCAAATCCTATAGTTTTTCCAGCCATTACTTTCTCAATGCTAATTGCAACACCGATCCATTTTTTACAACAGATTTGATGGAACCTTTTTTAAATTAAAAGAAAACTTAAACACTTTTCCCTGTTGTATGTCCTTCAAGGATTTTACTCAGTAATATATATCCTTTGTGTTTACTTATTTGGTCCTATCTTACCGACAAATTGGTATAATGCATAGCATTCATATCTTGAAACAGTTGAATTGTAATGGTTTCACATAATTCACTTTTTGAAATAAACAATTCTTCATGAGCAGCTTCTTAGTATCTTTTTCACACAGTATTTTAAAGGAATGGCAATAAGTGTATATTCACTGCTTGCTCATTCACCATGACTGTAGCAAAATCAATAGCATAGGGTTGAATGAGTGTTTTCCTGATATCTTGTGCCTTTCCCCTTCCTTACATGATAACTTCAAATGGTGCTATAAATACTTTTTTATTGACCGATTTACATTTTTAAGTATACTTTTTCAAGAACATTAAGTGGTGGCTCACACTGTACTAAAAGATACGGGGAGACTTATTTTTAGAGTCAATCTTTTATTCCAGAACTTCAGGACATGTCAGAATTCACAGAACAAAGAACTTGGCAAAATTTAATTTCACAAACACAATGAGGACTTTGTATAGAGGGCACTGTATCTGGAGCTGGTATAACTTGACTTGTGTCATCTGATCCTTATAATTTTCATGGAATTAACCATGAAATTCTATTTTCTTTCGAAACTTCCTGTTTTTAATTAGTGATTTCTAGTTTGAACAGCAATTATTCCACCTCAATTTTAACAATTACACTTATGTGTATATTTCATTTAGGCAAGTAACATCTGACACTTCGTTAGTAAAATATGGTCATGATGCAGTGTGTAGAGTTCACCTGTTATTGCACAATTGTCTAATAACCCATGATAAGGGCGTGAGGGAGCAGATGTGCCTAAGATTTGCCTGGCATTTACTAGAGCACAGTACACATGTGTTGAACTAGTGAACTCATTTGTATCATTTTACATAAGCAGGCATGTACAGGCTTGAATTCAAGGAAAGACCAGAGAAAAGCTCCCTCCTTCCTGGTAAATTACATGTTTGGAGGAAGGTCAAATACATGTGTAAATAAACAAAAGGAACCACAGCCAAAAATCTTCATGAAAACACATTAAACCCTGTGTACATGGTTTGATAGTCTCTAAAGTGCTAAAAATTGGCAAATACGTTGTTTTTGTTTTGGGTTTTTGCTATGGTTTTGGTTCCAGCTTTAAAATAATGAACTATAGGGGCTCCTGGGTGGCTCAGTCAGTTAAGCGGCCAACTTTGGCTCAGGTCATGATCTCTCGGTTTGTGAGTTCCAGCCCCGCGTCGGGCTCTGGGCGGACAGCTCGGAGCCTGGAGCCTGCTTCAGATTCTGTGTCTCCCTCTCTCTCTGCCCTCCCCTGCTCACGCTCTGTCTCTCTGTCTCTCAAAAATAAGTAAATGTTAAAAAACTATTAAATAAATGAATGAATGAGTGAGTGAATAAAATAATGAACTATAACTTTAGTTGAATTAAATGTGAAACTAGTGAAAGTATCTTGTAGAAAATGGAGGTTTCACAGAAAGCAGTTTGAAACTTACCAAGACCTCAAAAAAGCCTGGCCCAACATAAGACATAGTCAAACTGTTTGGCTTGTCACTTCCCAAGTAAAATCACCTGCTGAGAACAGGAGTAAGGAGAAAAGAAGATCAAGAAAAGGAAGTAGGAAAGGAGAGAAGAAAAGGTATGGAGGGGAGAGAGGAGTAGGGAGGGAGGGCATGGAGGAAAGGAGGGAGGGAGGACAAAGGGATAACAAGGAAGGAAAAAGGAGAGAAGAGGAAGAATGGATATTGCGCCAGTGCTCTGTGATTGGTCAGGTTTACATTCTCCTCAGTCTCTGCCTCTACTACTTCTGAAGCCTCCCTCTCTTACCGCCCACCTCCCACTAGGCCCACTGTTTGTCAAAGCCTCCATACCCTGACTTCTGCTTGTAGGAGCAGATCCCATTGTATTGTGCTTCACTTACTTGGTCGTGCTTTGCAGATACTGCATTTTCACAAATTGAAGGTTTGTGGCAACCATGCATCCAGCAAGTCCATTAGTAACAATTTTTCCAACAGATTTGCTCACTTGTGTCTCTGTGTCACATTTTGGTAATTCTCACAATATTTCAAATGTTTTCATTATTATTATATTTCTATGCTGCTCTGTGATCAGTGATCTTTGCTGTTACGATTGTAATTGTTTCCAGGCTCCACAACCATGCCACGTAAGAGAGCAAACTGAACTGATAAATATTGTGTATGTTCTGACTGTTCCACTGACTGGCTGTTCCCCAATCTTTCCCCCTCTCCTCAGGCCTTCCTATTCTTTGTGACACAATAATATTGAAATTAGGCCAATTAACAACTCTACGATGGCCTCTAAGTGTTCAACTGAGAGGAAGAGCTGCATGTCTCTTGCTTTAAATCGAAAGCTAGAATGATTAAGCTTAGTGAGGAAAGCATGTCTAAAGGCAAGGTAGGCTGAACAGTTGGCCAAGTTATAAATGCTAAGGAAAAGTTCTCGAAGGAAATTAAAAGTGCTACTCCAGTGAACACATGAATTGAAAAACAGTCTTACTGCTGATATGCAGAGAGTTTTAATGGTCTAGGTATTTCAAACCAGCCACAGTATTTTAAGCCAAAGCCTAATCTAGAGCAAGGCCCTAACTCTCTTCAATTTTATGAAGGCTGATAGAGGTGAGGAAGCTGTAGAAGAAAAGTTGCAGGACAGCAGAGGTTGCAATCATGAGGTTTAAGGAAAGAAGCTGTCTCTATAACAAAGAAATGCAAGGTAAATACCACGTGCTTATGTGAAAGCTGCAGTAAGTTATCCAAGAAGATCTAGCTAATTAATGAAGGTGGCCACACTAAACATTAGATGTTCATATAGACGAACATCTTATACTAGAAGAAGATGCCATCTAGGACTTTTCATACCCAGAGAGAAGTCAATGCCTGGCTTCAAAGCTTCATTAGGACAGGCTGACTCTCTCATTAGGGCTAATGCAGCTGATAATGTTAAGTTGAAACCAGTGATCATTTACCATTCTGAAAATCCTAGAACCCTTAAGAACCATGTTAAATCTCCTCTGTCTGTGCTCTATAAATGAAGCAGCAATGCCTGGATGACAGCACATCTGTTTACAACATGGTTTACTGAATATTTTAAGCCCACTGTTGAAAACTACTGTTCAGAAGAAAAGATTCCTTTCAAAATATTACTGTTCATTGACAATGAACCTAGTCATCCAAGAGCTCTGATGGAGATGTACCACAGGATCAATGTTGTTTTCATCATGTCTGCTAACACAACATCCATTCTGCAGTCCATGGATCAAGGATCCGTTTCAACTTTTAAGTCTTATTATTTAAGAAATACATTTCTTAAGTCTGTAGCTGCCATAGTTAGTGATTCTTCTGATGGATCTGGGCAAAGTCAACCCTTCTGGAAAGGATTCACCATTATAGATGCCATGAAGAACATCTGAGATTCATGGAAAGAGGTCAAAATATCAACATTAACAGTAGTTTGGAAGAAGTTGATTCCAGCCCTCCTGGGTGACTCTGAGGAGTTCAAGACTTCAGTGGGGGAAGTAACTGCAGATGTGGTGGAAAGAGCAAGAGAATTAGAAGTGGAGCCTGAACATGTGACTGAATGGCTGCAATCTCAAAGTTTCATGGATGAGGAGTTGCTTCTTACAGATGAGCAAAGAAAGTGATTTCTTGAGATGGAATGTACTCCTGCTGCAGATGCTGTGACGACTGTTGAAATGAAAACAGAGGATTTATAATATTACATACACTCAGTTGAGAAAGCAGTGGTAGGGTTTGAGAAGACTGAATCCAATTTGGAAAGAAGTTCTACTGTGGGTAAAATGCTATCAAAGAACTTCACATGCTAGACAAAAAATGTTTCTCAAAGGAAGAGTCAATTAACAGAGCAAATTTAATTTTTCTCTTCTTTTAAGAAATTGTCACAGCCACCCCAACCTTCAGCAACCACTGCCCTCATCAGTCAGCAGCCATCAACACTGAGGGAAGACCCTTCCCTATAAAAAAAAGTATGACTCTCTGAAGTCTCCAATGATGGTTAGCATATTTTAGTAATAAAGTATTCTTTAATTAAGGTATATGCATTGTTTTTTAGACATGATGCTATTGCACATTTAATAGACTATAATATACTGTAAACATAATTTCTATATGCACTGGCAAACCAAAAAATTCATTTGACTCACTTTATTGCAATATTCCCTTTATTGGAGTGGTCTGGAACTAAACCTGAAATATTCTGGAGATATGCCTGGAATTTTCCTTCCCATAACTCTTAGGCACTTCATGAGTTACAGTTGTCTTTACACCCAGAAGACCCAACAGAAGAAAGCATGATGCTGTATTCTGTTTTGGACTGGTGTGGGACTAACAATTTTTATGAAGTTTCAATTAGCCATGCCAATAATAAGCATGACATTTTTCGTTTCCTGAATCTATGACTATAGGAAACATTCACTAAACAAATGCTTCTTGAGCACCTGTTGTGCGGGAATGAGTGTTAAAAAAGATTATAATGAACATTTATCAGCCACTTACTATGTGCCAGGCACTGTGTTAAGTGCATTCCATACATACTCTTTTCATTTTTCACAACACTATGAGATAGGAAATATAATCCTCTTTTCTCATATGGGAAAACTTTGGTTTAAAAACATTAATAGCCTAAAGTCAAACAGTTGGTAATGGGATAGGAAGAGATTTCAAAGTATATCTAAATGACACAAAATCTATGTTAATAACTCAAAATCCACAACCCTTCCTTCAAACTTACATAATCTTTAGCTCACTGTATCTCTGACCAATTAACTTTTCAGGAGTTAAATTTTCCATCTGACCTGGTCCATTGTCACAGGCTATACTTTATTTTTAAAAACATTTTTCTGTATTTTCATTTTAACTTTATACTTCACCTGCCCAATGTAGTAGAAAGGACATGGAGATATGACTTTTTTAAAAGACTGACAGATTTCTGTATTCTTAAAACTGTATTCTTAAGACCCAGGATTTTAAAATCCTGCAATAATACCAGTAGTCTGAAATCAACAGGAAACTTTTATGCGCATCTGTGCTTTATCAGAAATATCCTGAACTTTTTTCCACTTTGAATATTCAAGTATAACTTCTGCCAAGCAATACTGGGAGAGCAAAGGAACTATAGATTAGCTAGCTCGCTCGCTCTCAGCGGGAAATGCACGTGCGTACACGGGAAGAGAGCTGTCTGTTTGTGCATGCGTACATACACACACATGTACACACACTCTGCACTCTGGTTCTCATTCCCTCATTCAGCTTTCTCTACGACAAGATCCTCTCCCGCCCGTTTCTTTAATCCAGGGAAAGCTTTCTAAGTGACCTCTACACAGTAGAACACTGCCAAGGTTAACCAATAGATTCAAATACTCCCCATTATCTACACATATCCAGCAGTCAGAGACACTGTGAGTCTCTTTTTTCCTTCTCAAACATCCTTTACACAATCATTTGTAAGCATTTTCCGCAGTATTTCCTGTCAGGTAGAGACTGAGCTCCTGAAATTGATCAGCAGACAAGTCAATCCTTAGAGCTGCGGTTATTAACTGTGTCTCTCCTTTAGTTCAAATTATAGGCGGATAATATTTTCAAAGTGGGAGAAGATTCTGTCCAACCCCCTTATTTCACAGATGAAGAAACTACGGCTCATTATAGCTGACAGAGGTAAAATGCTAGGAATAGTCAAGATCACACAACGGAGCTGCTGGAATTAGAATCTGGTACTGCCAGCAGAGCCAGTATGTTCAGCAGTCCACTCCTCCACACACAGCGTAGTGCCTGTGGCACACCGCCCACAATGACTGAAATGCCATCTTTACTATTAATACATAGGTCTAGAGCCTGGCTCTTATGCATTAGCTCTTTTATCAGACAACCAACTGGCAGCTACTTGAGCAAATGAATTCTGTGTCTCATTTTGTAAAATGATTTTATCCTTCCTCTATTATTCTATGATGGATATTCTTTCACATTCATATTACTCTGGCATGATACACTCATGCTGTTTTATGAAAAAAAAATCCATGCTTTAGAATAGACTATTATTATACAATCTTGATATAACCAGTGTCACCTCATATAATGAATGAGTTAATAAAGTGCACAAAATGATTGCTTCTCTCCCCCATTTTCTGTATATCAGAGTTGAGGCTGCTACAAATACATATAATACGATAATTATTATTGTGTTCTATTGTCAAAATATATTGAAGGCTTAACAACTACTGATGAGCAAATCTCAAGGGGTTGGAGTTGCAAACTCTTTAGACAAAAAAAAAAAAAAAATCTCAGACTTCTCATAAAATCCTTAGGGTTCCTTAGTCTCCACGGAAAGAAAAATTCTGTAATAACATTTTTCTTTCTATTTCTGGCATATATGATTAAGATCATTGCCTAGGCTGAGTTATTAGCTTAAATTCTGTTCTCTCCAAACCCTCATTGTTGAAATTTGTGTTCAATCAACAATTGCAACACTGTTTTGTG
Source organism: Cryptoprocta ferox (assembly GCA_028646485.1). NCBI lineage: Eukaryota > Metazoa > Chordata > Mammalia > Carnivora > Eupleridae > Cryptoprocta > Cryptoprocta ferox. The sequence continues at coordinate 35,912,786 of CM053570.1, forward strand.
GTCTTTAAACTTTCAGGAGAATACTATTTTTTTTGACACACAGACTAGTATTTTTCTGGCTTATATCCTAGCTTTGTAGGGCCTGTGTTTCACACCTGGGACAAAATTTCTCCTTCCATCTTTTAATATTGTCTTTTTTAAATCCAATGATGGATAATTTATGTAATTTTTCACAGACCACTAATCCACATTCAAGTAGAAACATTTTCTCAATTAGCATATACACAGCAGGAATGGGAAATTACCTTCTTAAAAAAAAAGTTGAATCCAGGTAAGCCTGGACTTAATCTACTTCATGGGTCAAATATCAAATAGTACTGTTGCTATTTATGCCTAAAGTTGTAAAAATGCAACATCATAATACATTCTTACTAACAAAATCATAAAATATCATAAACTGGATATGTTGACCAACTATTTTCTCTTGTCTTTAGTAGTCTTTCTAGGTCCTTCTCCTTAGGCTCTCTTCTGTGCATCTTTCCATTCCTTAACAACTATTTATGGTCCAGATACTATGGCAGGCACTAGAAATACAAGGATAATTAAGTTAAAAAACATCTCCCCACTTCTGTCATTTTTCAATAATTCATTTCTCAGTGTCCTTTCTCTCTCCCATATACATGCTCTCTCTCGCTCTCTCACTCTCTCTCTCTCTCTCTCTCTCTCTCTCTCCCGTACACACAAACACACATACACAGTTCTCTCAAACTCAGCTGCAGGTCTATTCTCTCTAAAAAGCTAATTTTGATAACTGCTCCCAGGGAACTCAGCCACACACCCTAAGAATTCAGCAAATTCCCTGCTGTCTAAATCTGAAGAGATACTTTGTGGTCTGGCTATAATTTCTGGTTAAGACCCTGCCTGAGAAGTCTCACTGAAACACACAGGACTTCAATTCTTGCCTTGCCAAGCCATCTAGATAAATTCACCCTCCAGGACTACTTTCAGCATCCCTCAAAGGGATTACATGGAAAATTATGTGCTGTTCCACTCTACCCTCCATGGGAGGGAAATTTTGGGGTAGTCAAGCCCTATTTTTGCCTACACAAACAAAATTCTGACTCTTCTACTGTTGTCTTCTGCCTGTAGGTCTTTCCAGAATTCTAAACAAGACCTCTCTGCTTTAGATTTTTTTCTCAGCCCTGCTGAGGTTTCTGCCTTGCTGTTATCTTCCCATCCCCTCCTATGAAGTCCCAGATTTGAAGGACCTAATAAGCATGTTCCAGCTCCAGTCCCACCAAACCTCTCCCTTGCTCAAGGCTCTAACTCTCAGCCTTAGGAACTCTCTGTTCTCATAGGCACTGGGAACTCCTCTTACATCGTATCTTGAGTTGTAGCCACCTAAGGCTTAAAATAAATCCTACGCTCAGACCTGCTTCAATCTGGACTCATTACTCTCTAGGCCTCCTGTTCAGCTGGGATTTCACTTCGTGATTCTCCTGTATTGGATTTCCCTGTTTTCTAAATCCTGTGACTTTTTTTTTAAATTTTTCTATCACTGAGCTGAAACAGCTTTTAGTATATTTCTTAGAGAATTTGTCTCTGAGAATTTGCAGGCCTGAAAATGTCTTCATTCCAATACCCACACCTGATTGTTAGTTTATTTCTTTTTATATAGGATAAAAATTCTTTCCCTTCTATACATCAAAAGACTTTTTTCTCCATTATCTTCGAGCTTAAAGTGTTGCTAATGAGGAATCAAATACTATTTTCCCTAATCCTTTATGTCACTTGTTGTTTCTCTGTGTGAGCTTCTAGGTTCCTTTCTTTATCTCTGGCTGTGGCAGTGGCTCTAGTGTCTCCTTAATTAAATTCAGTCTTCTGTTCTTCACTGAGTAGTAGGAACGCAAATATTCAACTAGACACAAGGCAGCCCAAACTAAGGACTGTAATTCCCAGGCTTCCAGTATAGGTGGGATGATCCTGTGACCAACTTTGGGCCAACTAGATGTGAGCAGAAATTATATATAGCTTCTGGAGTGGGCTCTGAAAAAACAGAAGGGAAATGGCCTCACTTCCCCTTTCTCTTCTTCCTGTTGGCTGTGACATAGATGTGATGGTGAGGGCTAAAGCAGCCACCAAACCAAGAGAGGAAGCCACATTTTAAGGACGGCAGAGCAAACGGTAAAAGAAGCTTGGGTTCTCAGTACCATGAAGCAGCCATGCTGCTTGTGTTTAGACTAATATATGAGACACAAATAGATTTCCATCTTATTTTAGCCACTCTTGTTTTAGCCTCAACAGTAGAAGAAAAACTGCATCCTAAGTAATATTTTTGTCCTCATAAATTTATTCATGGTCATTGTTATAAGCACTTGGAGATGTTTCTTTAACAACAGTGAAATCTATCTTTGTACATACATATATATATTTTATATTTTTTTAATATATTATATATATATAATTTTCTCCCCTATATTTTCTGTTTCTCTCTCTCTGGAACTGGTTGTTGGATCTACTTAATTAGTCTTACAATTTTCTTAGTTATCCACCCCCTCCATTTTCCATCTTTATCTTTTTGTTCTAGTTACAGAGTGATGTACTTAACTTTATCTTTACAGATGATTGAATTTTTATTTTAAATGTTATATATCTAAAGTTTCTTTCCTTTTTTTATTGTTTTATTTTTAGAATCCTGTTTTGCTTCATAGATAGAATATCTTTGGTTGTTTTTCTGAGACTATTATGACAGTCTCATTTGAAGTGTTTTCTGTTTCTTTATTGTTTTCCTCCCTAAAATTCCATTTTATAGATTATTTTGTTTTTTCTTTCACATCAGAGACTTTCCTCCATTAGCTGTTGACTTTATCTGTCCATTTTTTTTAATGCTTATTTACTTGGGGGGAGAGAGAAAAAGAGAGGGAGAGGAGCAAAGAGAGAGGAAGAGAGAGAATCCCAAGCAGGCTCTGCACTGACAGTGCAGGGCTCACTATCACCAACTGGGAGTATGACCTGAGCCGAAACCAAGAGTTGGATGCTTAACCACCTGAGCCACCCAGGTGCCCCCATTTTTATATGTTTAAGGGTAAGATATTTAAAACACTCATGGGAAAGTTCTATGTGTTAAGGCAGGTCTTGTTAAGTGTTGAACCTTGAGGGACAAGCTAAATTTTCTTTGTGGAAGATCCCACCAATGTCAAGATTTAAAGATTATTATCTATTCTTTTACAGCCATTCTGCTTCCTCATAGAAAATCTCTCCATATTTTTACCTGGGGATAGGAAGTGAGAGGGGGGCTGTCCTTTTGACTCTCTGCATCCTAGAAGATGAAAGAATGAGAAAGAGATTGAGAGAGAGCATTAAAACATGTTCACAAGCTAGCTATCCCACCTTTTAAAAAAATGTTTATTTATTTATTTTGAGAGAGAGAGAGAGAGAGAAAGGGGGTGGGAGGGGCAGAGAGAGAGAGTGGGAGAGACAGAATCCCAAGCAGACTCTGTACTGTCAGCACAGAGCATGATGTGGGGCTTGATCTCACAAACCATGAGATCGTGACCTGAGCTAAAATCGAGAGTCTGATGCTTATTGAGCCACCCAGGCACCCCTACCCAACCTTTTAATATGCAGATATGTCAATCTGTCATCCTATTTTCATCACCCTACCCCCAACTGGGTGTGGAGTACCTGAAATCAGACACATTCTGGTCCAGTTTCTAAAGAGGTTGAACCTCTAGTCATAAGTAGAAATTTTGGATTGGCCTAGAGGTGGGGGTGGGGACATGGAGAGTCAGAATCAAGGTCAGTGGGTGGGACTATGTTCGCCCAGGCCCAGGGAGCCTGACTGTTTCACATGAAGACCCTCTGTGTTCATTGCCATGCCTTTTTCATGTCTCTCCTCCTTTCTGGAGTCCTGCAGAACCCTCTGCTACACCTTGCCTAAATCAGACTCCGTCTCCTCAATCCTCTATATCCTCAAAATTCAATGTCTACTATTGCCTTCTCTTCTATATTTTTTCCATGCACTTGTGTGCCTTTCTCCTCCCCCTCCTCCTCCTCCCTCTCCAGTCTCCTTGGTCTTCCAAAGGACAGACCTTGTCTTTGTTGCATGTCATTAAAGGAAATTCACATTCTCTGGTAAACAGAAATTAGCCTAGAAGATGACATCTTGGGTGTAACAGTTATACAGTGTTCGAAAGCCACCAACATTTAATTTGTTAGCGTTCAAACTCTACAAACTTTTTATCATAAGCTGCTGAAAGTTTCTACCTCATTTAACCCACTGCCATAATTCAGAAAAATCTGCCTTTGGGTCTTTTCTGAGGTGTTTTGTTTTGTTTTAAATCTCCTTTCAAGCAACATGCTCTTTGTTTCCATACCTATCATTCTTCTCTTAATTATTCAATTATGTTAATTTTAATTGTACATATCCTGAACCCCATTCCAGGTCACACACTCAGCTGGTTTTCATCAGAATATGGAGCTATGCTACTACATTTGCCTGTCCCAACCCTTTCTGTTCCAGAAATCATGACTTCTCTCTGCTCGTCTCCTCTAACCTTCCTCCCTCAAATTGGCTTCTGACTCGTTTGGAGTTCAGTCAGCTTTTCATTCCAGTTGGAAAAATGTCAGGATTATTACTCAGATACTTGGTTGAAAACTTCACTCCTGAGAAAGATTTTTTTTCCCTCTTAACATTGTGACAGGAAATAGCACACTAAGCCTATCCAAGGCAGGAACGACATAGGAACTAGGCCTAGTGCCACAATCGTTCTGTCACTTCTGATGAAGCTCACCCTTCCACAATTTAGGCACTTTTGTAGCAGAGACAGATCCCAGAGTCTACCCCAGACCTAAAAATCATTTGTGGTCTACTCAGCTTGCCCTGATGAATGTCAATGCCCCAGTCTTCAATTCTTCCTTAAAATAGTTCTAGATGACAAAAACGCACCACTGCATGCCTGCAAACCCCAGGCATGTAAGATTCCAAATATGTAAGTCAAATATGACAGGTTCTCCAGGTTGGCCAATGAGACTAATGAGGTGAAAATAGCAGACAAAGGGATTAAGCACAAGGGGGGGGGGGGGATAGGTTTTTTATTTTAGCTCATTAAAGTCCCATGCTGCTATTCTGTTACCAAATTATGTATAGGTTATCAGACGTGGCAGGATGCATTTTAAAGCTCCCACACTCTGGATTCAGATGTGTCTGAATTTGTTTCCCAACTCTGCCTCTGAGGAACTGTGTGACATTGAACGGGGTATTTAAGTTCTCTAAATAGCCATCTCTTCTTCATCTGCAAATACTAGTAGCCATAGCTACTTGGAGGCTGATTTTGATAAGTCACTGAAAAAAAGACGCATTAATGACAAAATATGCAAAGCGGATAGCCTGATGCAACATTAAGTACCCAATGTTATGACATTAACATCATAAATAGCATCATTGTCTCTTTCAATTTTTGGAGGTTGCAAAAATTGTTCTAAGTGTCAGTGGAGACAAAACAAAACAAAATCACCAAAGTTAGGCCTTTATAAGAAAGAATACGGTATGTTGACACTGACCTACAACCTTGTACCACTACAAGCATTTTGATCTTTAAAATGTTGCATAATAATCATGAAGTCAAATATGCTTGATTTTAAAAAGAAAGAAATATAGCAGCTTTCATAGGAGTTAGAGACTACTAATTCTGTCACATGCCAGAACTAAATTTCTCATCCCTCACCCCCTCACATTAACCCCTGACAAGGGTAAAGATACACAAATCAAAACTTGACAATATCTTAATTTCTGAGATAAATGTTAATCAGTGAGTCCTCATTCCAATTAGGTTCTTCATTCTTCACTGACTATCCCGTATTCTATTTAATGTGTCAACTTTTTAATTAGGAAGGATTTCTGATGCTCTGGATATTTGTGTATAGTATACTATATATATACACAATATAATATATAATATACAGTATATAGTATACAATATATATTATTGTATATATATTGTATACATGCATGCATATATATACTACATGCACACAATAATATATAGTGTAGACTATATATAGCATACATATATGAATGTATATATATTATATATACATACACTAATGTATATACACATATTGTCTACACTATATATTATTGTGTGCATATATATAGTATATATACACATACATTATTGTATGTATAGATGCATACTATATATAGTATAAAATATATATAATGCAATAATCATACAATATATATAATAGATACACAATATATATACTATATATAAAATACAATACTATACATAATATGTATAATATAGTATATTACATATACTGTATATTATATATATTTTGTATAATAAAAATTTCATATTAGTAAACATACAATTCAAGTATCAGTTTCAGAAAATTTAATGAGTCTGGCTAATCTGTTTTTCAGCCTTCTGTAGGACTGAAGAAGTGGTCTTATTCACCGTGTGTATAAAGATATCCTGACATATTTGTTAAAAATGTTTTCTGGCCTGACCCCAGAAATTTTGATTTAATATATCTAGGACAGGGCCAGGAAGGGGCATTTTAATAGATGTCCCAGGTGATCCCCATGGAGGTAAGTCTCAAAGCTCACTTGGAGAAACACAGGACTAAGGGGACAATTGAGGCTGTGTTTTCATTTCATATCAAATTCTCATAACATTACAAAAATGATTGCAGATTCTTTAAAATATCACATCTACTCCTTATATACATCTTTTACACAGCTGGGAAAATTGTGCTCTTACACAAACATGCACAAATATGCCTTTCTATTTTTTCCCATTTTAACAGCAAGACCGCTCAATCTTATTTCCAATATTCTAGAAAACAGATATTAAAAAAATAAAACTCACATAACACTGAAGCTAGAGACTAGAAAATCAAGATATGTTTTGCTTTGTTTTGTGTTTTATACAAGTTTTTTTTTTCCAAAAGGATATACTTTGGAGTTATTTGAATACTAAGGTCTCAGACACGTAAGTGTATATTCACTTAACACTACTTGCTATAGAGTCTATTGGGACACACGTAATTAAAAGTTAGAGTGGCAAGGCCACAACCAATTAAATATCAATCAGAAAAGAAAATAAAGCAGCTCTGAAATTAGAATGTAAATTCAATGTAAATATATTCATTCATTCTTTTTATTAGCTAGTATTTATTAAGCACCCACTATATGCCAAGAGATCATGTTTCAATTTATTTTAAAAAGACATCTATTGTATAAAGCAAAATATATCCACATGGGATGACAGAGTGACATTTACAGGCTCTTTGGGGTATATTTAAATGTATGTTTGATCTTCAAGAGCAGGTCTTTGAACACAAAAAAAGCAATGGTGCTGAATTAAAATAATCACAAAAATGATCACTAAAATCTTCACAAAGTCTGCCCATCAATTTTCCCCAACCTTCCATATTCTTACTTTTGACTTCCAAAGCACGTAATCCATAGCATTAGCCCATGTTACGTATTTTGAATCTGACTAAATTCAGTTTTCTAATAAGTCTACATGAAAGGACAGGCTACATGTCCTTGACAGTTTTCAATATTCCTCACCAACACTCAAACAGACAGGAGTCATATTTAAAACAAAATTAACGGTATTTTTTAAAACCCTGCTGAGATATGTGGGGAGGAAGCATTTTTCAAATCATATTGCTTAATGGCTATATACACTGAATATCACTGTAAGTATGACCTTGGGCAAGTTCTAGAACCACTCTGAACTACAACGCCTTCATGTGTTAAACAGGAAAACTAACATCTCGCTGCGGGACTGGTGTGTAAGGATTTACAGAGATGATGTAGGTAAAACAGCAAGTACGGAATCTGGCACGAGTAAGTGATCAATAACTAGAGGTTGGATGATGAGATAATGAGGATGATGCTACTGCTGAGTTGGTCTCTAATTGTTTCCTGCGTGTGTGTTTTCTCTCTTCTACTAGACTGCAAATTATTTGAGACAGGGATGGTGTCACGCTTTTTTACCTCCAGTAATCTTGTACAGTATTAAGTAAATAATATCTTCTGTATGGATATTCATTTAATTGAATTTGTATCAACTGACGGGAGTGTAATTGTTTTTCTCTTGCTAAAAGTGTGAGCCATATCTTACCTAAGAACTCAACTTGAAGCATCTTGAGCTTTGGAGCAAGTATCTCCTGAAGAAAGCTAAGCACTACAATGATGGTAATAATGGCAAATTGCATTTTGGTGCTTTCTACAAGCCAAATGCTATTAAAAGCACTCTGCATATATTCACTCATGAAATCCTTTCAACAAGCATACAAGGAAAGTACCATTATGATACCATATTAATGAGTGGGGAACTGGGAATGAGATTTGGTGACTTCCCAAGGTTACATAGCTAGCAGTGACAGAAGCAGGGTACGAAATCCATAGTGTTGGGGGCAAACTGCTCTTCTGTACTTCAGCTATGGTAGGTTAAAAAAAAAAGGGAGGGAGGGAGAAGGATTTTTGGTCTGAGGTACAGGAAAAAACAGATTTAAATCGAATAAAATGGATTGTTGATCCTTATTTTCATCCACTTCCTTTTTAAATCTCCGGATAGTGAAGTGATTGTGAGAGTTTACTTCCTCCCTGAGAAACAAGTTTGTGCAACAAAGTACCTTAATTAATAATCATCATGCAGTTTAGGCAAAGAGATACATACATATCATTATGGAAGAAAGCATTTTGTTGCATTTGGAACCACTTGAAAATTAGTGATGCCAAATTTAACAGTCAGCTCCAAACTTCGTGAACTTGGTGTTCCCTTGTCTCTAGCAACATCCACGTTCTAGACTGCCATAGAGTTTGGGAGCAGGAGCTCTTAGTTTATTACTGGCTGATATTGTTTTATCTGCCTTTCCCTGAAGTTTGTATAGAAACAGGACCAGAATTTCTCTCAAATATCAATGTATATTTCCAACGTTGCAAAACATTCAAATGATTTAGAAATAGAATGCTAAATATTTACTTAATGGTGATTTTAAGATCAGCTTTAGCAGAGGTCAGCAAACTTGTTCTGTGAAGGGTCAGATACTAAATAGTTTAGGCTTTGTTGGCCAGACAGTCTCTGTTACAGCTATGCAAGTCGGCTTTTAAAGGGTGAAAGATGCCATAGACAATACACAAGTGAACAGGTGTGGCTGAATTCCAATAAAACTTTATTTAAAAACTTAGGCAGCAGATGGAATTTGGATCCCAGGCTATGGTTTCCTAATCCCAGGTTTACAGTAGACCACAATATTACAAGCCAAATTGTTTTTTTATCGTTGCAATTTGCCTATGACTTTATCCCAGCATAAATTATCTTATTTAATTCTCCTAGCAACCCTTAGAGATTGGATGGAAAAAAAAAAGCAGGGAGGGGGGCTCAGGCAGGTCAATTGGACAAGAGATAAACATGTAGTAAGTTATGGAGAGGTTAGCAAAAAATCAAACCCAAGTGGTTTGTTTACGAGCTTTCATTCTGCATCTCACTCTGCCTGATACACAAGGCCAGAGCTCTTATGGTAATTTAAAAAAAAAGATTCAGATATTTTTCATTTAAATGGGTTGTAACCTAAGATAATTAGTTTCAGAAACAGTAACTTTGAGAGAATGGAAGGCTGAAATATTGACCAAAATACTTAGAACACAGAGCACTGACCTGGCCTTTGACATGGTGTCCTAAGAATAGAGAAGTAGATGGGAGAATGCATGCCAGTTTGATACTTCAAAACAATAAGGATATAATTGATTGCTAGGCTGGGTGCAAAGTCCTGTTCCATCAGTTTTATACTTAATCTGTGACTCAATATTATGAAATTAAATCCTAACCAGTAGGTTTATAAGATATTTCTCTTATGACATTCTGACTTCATAAGCTGCAATGTTATATATTGTTAATCTCAAAGCTATGAGATATGTTTTACTTGTTTATTGTAGTAAAGTACATTTAATCATTATATAGTTGATAGATATGTTTAATTTATTGATAGACTTTATATTATTTAATCAACTATGACCACAAAAATGCGCTTTTTCTCCTTGCATAGTGTGCAAATAAAAATTATAATTATGACAGAATCTTTTTTCTTTATTTTTTTTAATGTTTATTTATTTTTGAGAGAGAGAGAGACAGAGTGAGGTGGGGAGGGGCAGAGAAAGATGGAGACACAAAATCCGAAGCAGGTTCCTAACTCTGAGCTGTCAGCAAAAGCCCAATGAGGGACTCAAACCCACAGACTGCAAGATCATAACCTGGGCCAAAGTCACATGCTTAACTAATGAGCCACTCGAGCGCCCCAATGGAATCTTTTTTAAAACAACACAGAACTGGGGCACCCATTGTCAGTGCAGAGCCTGCTTCAGATCCTCTGTCTCCCTCTCTCTCTGCCCCTCTCCTGTTCACGTGTTCTCTCCCTCTCTCTCAAAAATAAATAAACATAAAAAAAAAAACTAGGGGTGCCTGGGTGGCTCTTTCAGTGAAGCGTCCGACTTTGACTCAGGTCATGATCTCATAGTCCGTAGGTTTGAGCCCCGCATCAGGCTCTGTTCTGACAGCTCTGAGCCTGGAGCCTGTTTCAGATTCTATGTCTCTGTCTCTCTCTGTCCCTCCCTCACTCACGCTGTCTCTCTCTCTCAAAAATAAATATACATTAAAATTTTTTTAAAAACAACAACACAGAACTTTACCATTTTCTCCTTCTCTCTCAACTAATTTTTGTTATTCCAGTGCTTGTTGATCTCTATTGAGAATACCCAGGGTTGGTCACCTTTGAAAGACATCTGCTTTGAAAATCTAAACTTGCAACTGTTTTTCTTAATCATGGGTGGGATGCAACAATATCCTGGAAACTTCACCTAGATACCTGTCTATGGAAAGGATAATAGCCCCTGGGGGTATAGTTTTGTTTTATTTTATTTGGTTTTTATCTAAAATTTTTGTAACAGGAAATTTTGCAGTTCATATCCAATAGTAATTAAAAACCATGGCTTGAGCTTTCTAGTTGGAACATTATACAACACTCCCAGAATGGTGAATTAACCACACTTTTATTATTCTTCAAAAAAAACTATTATAAAATGTTCTATCAACCTGATGAAAAGGGAAATGCATAATAGGTCATTAAGCAGAAAAAGGAATAAAAGGAAATGGGTTGTTTTTAATTAACACAGTGGCGCTATGCAGAGTGGTCGCCATTAGAAAGGATGGAAATGGTGTCATACTTGGTGTGAGAGCTTGATAATTTGGACCCAAATTAGCATAGGGACAAGATGGAGAGGCGGCAGATACTGCTCTTCTGTAGGCAGAAATCCTATATCCCAGCAAGTTGCTGATGCTGTGCATTAGACTTCAACAGTCCTAAATTGAACCTCTGGTGATAACTGCACTTTAGAAGGTAACTCTTAACTATTCAAAATTAAAAAATAACTCCAAGTGTAGAGTATTCCAAAATAATGGAATCAATAGGGTGTGTGTGTGTGTGTGTGTGTGTGTGTGTGTGTTTGCATATAAAATATACACAGAAATTACATATTGGCTCACTTGATTACAGACGCTGATAAGTCTAAAGTCTACTGTGTGGGCCAGTAGGCTGGAGACCCAGGAAAGTGGTGCAGTTCCAGTCCAAAGGCAGGCAGGCACAGATGTAGGAGAGCCAATGTTCCAGGTCCAGTCTCAAGGCAGTCTGCTGGAGAATTTTCTTTTGCTCAGGAAGGCCAGTACCTTGTTGTATTCAGGGTTTTAACTGATTGAATGACTGCCAGCCATATTACAGAGGGCAATATGCTTTCCCCAAAGTTCACTGATTCAAATGTTAATATGATCCAAAAACACCCTCCAAGATGACACATAAAATTAACTATCACACGAAGGATACCAAACTTGAGGGCAGAAATATAGTAGATATAGGATTAGTTGCAGATCCCAGAGATAAAACTTACTGGCTGTCTGACCTTAGGCAAAGCACCCACTTTCTCTAAAACCCAGTTTTTTCATTAGTGGCTCCTTCAGAGAAGGGCTGTGAAAATTCAATGAGAAGGTAAGGATAATGCACTCAAACAGTCCCTTGCTACCATTAGGGCTTTTTAAATTTAATTTAAAATTATTATTTAATTATTTTAACATTTTATTAAATTTTTGAGAGACAGAGACAGTGTGATCAGGGGAAGAGGAGAGAGAGGGAGACACAAAATCCGAAGCAGGCTCCAGGCTCTGAGCTGTCAGCACAGAGCCCAATGAGGGGCTCGAACCCATGAACCATGAGACCATGACCTGAGCCGAAGTCATACGCCCAACCAACTGAGCTACCCAGACGCCCCATAAAATTACTATTATTAGAATTACTGAAGGAATCCTGATTGACAGAAGTACCCACACTATCCATTAAGTAAGTAATTAAAGCATATTCAGTACTAAGATTGACAGATTAGCTTTACATTTAGATGCATTGCTTATGCCTTGGAGGGAGAAGGGAACATGGAACTAGGAAGAAGTAGTAATAATTTACATTTCTGGACAAATGTAATATGAATTTGCATATCAAGACACAGTATAGCTCACATAGGACACTGCATTCACCTAAACACCATCATAACAAACTTGAAGTCAAGAGGATGGCAGACAGAATGCCTATGAGGATAGAAGGTTACTGTATGAGGACAATATTCAAAGCCTTTGGTCCAGAAAGGTGAAGATCTGGGTGGGCAATTCAATCAAAGTTTACAAAATCAGGAAAAGTATAGATAAAGGCAAATGAGTCCAGATCTAAATGCTATACAAGGATGATTTAAAGATAATTCATTATGTAAACACTCCATATTTAATATATCAGTAAATCTTTTTGGCCCATTGGCTTTACAGTATTCTCAGCACCCAACCACATTTTATCACCTCCATGGTTAACATTCTTATCTAAGTCATGGTCATCTCTCACCTGGGTTATTTCAGTAGCTTAGTTCATCTTTCTACCAATCCTACCTCCTTACAGAGTTTTCTCAACATGGCAAGTGAATTGTGTAAAACAAGTCTTTTCTTTTCTTAAAACTTTCAACTGAGTTCCCAGCACAAAGCAAAAGCCAAAGTCCTTTAAATGGCCAACATGACGCTGTATATAGTCAGGCCCCCAGTTACCTCCCACTTCTTTCCACTACATGCAGCCTCCTTCCTTTGCCTTGAAAATACTGGGCCTGCTCCGTCATCAGGACCTTGGCATTTCCTCTTCCCTCAACTTATAAGGAACATTCTTCCCCTAGATGATATATGGCTTACTTCTCACCTTCTTTGGGGCTTTACTCAAATGTCACCATTTCAGTGAAGCCTTATCTGACCACACAACTTAGAACCATCATCTCTCTCTCCCCATACTTCAAATGCCACTTTCCCTGCTTGACTTCCATTTATTTTAATGTTTTTGTTGGCATGATCTTTCCTTTGGAATATAAGCCCAAGGAAAGAAGAGATTTTTATCTGGTCTCCTCAGTGCCTGGAGCAATGCTCCTGATACAGAGCAGGTGCTTAATAAATATTTGTTAAATAAATTAATGAATATCTTCTAGTAAAGGTATGGAGCTCTGGAAGAACAAATATATACACAAACAACAGTGTTCATGAATTCTTGAATAATTAATCCTCAGAGGGTTTTACTTCGAAGTCAAGATTCCTGTCATGAAAAGCCACCGTGACCTCCCAGGAAATACTTCTTTGTGCCACTCTCAGATAGAAAACACAAAGCTGAATAGGCCACATCATCGATTCAGTACAGTAAACTCTATGTTCTACTCTGACAACTAATATTATTGGCGTTATTCATAATACTGCTTCTGCCCCATTTTTATCTACATTTTGAAAGGTGGCATTTAAAAGTGATGGGTCCCTTTATATCTGTTCTCCTCCCTCTCCAAAAAGTAATCAAGGGATAAGCACTCACTGGTATGAAAACAAGCACCATGGTAAATGTTCAAATGGCAAGGGAGGTTTCAGATTTCTCGCATCACGCCTATTTTTTGCATAGGAAAAAAAAAGGTTTCATAATCCAAATCCATTCCTTTTTGGATGCCTGCTGCCTGTGTAAATACTGCTTAGATAAATGACTCCTTGTCCAATGTATTTGTTCCCCCCACAGTTGTTAACAGTCCTCACAGCAGTTGCTGCATCAGTCAGTCCTAGAGGCTCTCTCTCCACTTACTGGAGTCCTCACACCCTATTGCTGTCTCCCATCCAGATGGCCTTCATTACAGAGAGAAATTTTGCCAACAGGTGCCCCTTGTGCCTGGAAATGCCATCTGAGATCCGAGGAAGAGATAATCTTCTGTGTGTGTTAGTGGTGTGTGTGGGTTTCATTGTATGCATGATTTGAGAAGCCTACGCTCTGTTGACATATTTCTTAACCCTCATAGGCTTGCTTCTTGCTCTTAGAAAACTCTACCCAAGTCACAGGAGATGCAATCTCATTATCTTCACTCTTGTAGAGCTAGATGCCACTTGAAGAAAGAGAAACTCCTTAGTAAGTCCACACAAACCAGGTGTCTCTACAGTAGAACTGAAATGGAAAGAAGTTACTACAGAAGCTCCTGAGTATTCATAAGCTTCTTTAACCAAGTACATTCCTTCACAGACATCTTCTAAATTGGCAAGCAAAACTTTCCATCTCAAAATAAGTATCTCTGTTCTCTTTCTTGAGTTAGGTTTTGTGTTAGTTCCAGAAGGTGGGGTTAGTTGGTCACACTCTAAATCCAACTCCCAATTCTGTAGCTGAAGGACACTGCCTCACCACGTGCAAAACAACTGTTTTGCCATGGAAAAAAACAAACAGATCCTCATCTCATTGATCTTCAAAGAAAGTACTTAGGACAATGGCGGAATCTGGTCCTGACAAGACATGATTTTAAGGCTTCAAATGATGCAAAATTGTTTCTGTGGCACCCATTAGCGATAATCAGGGAGCGTTGCTATGGTTCAGCAGAAGTCGGTACTGAACTTCACAGAACTCTTTCAACCTTTCCTCCCTCACTGTGTAAATGTGAAAGGAACAATAAATCTTGTTGACAATTACTTCCACGTCTATTGGCAGGAAGTCAGCAGCAGTTTGAAGAGTATTGTGAGCAATATGTGCAGTGGGGCCAACACCCATTAACTATCTCCCTAGTTTCTCCTGTGACTTATAGAACATGTTATTTTTCCCCAGTGAGCAACGTTTCCAAATGTTGAATTAGTAATATTAGCACCAAATACCACTAATTTGTCAGCTAAGCTGTGTTTTTCCATAGTGCTTGCAGTGGGGTCCGATTACCCTTTGCAACACAGCTGAGCAAAGACGAAAACCTGAAGACATTTTATTTATATAATTTTGCCAGGCTTTACGAAAACACATTAAAAACAGTCACAGGGGTGATTTTGTTACAGTTCAAAATATGCACCCAGAGTACAAACAGAATCCTGACATTTCATCCTAAGCCTCTGACAAAGGTGAAATTTTGGCAAAACCATGATGATTTTTTAATTTCACAAACTAAGTTTTAATTCAGGCAGTCATTTTCAAATGTAAAAAATCCTCCATTCATTCTGAATAGAAGGATTTGTCTCTATCAAGTGGCCTCAGAGTTTTATGAAGAACTAGGGGCAGATAGCCGAGCAGAGAAAGGAAGGCGAAAGGTATCCTCACAAGTGTTTCCATCTGCCACCACTGCCCAGCACAGGAGGCCGAGGCAGGATGCGTGTTCCCAGCTGCGGTGTCAGCTGCTCTGCAGAAGGGGTGGAATGTGAACTAGCTTGCTCGTCGCTAAGAGCACAGATGCTGCCAAAGTTTCAAATTCAAAAGAGTTTTCAGCATCGATTTGGAGTCCTGCACGGTTCATCTAAAAAACTGTCCTTTAAACTTCATTTAATGAAAATACCCATCTTAGCTGGGTAGTAGCTGTCTCCCACAGATCTTTGAAAGCTAAAAGGTATGCAGTACCCTACACCCTCCTATGTATCAGCCCAGAGGGAGTAAACCCCAGGGGGACAGTGTGCAGGGCCAGAAGAGGACCCAGCAATGCAGACTGTCCAGGGACTCCATGAGTCCTCAAACACCTACAGTGTCATTCCCAAATGGTTTGCCAGGGACAAGACAACAAGAAAACTCATTACCTTAGAGTAAACATTGCTTGGCAGAGTTTTTTGTTTCCCTACACTAGTGACAAACACCTAAAGTTAAGATGATTTTGTAACTTACTGTCCAAATCAGGATACTTTTCAGAGTGTTAACAGGTGCTTATTTAAATACGCCAAAAGGATGGGTGTAAGCCAATGCCACCAGGTGAAATCAGAATTTGTGGTCCCCCTACCCAAATAAATGCTGAGGTCTTGGGGGGATGGGAAATGTACTGTTGGATGGTTGGGGATGGGAGGGAAGCTAAATTTTTTGCTCTTTGGCAGAGGACTCAAGAAAGTAATAGAGTGATCCAAATTTCTCCACGCCCATAAGCACTGAATCTCGTCCAGAGTTTAGTACATTACTGGGCTTGCGGTCAGTATCCAGTACATATGTATTACGTCCCAATGTTTGTGGACATTAAAATTTACCATCTTGTAAGTACAGTCTCATGAGGGTACCTGCTGCTTTGGGCTCTTCAAATCCATTTCCTGGTCAGGGAGCACATCTACTCTGTAGCTTTGGGAACAGATTTGAAATTTGTTGATTTGAGACACAGAAAGAGAAAAATGCTGCCAATACAAGCTTTGGGTCAATATCACACACCCTTATTCTACATGACTTTAGCAAGTGACTTAACCTCTGTAAGTTTTCAATTTCCACTTCTGTAGAGTAATAATCGTAGAGCAACCTTTCAGGGTTCTTAGAAATATTAAGTGAGATAACTATGTGCATTTAATTGTTCAGCACAGGAGCCGGCACTTGGAACTGAGTCAGTAAACAATAGGGATTGCTAATAATAATGTTATTCTCACTGTGTCAAGATGAGTGGCCTGAAGTCTGTGCTATGTCGCCCTGGATTTCTGTGGGCCAATGTTAGCAGCCATGGTCTTTTTGTCACCCAGTGGTTCCCTGTACACAGAATGCAGTTTCAAGGTGAAAGACAGTAGTTTACAAGTAACAAAGGTTTGCCTTGGTAGAGAATTACTGACTCTTTGGCTGTTTTACTGTGAAACACAGATTAGCTGATCAACCACAAGGACTAGTCAGTTTCTTAAAACTTACTTAATAGACTCAAGTCTCTGTAGCAGCTTTCTTCAACTTTTCAAGTTCCGACATGCATGCAGATATTTGCGTGGTCCCCTACTAGCAATTTTACTTGGACAATATTTCTTTGTGTAATTCCTTAGGAAATGGCCCTGGAGAGTTTCAGATGATCCATCAGGCTGCATGTGGAGGGGGTGGGCAAAGGCCCTGTAGGGGTTCTCCATTCAGAAGGGGAAGGGGAATGAGCTAACTATGAAAAATCTAATACAATTTTGTATGGTATGAGGTTTCAGCTGTCTCCTCAGTTCTTTCCCAGATGCTGGAAAGCCAGAGAACCAATAGATCTTCTTTCAGCTGACAGTTCTTCGCACCTTGTAATGCCCTCAGCAAAACTGTTTATAAGTGGTGACAACATCTACAGACAGTTTGTTCACTGCTCTCCCACCTTCCCTTTAAAAAAGTGGTATGTCCAAACATAAATTTGAAATAGTAGTTCTTTCTTACATGAGTCAAGCCCCAAGTGATGAAAATTCAAAACAGCAAAGCAAAGTGTGGCAAGGCTCTGGGACAACTATCCCCAGACCGGAGAATGGCTTACTTTCACATAAAGGCAAACAACATACCCCTCTTTTTTTTTTTTTTCACATTTCATCAACTAAATGCATACAGTAACATTGATTCTTATGACTTTTATTAATTAATCTTCATAAAGAGGTAAACATAAAAATTTACAGGACAAATACATCAAATAGAATAGCAGAATATTCCTTTCCCAGGCAGACTCAAACTAAACCTTTAATTTACTTAGCTTCTTATAATCCTGAATGACTCTGAAGGAGGAGAGAGTTTTTCAAGGAAAGACTTATAGAAGCCCTAAAAGGAAGACAGATATGCCTCTTACATTGATGTCCCACACTGAGTTTATATAGGGAAGAAGTTTGTGCCTTGCTGCGTCATGTCTGTTGCAGAATAAATTTAGGAACAGCTAAGCTCTGACACTTCTCAGCACCTACAGGCCTAAGACTGTGCTAGACTTGGGGTGCCTGGGTGGCTCAGTCAGTTAAGCATCCAACTTTTGGTTTCAGCTCAGCTTGTGATCTTACAGTCGTAAGATGGAGCCCTAGGTCAGTCAGGCTCTGTGCTGACAGTGCAGAGCCTGCTGGGGATTCTCTCTCTCTCTCTCTCTCTCTCTCTCCCTCTCTCTCTGCTCCTCCCCTGCTCGTGCTTTCTCTCTCTCTCTCAAAATAAATTTTAAAAGAACTTAAGAAAAAAAAAAGACTCTGCTAGTCTGACAGGGCCTTGAGTTAGAAAGTAGTCTTAAGTCCTGCCTCAGAGCTGGTCACCAATTGCATATTTAATTGATAAAACCCATGCAACTATCTGAATAATTACATGTGTTTTTTCTGTGTGTGGATGTTGAGCAGGATTCAAATTTCACTGTAGTCTTTATTTTCAAATAACTCTCATAAAAAGGAAGAACAATTTTGACAATATATCTAGAACAGGAGAAGTAATATACTAAAATATTAACTACCTCTTATTCACACAATTAGCATGTGTGTGTGTATCTGTGTGTGTGTATCTCTTGCTCTCTCTCTCTCTCTCTCTCTTTTATATATATATATAAATTTGCATCTGGATGCTCTTGCCTAGTGACTGGCAAAAAAAATTCTGAGAGAGAGAGAGAGAGAGAGAAATTTTTTTTTGCCAGTCACTAGGCAGAGCATCCAGATGCAAATTTAAATGAGACTATATGAAGTGTATTCAAGGAAGAAACACTTTAGCTGAGGAGCCAGACATGTAAGAAACAATTATAATGCAGTATAGTAACTACTGCAAAAGACCAGCACAAGTGTTATGGCAATACAGAATAAGACACGGCACATTCATCAGAAAGGAAATTATGCCCTGGCCTTAACAGATAGGTATGAGTTTCTACAAGCAGGAAAAAGGAGTTACTACCTTGAAATATTAAATGCAGTAATAATAGTATCCAATTTTTTTAGCCTCAACAATGTGTCAAGTAACAAATTTTAACAGCTATTATGTCAATTAATCCTCACAACAATCCAATGATGTAGGTATAATATATTTATTTATCTTATAGATGAGGAAGCTGAGATACAGAGAAGCCAAGCAACTTGTCCAAGGTCATACAGCTATAAGGTGGTAGAGCTCTCAGGGAAGCTTAAAAAATCGTAACATGTTTATGAATTGGCCAAGGGTCTCATGCAATTTAATACTTATGCATGAGATTAAACAGCAGAGGAAGAAAGCGTAGATCACCCAAGAGAGTGGGGAAGTAAATATATCACAAATACATCACATTATTATAATATTATGGTATTATTTACCAACAGCACTAAAAACCCACTTCATGTTCTTTATCACAAATCTGAGGTGAAACCATTCTATGTGATGTTCTGTTTGTCTCTAAACCTATTCAGCTGTATGGGTACAGACAGAAAGTAGACAAAAGTTGTACAGAATCAGAATTGTGGTTCTTCTCAAGTGAATACAACAAAACAAGAGTGGGGCAAAGTATTGAGGAGCCTGGTGTTAGGAAGATCATCTCTGGGCATATTTAAATCATCATGAATGAAGTCGAAGTTGGAGGTAATATTGGAAAGAGAGGCAATGAGCTAGAGGTGAGAATCATAGTGCTAAGAAAGGGATTTCCCAGAGGTTAATAGATGTTAGCAACAATGGGGGAGTGGCTGACAAATGAGATCAAACTTGGGGTTTTTAGAGGGGAGGGGAGAAAGACTAATGTGGGCAAGCGAAAGAGGAGCAAGAGAACCTATTCTACCTGCAGGTCGGTGGGGAGAGGGCTCTGGGGAGAAATAAAAGGGGGGGGGCCTCCCCCTTCAGAGGGATATAAGGAAAGTTGTCCTTAGAACAGAACCAGATTTCCATTCAAGTGCAACTGTGAAGAGAACATTTAGAGATGAAGTTGGGAACGCAGCATATTTCCCTAATATTAGATCAGAATCCCATTGGAAGAAGGCCAGGTGTTTGCAGGAGGGCTGTGGAACATAGGTGAACCTTGTGGGGATTACAGTATGGTTAGAAGAGGGTGATCTGCACCCTGGTGGCTTTAGAGGTGATGAACATAATTGGGAAAAAGTATGATGGGTTCAAAGGAGATAGTGGTGGAGAGGCTATGGTGGGAAAGGTAGGTTTCTGGGCCTTCCTTTTTTA
Organism: Cryptoprocta ferox; assembly: GCA_028646485.1. NCBI lineage: Eukaryota > Metazoa > Chordata > Mammalia > Carnivora > Eupleridae > Cryptoprocta > Cryptoprocta ferox. The sequence continues at coordinate 35,933,123 of CM053570.1, forward strand.
ACCATGAATATGGAAGTAGAAAAATGTGGGGAAGAAGGCTCTCTCAAACCCTCAAGAACATTCAAATTTACTACAGTGTCCCAACCTGCTTTCACTGAGCTTATAATAAAAGAGAAAATTCATCTGAATTGGAAGGTACAACAATCCTTTAAGTTCTCTAAATCCAGGGGGGAAAAGGCCAAAAGAATAACATGAAAGAGATGCCTGCTACTCAAAGTTGAATGTAGCAGGAGCCAAAATCCCCGCATGAAGGGCTCACATCCTGTGGCTGACATCTTGCATCCTTTACGCTTTATGTCACTTTTAAAGTAGGAATCCCTCCTTGTACTTTCTTGGACCATTTCCCTTTGCCTAAAAAAAAAAAAAAAAAAAAAAAAAAAAAAAAAAAAAGCCAAGATTTTTACAAAATTATTTATTCCATTTGTTTTTTTTCTCATTTGTTTTTGTTTTAAGTCCTCCAAGAGTCAGAAGTTACTCCAATTGTAAGCTAGAAGGACGGAAGAGAAAGGATTAATGATGCTTTCTCTAAAGAACAACAGATCAGATTCTCATCCGAAAAACAAAGGTCTTGGATATCATCAGGCAAGGAGAGAAATTTTAACCTGAAGAAAATGAAAAGAAATAATCCAGAAGAAAAAGAAAGGTCAAAGAATTGTCCTACCGCTTTTAATGCTTGGGGCCTCTGTTGAGCAGGGAAACATTGAAATAGACATTAGTGTCATCTCTTGCCTCTGCCTGCCCCATTTTGGTTGCTTTATCTCCACCTATAACTTAGAAAGAGCAATTATAAACAAATGGGGCCCAGCGTGAGCACCTCTCTGCCAGCCTCTCAGGGTCAACTGTCTCCTCCCCAGTTACCCGCACCAGCAGAAAGATGCATGGCCCCTGGATGTCAGCATGAGGGGAACTGAGGAGGCAAGCAGCCTGTGATTTAAACCCATGCCTGCCTTTGTCCGCTCTGCATGGAATTGCATCAGGAAGGGAGCCTGGACAAAGGTTTGCTACTTTAGAATACAGGAATGGATACGGGATATATGATGAGCATACAGAGTAATTTAAGGGGAAAAAAAGCAATGGAAATCATTTCCCATTATAATCCCTGCGAATTGCCTTACATCTCTAATATAGATCGCCTGGGAAATAATTTAAAAGCATTTAAAAATATCTTCCATTTTCTATTATGAGCCTTTGGATTTCCACAGTTTGAAAGAGTGAAGAGACTGTAGCTTAGAAAACTAATTACAAAACATAAAAATGCTCAAGTCTAATGGAACATATCAGATTGGAGGAAGATTCCAGCAATGGCAGGCAGTATTACAAATGCAGCCTGAATGAAAGAGCCACATCTGAAAGGGAGACAGCAGTTACCACCTAAATGTCTCATTCTCAACATCTTTGTTTTACATTTTCTTTGTTCCTGTTGGCTTACTAATTAGCTGTGATTTTTTTAATGCCCCTTACAGTAGGTTAATTTTGTCTAACTCACCAGCAGGGGTTTTTGTAATACATAATTCACAGAGCAATGTCAATGATTAAAATTCTTTCATTAACACAGCACCTTAAAGATAATAAATATGAAGCATTTAGCTTCCAATCTATGGGTGCAGAAAGCCTAATTTTGCATGGAAAGAAAATGCATGCTCAGATAACTTGGACCTGGAGAACAAAATGAGATCTGTTTTAGGGTATTGCAAACACAAAATCAAACAAATCAAAGAGCACTTATTTTGAGAACAAGAACGTAACAGGGGGTTTCAGAGAAGGAATTCAAATAATGTACTCGAAGAATGCAAAACATTGCAGCCAGAAGGGCTCTTTTCTGGCATTTCTGTGGGTAGTGCAATGCCACTGCAGATGATCAGCTGAGAAGAGGGTCAACACGGCTTGGGCTGAAAGTTGTCAGTGATGTGGTGCAAGTTGCTTTGGTCTCCATGTGCCATTACTCTTCACTCTCTCGAAGATTTTTAACAGGTCTGACTCATCAGGGTATGAGAAGAGCAATGTAATAATTAGACACGGGGTATGAGATCTCATTCTGAAAAGTTGTAGTAACTCTTAGAACATCTGTTCCTCTGAACTCTACCACTTCCTTTCCACCTACACCCAAATGATTCTTATATTTCATTTGCTAGGTGCAAGTTCTGTTTGCTTCCATGTGTTCACCCTGATACAAAAAGGATAATAATTGCAGATGCCTCGGCAACAGCAGCCAAGAAAACAGAGAATCTGATCACTAAATGTGATTTTGCTTAGAGCCTTTCCCCTGATGTACTATTTTTTTTTCTCTTTTTCTTCTCCAAAGATGAATTGTATTCTTTTTTGTTGGCTATTTTGCAGGGGGGTGGGGGGGTGGATATATGTATTTTTTGGTAGTAATAACAAATAACACTTCTCCACCTCAAAACATTTTCCTGCATTAAGTATATCAACTGAGAGTAACTGTACAGAAACAGCTTTAACTTCAAAGACATGAAAGTAGAATTAAAAACCACAAAATTGTCACCCAGTCCAAAGGTTATGGCTCAAATTTAACAGGTGGCCCTGACATAATGCATTTTCTACTCTCAGCTATGGTTCTAATACGTTTGTTTCTGGAACCAAAGTACAGCATCAAACTAAGCCCTCAATTGGCATTTTGAGCTAAAGAGACATGGAACCAGGTGAGAGAAGATGGTTCTCCAACATGTCATCCATTCAAGTAAATAGCCTGTCCACTTCAAGAGGGAGGTCAGTAGCAGGCCAGTTGGAGGGAACGTTCGTGGCTTGTCCCTGCTCTGTAATTTGCCTGTGGCTAATTTCATAATTTCTATTTTTAGTGTTTGGTTGCTCCCATTGCTCTCATAAGCACAAATAATTGCTCCCATTTTTTAAAGGAAAGAAAGCAGCAAATAGCCCCTTAGTAACGAAAGCCACTAATTTTAGCTACTAAAATTAATTTTGAACACCACTAAGAGAAATTTGCTACTGATCAACACATTAACAGGAAAGTCGTAACAAATGGTTCTATTTAAAAAAACGATACTGAGGCAAACTTAGTTCTTTTAGCTCAGGCAGAGTTTTAAAACTAGAAGTGTTTTAATTTCACACATATAAACCAAAAAAAATTGATTTTTTTTCCTTGTTTCCACTTATGGATTAAAGTCTGGGTAGCTTGCCTAGCTTGGTCAACTGATTACTGTTAACGATAACAGATGAGGTGGGTACAGAAGGACTGATACCCGTAACTATTGGGCCATAGATACATATGATTCAAATAAATCAAGAATTTTATATGGATAGATTGAATCATAACTTGAGCATCTGAATTCATAGTTCTTCAATGCCACATAAAAGAGGATGGTAAAAGGCTAAGAGTAGCGCCTTTATGTCAAATGAATCTCCTTCCTCCTATTGAAAAGATTTGGTTTGGGAATTTTCTTCTTCCTAACCTGATTGGTCTTAATGTCAAAACCAGACTGATTATTTGTCAATCAAATACTTAGACCTCTGTGTCCACCCCTTCCACCACAGACAACCATATTAACAAGCTTAATCTTAGCTTTGGAAGCTGGGTGGGGGAGAAGTCAGTCTGTACAGGGCCTGCAGGTCAAATCCTTTCGCCCTCACATCCAGCCTTTCATCTTAGATATTGTTGAGTTCATACTATGGTCAAGGATTTTATGGTAAGGACTTTGGATTTTGTTTTGAAATGGGAAGGAGCTTATTTTTTTTATGCTTTTTAAAAAAGTCCAGTATACTTGATAATGTTATATTAGTTTCAGGCATAAAACACAATGATATAACAATTACATATATTACTCCGTGGCCCATCATAAGTGTACTTTTAATCCACCTCACCTATTTCACCCATCCCCCCACCAACCTCCCATCTGGTAACCATCAATTTGTTCTCTGTAGTTAAGAGTATGTTTTTTGGTTTGTCTTTTTTTTTCCTTGTTAGTTTGTTTTGTTTCTTAAGTCCTAATATGACTGAAATCATATGATATTTTCTTTTGCTGACATTTCACTTAGCATTATACTTTCTAGATCCATCCATGCTATTGCAAATGGCAAGATTTCATTATTTTTATAGCTGAGTAATATTCCACTGCACATATATATATATATATTTATACACACACACACACACACACACACACACACACCACATCTTTATCCATTCATCAGTGGACACTTGGGCTGCTTCCATAATTTGGCTATTGTAAATAATACTGCAATAAACAAAGGGGCACATATATATTTTTGAACTAGTGGAAATGGGAAGGATTTTGAATTGAAGACTGACATGATCTGGCTTAGATCATTCTGGATGCTGTGTTGACAAGAATCTTTGCTGGGGCAAAGACAGAAGTAAAGAAGACCAGTTGGAAAGCTAATGCAATAGTTCAGGAGAAAGATGATGATGGCATGGACTGGGTGGAAAGAGATGGATATAGATTGTGGAAAGTGGTCAGATTTGGATACATTATGAAAGTAGAATCAACAGAATTTGCTGATGGAATAATGAGGCTGAGAGAGACAGAAATCAAGTTCATTACAACATAAACTCCATTTTGAGAGGGTGTGTGCATATGGCTGTGTGTGTTTCCAACTGACTGATCTCCAGCCTTTATCACAGAGACTGCAAATATAATGGTCCCTCAATAATTGTTTGTTGAATAAATATACTGCCTCCAAGATTTTGAACAGAGAAACTAGAATTACTATCTATTGAAGAGGACCAGGAACACTGCAGAGGTATGTGGTTTGTTCTGTTAGTGGGAGAGTATGAATCAATAGTTCAGTTCTGGACACGTCAAATTTAAAAGTCCTACAAGATATTCAAGTGGAGAGATCAGGTTGGTAGCATATGTCTGGAATTTAGGGGAAATCAGAGACAGGTTATACATTTGTCATTCATTAAGGACTAAATGGTGTTTAAAGCTATGGGGAAGATGAGATCATCTAGGTTGTGAATACCACAGAGAAGAGACGAGTTTAAGGAATGGGCCCTGAGTCAGCTGAACAGGAAAATGAAGACAAACAAGCAAAGGAAGAACAGCCATTTCCAATGAAAGGGAGGGGAACCAAGAGTGAATGGTGTCTCCGATACAAAGAAAAGAATGTGTTCTGAAAAAAGCGGTTAAGTAATTGTGTCTAATGCTATTGATAAGTCCATTAAAAATATGAAATTTGATTACTGGATTTTGCAACATATAGGTTAATAGTGACCTTTACAAAAGAACTCTCAAGAGCCTCAGGATAAACTAGGTCTGAAAAAACAGATGGATCTCTAGCATCCAGAAGAGTGCTAACACAGCAGGTACTCGACAGACATTTCAATGAATGAAGGAGCATGATCATTCGATGTAAAGCACATTTAAAAGTGATTCAGACACAAATAACTGTGAAAGAATTATTTTTAAGTGGTTCACACATATCCCATGTTGGCCATCCTCAAAGAGAGATTAATTTAGACCCAGTGAATGTATTTAAACACATATAAAAAATCTGACACAAAAATCATTAGAAATAGTAGATTTGTGCCAAACAGAATATGTTATTTGTAATATTAAAACAAATAATAGCTGATGTAAAACTATAATAGTTAAGTAAATTTTAATTTATCCATATAATGGACTAATATGCAGCCGTTAAAAATGTTTAGTGGAAAATAACATTTAAGTATCCAATAGTATGGATTGATATTATATAATGGATCAAATGATTCAATATGTGGATAAAAAGCAGGAATTACTATTCTATATAGAATTCCTTGAATTATTTAAAATGTATATATGGGTTTGATCAGTATGTGTGTCTCTGCATGCATGTACATGTATATTTGTTTGTTAATTTATTTACTTGCAGGGGGAGAGATTGAGGGAACATGCCAAAATGTTAATAGATTACCTCTATATGATTACTCTCTCCCTTTAATACTTTCTCTTCTTCATACTATACTATATTTCTCCATTTTCCTCAAATATGAGTATTTTGTTTTTAAAATTCAAAAGTAAACTTTAAATTTTAATAAATGTTATACATTATTGTATATATACACATATAGTATATATAAAATTCAGTAATTTTTAGAATGCATTTAATTGTCCACTAAACATCTGACACCAGCAAGATGCCTATGATTATTGAAATCAACTGTAGTCAGAGTTATGTTCCCCATGAATTCTTTTTTGGTGTCAACTATCAAAAGATGCTGTGATAGGATATTTATTAGAGGTCATGTCCACATTCCTGGCTGTGCATTTTTTTTTTTTTTAGAGAGAGAGTGGGCGGGGGAGGGGGCAGAGGGAGGGAGAGACTGAGAGAAAGAGAGAGAGAGAGAGAGAGAGAGAGAGAGAGAGAGAGAAAGGCTCCAAGTGTGGAGCCCAATATGGGGCTCGATCCCACGACCCTGGGATCATGACATAAGCCAAAATCAAGAGTCGGAAATTCAACAGACTTGGCCACTCAGGCGCCCACATGCATTCTTTTTTTTGTTTTTAAGTTTATTTATTCATTTTAAGAGAGACAGAGAGAGTGTGAGGGAGGGAGGGGCAGAGAGAGAGAGAGAGGGAAAATCCCAAGCAGGCTCCATTCATGTCAGTATGCAGAGTATGGAGGAGTTTGAACTCATGAAACTGTGAGATCATGACCTTAGCAGAAATCAAGAGTCAGTCACTTAACTGATTGAGCCACCCAGTCACACCCCACCTTTTTTTAAGGTCATGTGCATTCCTAATCACTGTCTTTACTTTTAAGGCCTACACCAATGTACTGAATTTCAAATTGTTCATCTGTTTTCAGTCTTCCAGGTGGACTTATCAGATCCATTTCACAGTTAGTAAAAGTGATTTTTGTAGAAATGAATCATGAGATTGCCTAGAAAAAGAAATAACTAAAAATAATTCAGCAACTTGTGAAGACAACTTTTTTGGCAAAGTATGTAACATATTGACCCAGCGATACTAACAAATAATGCTATATATCAGCTAACTCCAGATTCAAATTAAAGACGGATCTTATAATTTTAGTATCATAATGAAATCTGGTCCCCTAAATTGTCCAAATTATTAGCTATCCTAATAGGACTAATGGAATAGTTTCCCTACAACAAAGGCCACTATTATAAAATATTAATGGAAACAATTTTAAGCAAATGCATAGCTAGCTTGTTTCTTCGTTGTATGACTTAATTAGTCTAAAAATCAGGCTGAAAAATAGTAAAACTATTGTTGTTCCCAGGTTATTTTATTACTACACTTAGAACTATATTTTGAATGTTCTATTAGATACTTTTATTTTAAACTTCAGCTACTTTTGAATAGAAGAAAGGTATAATTAATGAGAGATTAAGTAGGTGAGTAGATAAATGCATTTTAGAGACCACTATTATTTTTTGCTTTATTCATATTCAATAGTATGTATTAATAATCATTTAGCCTCTGTGTTAGGATATTTCACATGAATTTATTTTCTAAATAAAAACAATACCTATTTTCTTAACATTCTCAGTAAAAAAAACAAAACATCTCTCTCTATAAATGACTAAATGAAAACCAAGTATTTTACCTAAGCTTCGTATCGTGATCCATTTAGAAGAGTTTATTCTAATTTAAATGAAGATGCTTGTGGTTACTGAAAAGTATAACATAAAAATATCTGTATAAACCAGAAACAAGCCAGATATCATTATTATATCATCAACTCTACAGATTCACCTGCTTTTCTTGAGACATACACTGAAATATAATCCACTAAATAATTATTTCACTATTATCTTTTGACGCAACAATTTAGAGAACTGTGACACTAATCAGCTGTATTATTATTTAACGTATAAACCAAAGACTAATTATTTTTAAATATATTTTTACCATTACAAAATTAAATTTTTACCTTTGTTGATCAGCAAACACCAAAAAATGACCCCCCCAAAAAATTAAGAATTAGGGGCACTGGGTGGCTCAGTCAGCTTGAGCATCCAACTTCGACTCAGGTCATGATCTCACGGTTGGTGAGTCTGAGCCCCACATCTGGCTCACTGCTGTCAGCCTATCAGCACAGAGCCACTTAGGATTCTCTGCTCCCCTCTCTCTGCCCCTCCCCCACTTGTGCACTCCCAAAAATAAATATTTTTTAAAAATTAAGAAATAAAGTCACACACAATATCACCCCAAAAACATAACAGCTTTAACATGTTGGTATGTAGGTATATTACTTTGTTTTATTAATGCATATATTATTTTCAGTTTTAGAACTTGACTCCTCTAGTGATAAAATTAGGCTTTTATTTTGTGAAATGCTATAAATAGTCCCAGAACTTTAAGTACCCAGATATGAGATATTTTTAATGGCTGCTTAGTATTACATCAAATGGGTTTGCCATAATCTGTTTAAGCAATCCCATGTTGAATATGTAGATCATTTCTAATTTTCTCTATTCTGAACAAAACAACAAATAACATTCTCTTAGATAAATATTTGTACAGTATCATGATTGTATCATTTGGCTACATTTTCAGATTTGGTTGATTATTGAGTTTCACTATATTTCTGAAACTATAAAAATGCATAGAAACTTTAAGATAATCTGTTCTTTCTCTCAAATATAGACTCTTCTTTACTCCTAACTTCCTTCATTGGAAAGGAATCTAACATTTTGCAGGTGCTAGTGTAGGTGATTTTATAATCCTCACAACAATCCTGTTTGATAGATCCTATCATATCCATTTTATAAAAAAAGGAAAGTGAGACTCTAAAAGGTTAAGTAGCTTTGCCTAAAGTCACATTGCTGGTAACAAACAAAACTAGAATTTAAACTTAGATATGAATCCAAAGACCATGTTCTCTTAATTAGAGCAGGTCATAAGCTCTTTCGAACTGGGAAAAGCCTGTATGGTCAGTTCTTTTATAAAATGCTGAAAACCTAATCTAAGAGGCAGCAGAAAGTGAAAAATTAGATCATAAAACACATGGTTTTCAAAACAACTTCTTTGAATGGAATTTTGTTGTTTGTTTCTAATCAGATAATCAGACTGCCATGTCATGGAGTAGTTTTTGTGATTTCTATCTTCTAAGTAGTTATGTTGGTTTCCTCCTTTGTTTTCGCTTTTGTTTTTTGTTTTTTCCACTATGCCCCTTCAAGGGCTATGAAAGGAGCTTAGACCAAACAGTTCAGAGCTTTCACTGTCCTTATTGTCTGGCCAGATTGAATGTGTCAACATTAAACTCAAGACAAGCCCGGCATTATGATTAGCCAAACTTCCTTTTGAGCACAATCCTGCTTGAATTCAAATTTCCCCGACCTGACGGTGCATGATTCCAACAGTGTGGAACAAAGCTCTTACACATCAAAACAAAGGTAAAATCTGACAAGAGACAATTAATGGTTCCCACTCTCTATGACTCCTTCTGATAGGTTTTCCTATAGGCATGACATCAGATAGGGAGAGCTAAAGGTCCTGAGATCACTATTTTATCATTCTAAGCAAAAAGGTTTTTCCTTTCCAAACCAGTGAGAATTCAATTAAATTTTAAATTAGGGGCTCAGTTGGTTAGGAATACAACTCTTGGTTTTGGCTCAGGTCTCAGTTTGTGAGTTCAAGGCCCACATCAGGCTCTATGCTGATGGCATGGAGCCTGCTTGGAATTCTCTCTCTCCCTCTCTCTCTCTGCCCCTCCCCTACAAAAACAAACAAACAAACAACAAAAATGTACTTGTCTTTAGGGAGAAAAAAAGGCCAAGCATATAAATTGATGATTTCAGAAAGAATACAAATAGCACCCGCCCCACCACCACCAAAAAAGAAAAAATCTCATCAATCTCATCAATAATGGTGATATGCAAATTCCCATCATATGCACCTTGCTCTGCTGTGAATGGGTTCCAGGTTTGCCCAGACCTGGGCCGGACCGGAACCTTTGGTTGACTGGCTCTAACAGCAAGCATCCTCATCCGCTTTCCTCAGTGCACCACACTACTAGAACATGCTAGGTGTTCCACGACACGAAAAAGTTAGGCAACTTTGATTAACGTCTTTGATTTTCAACCAATAAAATAATGTCTGTAGGGTACTTAGCAAAGTGCTGGACACATCATAACAACTCAGAACTAACATTACCTGCTTTAGACTGAATGATATATGCCACCCAATAGCCCGTTAGCAGTTGTGAGAAGCACTTTATCCGCATTTTCCCTCCTGCCAAATGCAGCTGGTATATGCTAACCCACTACTCACTAGAGGAGTTTTAACAAAACCGGTGCAAGGTAGGTATTATTAAATACGTGGAGGAACTGGTCTAACTGCAGGCCTGTTCCAGCACAACTCTGAGTTGGGCGCGTGCTCCTGTTACTGACTTCTAGGTCATAGGGCAGGTAATACTGTCTCATCTCGTCCTCTACAAAGTAAAAATTTGCATATCACACAACAAAAGTGCAGAAGCTAAGTACTATATCCTCTAGTTCGTGATGCCCCAAGCAGCAGGTCCTACAGTAAGAGCCTTAGAAACAGCTACATGCCACATAGCGTGCCATCTGAAGAACAGACACATTTGTATGATCTACTGAATAGCTCGCTTTAAGACTTGATCATTGATCATTCCCCTGCTCCCTGGAAGGAAGAAGGGAAATGATGGACAGTAAAAAGGGGAGAGAAAAGGAGACGTTAAGTCATATCCAAAAGAAACACATATAAAATGATTTGACAGCAACAATTTGTGAGTCAACAGGGAGGCTTGGTACAGTGAAGTGCAGTGAATCAAAATGATCAAATGATTTTATTAGTTTTGTTTTATTAATCAGATCTATTACCTTTTTTTTATGATCAGAGAAAAACAAAATAATTATAATCAGTTTATCAAGACAGACCCTGGTGGAAAATATACTCGATTCCCTGATTCCACTCCAGCCAAGCTATAACCACTGCCCCTGGACTAAGAAACTTAGCCTCCTAATTCATTCACACCTCATAGGGAGGCCACTGGATGCAGCAAACGAAGGTTTCGCATAAAACAACTTCAGGACATCAAGAAGAAAACTAAAGTGTGAGCTATCGTATTTAAAAAGCACTGGAGATGGACACTGCTCAAAGCTGAGGAGGAAAAAAAATCTTAATTTATCTTCAAGCCCCAGACTGTAAATATACTGCCAGCACTCACAGCAGAAGCCTTTCTCACACCACCGCCCTCTTTCCCAAGCCCATGAACCTCACCTGGAGTAATCACATTCTCAGTGGGAGAGAGGGGATTCAGTTACTGTGATAGCTAATTCCTGGACCTCCCCGAAGCAAAGACGAACAGTCATTATAAGCCATTCCAAATTATAGATGGGCACTCTGTGATGTAGACTATTGTAGACAGGGCTGAGACAATTACCAAATGAAAGAAATATTATTATTTTAAGAAATCTAACATTTTAATACAATGTGAAAAATGATGAGGGAATAATAAATGGAGTACATAAAAAGAGCTAATAATAAAAAAGAGCTTGGTGAGAAATCCCGCTGTAATATTTGCATTTACCCTGAAACTAATGCCATGCCATTTCTGAATGCAAATAATTCACGAGAGGAAGCAAAATGAGGATGTTAATAATCATTTTTCCCTTAATGAGAAGCTGTTCTTTGACTGAAAGGTGCTTTAAGATGGACTAAGTGAGGCTTAACAAAAGAGTTCCTTTTTGGGGAAAAGCATAAATGAAAGTAGTTGAGTTTCATTCTGGGATTTAAAGGGAGCAGCATTAACATCATCACCACAAATATTATTTCTACATTTTTAAATAATAAAAATTCACCTTGTCAATTTAAAATTCCTCCTTGTGCTGATTTTAGCTCAAAGTGGTATTTCTTGTGGGGTTTCCAGGCATTAAAAGCATCTTTCAGTATTTCTTTTAGCCATGTCAAATTTCTGCTACTTTTAATAATAATAACTAATGCTAACTGACTGCTTACTACTGGCCAGGTACTGTCCTATGAGTTTGACAAGGGTCACCCTCATCTTAGAGCTAATGAAACTCCCAGAGACAGGGGTGAAACTTATCCAAGGACACCAGCGAGTAAGCAGAATTTATTTAAACTCAGGAGACCCACTGCCCTTTCCACCTTGGTAGCTACATCCATCCCTTTTGATGTTATGAACAGACCCAAGTGGCCTGAGCAACGAGCTATGAAGACTGACATGCAATGACATCTGCACACAATGTAAAGCCTAGAGACGCTGTTCTTTTCACACTGAGCTTAGAGTCGGTCTTCTCTTTCCCCTTCCTTCAAGTAGGGTGCAAAGTAAGGGGGGGAAATGCAGAAAAACAGGAGAAGTTTTAAAAACCCAGCCCCAATTATATATCTGTGGCTCTATATTTACCTCACTCGGTGTGATTTATCCCAAGGTTTAATGGCCTGACTCCCCATGTCACTACAATGGAGGAAATTTATATTACTGAAATACTTCCAACTCAACAGCAAACCATTTCAATATATTTTCCTGCTGACTGCATTGCTACCAAATCAGTATGGTACAGGGGTTGATAACACGAGTCTTACAGTCAAGGTATATTGGGAGACAATTCTCCATGGGTCTCTCACATTTCTGCACGTCTTTCAAGCTACGGTACTGACTGACTTTGTTCTGAACTGTCTTTGCAAGCGTGATTAAATAGCAAACATCCTTGGAAGACTGAGATAGCTAGCATTTCTCTCCAGAGTAAAAGCTAGCCACCCTTACTGTCTATTACGGAAGATCTGTTTTCCTCAGCTCAGGGTTCCTGTCCTATAATGCAGCTCACTGCATGTGCAAGTGACACCCAGCCCTCTTCTCAAGGAACTGGGACTTAAGGAAATGCTGACACTATGAGTACTGTTGTTAATATGAATAATAAAGTCCTCTGTCTCTGATCCAAGTGTTTCAAGTCTTCTGTCAGCACCCATGACACAGGCTAACTTGTTTAGCTTGCAAGGAAGTTAGTCTCAAACTCCAGAGCTCTTGACAAGGCCCATATTGGAATCCTAGTTCTTTTCTTTACTAATTATATGATATTAAGAAGGTTATTTAAACTCTCTAAGCCTCAATATACTCCACTGTCAGGTGGGGTCATCCTTAAGAGTTTAATGCTATATGGTGTAATATATATTATCTTACACATGCATTAGCATAATGCCAGGCACAAAACACGTGCTCAGTAAATTTACCAACTATGGCTGTATTATAATGAAGGAATCACTAGGAATGAGGAACCCAATTCTAGCCCATATTCTGTAAGGCCTCAGAAGTCACTTAACTCATCCAGGACTTGATTTTATCCTCCGTAAAATGAGACAGCTAGGTGAGTTGATCTCTAAGGTTCCTGATAGCTTTAAATTCTGAAATTTTGTTTCAACTTCTCCTCACCATCTTCCTTCTCTTGTCTTAAAAGCAGTTTCTCTCAACAAAATTTTTTTTTAATTTATTTTTGAGAGATACAGAGACAGAGTGTGAGCAGGGTTGGGGCAGGGAGAGAGGGAGACAGAGATCCAAAGCAGGCTCCAGGCTCAGATCCTGACACGGGGCTCAAACTCACAAACTGTGAGATCATGACCTGAGCTGAAGTCGGGGACACTTATCCGACTGAGCCACCCAGCTCCTCCTCTCTCACCAAATTTTTAGAGGTAACAGATCCAGCACAGAACCTGATTGAAGCTAGAACCAAGCCCCAGCTCCAATCCAAAGGAGAAAAGTCTTACTGCTGCAGGAGAGGGATTTGCTTTGCTAAGGCCAGCTGAAGATGAAGCCAGTACTGGTGTTACTTTATAAACCAAAAAAAGTCTTGCCAATCGTAGCCATTTCTGTTCTCTCTAACCCACACCCAACTAGCTTTTCTGTTGCAGCTAAAACAAGGGCAGAGACTATGAAAATGTAGAAGAGGTTTTGGATATCAGAAATAATAAATAGAATCAATAATTGGACTTGTTGCCTAATGTGATATGGCATGTGAGCAAAATGATGAGAAGTTCTAGCTTTTCTATCCAGCTCTGTACACAACAGACTGTGTGACCCAAATTAATCTATTGACTCTCTCTAGGTCTCAGTACCCTCACTGTAAGGACACTGGATCAGATAATTCCTGAGGTCTCTTCTGACCTCAGACTTTATAATTCTATGATTAACTAATGCCACTAACACTTTCACCTCCCTGAATAATTTAGCTGAAGAAATGACTAAATTTATCTTAGCTCAACTGCAGGCAGAGGGATCAAATTAAGTGGCAGGAAATTTTTGTACATACCAGGAGTGTGTAAGCAGAGACCTACAACTGTCATCTTGATCTAGAATCCACGTTAGTCTCAGTGTCAGGTCTGGGTCCTAAGTGACAAGTCTACATGCATCTGAGTATTCCACTCTTGACATACTTGTCCATATCAAGTGGCTTTTCCAATAGCAGTGATGCCCTTGCTCATTTCCACTGATAAATACCTACATTGGTCTTTTGGGACTCAAGACATATACTCATGAAACAACTGGAAGGGCTAGCACAAGCATAGAAAACGGTCTCAAGGAACACAAAGTAGACCAGTCAATGATTAAGCCCCAACAATTATCTTATTAGCAACAATCTCTAACCAACCAACATCAGGAAAATATACCACTTTGTAATAATTGCAATGGAAAAACAAATAGGTTTCTTCCCATAGCACATCATTGATATTTTTAATGCTCAGCAAGATATATACTTTTTAATATCTCTGCCATGACTAAACTAATTTCTTCTGGACTACATCATTTTTATCTTTGCACCTACCCCTGTTATTCAATGTATATAGTACTTTGGGGTTTAGCATACTTGACTTTAAGTTCTGGCTTTGCTATTTGCTAACTGTGTGACTCTGGGCAAGTTACTTAACCTCTCAGAGTCTTAGTTATTCCACTGGTGCAATTAACATAATAATACCTACCTCACAGAGGGGTTGTTAGAATTTATTGAGTCAACTTTTAAAGTGTCAAGTACATTGTCTGACAAATAATGAGATTTAATATATTGTAGTTTTTACTATAGCAGATAATCAATACATATTTATTGAGTAACAGTTATAGTTTCCTGATTGTTTTCTGTGTACCAGGCCCTAAGGTGTTATTTCACACAGCACTATATAAAGGAAGTACCATGATAGCCCTCATTTGAAAGATAAAGACCTGAGAACAGAGAGCTAAACTGAAATGCTTCTGTAGGTTCAAAAGTCAGGAAACAGTGGAGCCAGAATTTAAACTCAGGTATTCTAGCTCCACAGCCCACGCTCCTAATAACACACAATATTACCTCCAAATGAATGAATGATTTGATTTCAAATAGAGCTAGGCAGCCAGAAGAGATTACGAGATGATTTATTATATACTTTAGTTTTAAGACAAGTTCCCATATCCTTATCTGGAACTAGATAGAGACCCACATTTATTAAATTTCTTTTACCGGTTTTCATAATCCTGAATAAGACATGGAAGAGTAGTCTACTCCAGTAATTAGCATACAAATATTTCTACGTATTTGTGACCTCCAGTGTCCATAGACAGGAAGAATAATTAGAAAAGTCACTAAATCTCCTATAGTTTATATTTCAATTTCACAGAAACTAGTTAACTATCATGTAAATGGGTTTTTCTCTGTAAAGGTATTAGTTGAAATCATCCCTGGTAAAAAAAAAAAGAATGAAAGGTAAAATTCTAACTTAGAGATGGAACTAAAATACAGCCTTCTTACGAAAAACCATTATTAAGTATACTGAAGAAAATCTTTTCAGTAAAAAAGACAACATATTTTTAACAGAGTTTGAAGAATTCATTTGCTAACAATTCTTTGTAGTAAATCTTTGGCCCTCTTCCTATATTTTAAAGCTTTTTCCTTTGTTTTTCTTTGAAGATAGAGCAAAGTGGGTTATAAATCTCCATATTATAACAAATGCATTCTGATATTATTCATCTACTAGAAAAATCTTTTCATACTTTAGGTTAAATAATAAAACTACAATTCAAGATGCAACATCATTCATCATTCCAAGACACAAACACACACACACACACACACACACACACACACACACAAAGAATGACTTCATTGTTCTCACTGTTTTATGGAAGAGAACCCAAAACAGGAGAAGAAAAGTTTTTGTCCAAGATCAGAGAAGAAATAACTACAATAAGATGGGCCTGTCTACTCAATGCCTCATTCAAGTCTGCAGAAGAAACAAACCTAAAACACGTAGAATGATTCAAATAGAAGTTTCTTTCTCATTTGCATAACAGATTGAGATAGATGTTCTCAGTTAGCGGGTAACCCTCCATACGGTAACTCAGAGACCCAGGCCCCTGCCAACTTGTGGCTCAGCCATCCCTTAGTACCTCATCAGGGTCTGCTTGCAGCTGGGAGAATGGGAAACAGAATAAAAGTGGGCATACCCTTCCTTAAAAGGCCCAAAAATAGCACACATAACATCTATCCCATTCACGTTCTATTGGCTGGAACTTGAACATATTGTAACACATCAGATCTAAAAGAGGGCAATGTAGTCTAGCACAGGAAAAATAAGAAATAAGCATTTTATGGATAGATAATGTCTTTCCCACACTTTGAATATCCTATTCCATGTGACTCCAGAATTGAAAGAATTCAGATGCAGAGAATTTCTAAGGAGTCTTCCATTACATCTTTTCAAACATTCTAAACCACTCCAAGAAATAATTTAGTCATTGTACAATGATATAATATTGGATAACTGTGATCAAAATACATTTTCTTTTTGTTGTATGCAAATAAAACCTTTTCATTTAGGACAAATTTTGCCAGAGTTCTCTTTTGTTTTACCAGAGTAACAATACTTAAGAATCAGGGAATTAGAAATGTTATTTTAAAATTATCTGATCCAGGCACCTGCATGGCTCAGTTGGTTAAGCATCCGACTCATGATCTCAGCTCAGGTCCTGATCTCAGGGTCTTGAGTTCAAGCCCAGCATTGGGCTCTGCACTGGGCATGAAGCCTACTTTAAAAAAACAAAATTATCTGATTCATTGTTCTACATTCAGTAAGGTTAATACCTACAGCATTCTATTTTAACGGAAACACTTTTTCAAAGATGTGCAAAGGAGATTCTAGCAAGTCCTAGTATGCCCAACAACCCTGTCAGGAAATTCTTTCTTGTTGCTAATTTAAATTTGTTATCCTATAGCTTAAGCCCAGTTCCTTTTAGATTTTTCTTAGACATAAAAAACAGATGTTCTTTTATCCTTAGTATATTACACATTCCCACATTTCTACATTTAGACTTGTCCCTAGCAAACTGAATAATCCCAGAACCTTTTCCCCACAGGTCCCATGCCCAAGCCTTTTAATTGTATTTACGGCTCTCCTTAGAAATCTCTCCAACTTTCTCATGTTCCCTTTAAGTCGTCATGGTCCAGAATGAGGTCTTTGTAATTTAATCAATTTGTATAAATACCTGCTCTATGAGAGTACGGCATACATAGAGAGAAAATGAACCTAATTCCCAAGAAAATATTATTCTATCAACAATAAAATAAAATCTCATCACTATATTTTGTTTTTTTCATGCCAGTTGCTGCATTCACATTTGTCATCCCCCTTATGCAGAAGTCTTGGCTCACAATCCACGTTTCCAGTTACAGAACTGGCAAAGCCACATACTCCCTTCTCAACACACCCTTATCTCAGAAAAGTCAACACTTTTCTCCATAAATGTTGGGAATCTTTCACATTTCTACAACCAAGACACTTAAAATATTTCACATTCACATAGCCTCTTTACAGTTTGCAAAAAGAATATATGTGTTCTTATTAACTCTCACAATAACCCTCTGAAGTAAATGACACATCTTCATTTGAAGGACAAGGAACCTGGGAGTAGAGTTTATGTGGTTTGCCCAACATTGCTTAGGCGTAGGTGGCAATTGTATATCACTAGCTCAGAGCACTTACGTACAAATCTATGCTTTTGCAGCCCATAGAGGGGAACGATTGATTTCTTTCTTTGGTTTTAAATCTGCTGCCTAAGAATCTTAATAGAAACAAGTAATTCTTGAAAGTAAAAAGATGTTGTATGAATTATATCAATAAAAACATGTGATTTGAAAAGTATCTCCTATTATTAAAGGAGAGTGCTTAAATATAACTTCAGTGTCTTAAGACTGATCTTCATACAAAAATTTCAAAAGATATTGGTCTTGACCATGGTTCAACAAATGTGTGATTGCATGTATTCCTGGAAGGGGGTAATGTGTTTGGTACTCTAGCATAAATGCTTTGTAAATGTGCATGTGAGCAAAACCTCATTATTCATTATTCTTGTGTAATCATTTGTGGAGTTTTTCAGAGCTTTCCAAAACTCAATCACATGTTCATAAAAAGAAAATCCCATGCATGCAAATATCAGTCAGTCTTGATAAAAGACAGCAAACTTTTCTAACATAAATCTTTTTTTTACAGCTAAGGTGTTTAAGAGGGTTTTTTTTCATCTTTTCAGAAAAACTTGTTAAATAGAAATTAAAATGCATTTTATGAAACCTTGAAAACACACTATTTAATTCAAATTTCAAAGACAAATTAATTTCATATATATAGCTATATAAATAAATATATATGGCTTATTTTTTTTTATTAATTTATTTATTTTGAGAGAGAGCGATTGGGGAAGGGGCAGAGAGAGAGGGAGAGAGAGAATCCTAAGCAGGTTCCATGCTGCCAGTGCAAAGCCCAATGCAGAGCTTGAACCCACGAAACACAAGATCATGACCTGAGCTGAAACCAGGAGTTGGGACACTCAACCGAATGAGCTACCCAGGTCCCCCATATATGACTTATTTTTCAATAGAAAATCAAGTTTATTAATTTGGAACTTTTCAGGTATTTTTTGCCAATGATAATACCATTATTATCTACTAATCTTCCATCCAAGTGAGAGTAACAGTACTTAAATTAGACCAAACCTTGCTTAGCCCATGTTTGTATAAGTTTTACTTGGCTGTCTGAGTTAGGAGGCACACATGATTTTCAAAGACTCTCTCCTTATTATCCACTTGATTTAATAAAATTCCTCTTTGGGGAAAGATTCTGCGATCGAGTAATTTTTATCAATACATACTTCCTTTTTATCATTGTGTTAGAAGACTCACAATATGGAATTTCCTTTCCAGGGCTATACAACACTTTAAATCCTTAACAACTAATAGATTTTAATTTCCTTCAGTATACTCTGGACAATGCATATTTTAATTATGTTTGTATGATTTATCTTGGGATTTTTGCTTGAAAATAAGCCTAGAAATAGATATTATATACTTGGTATTCATTTTTAATCTAATTATATGGCAAACTTATTAGCCTACAAGAGATTCATTTAATTTTGCAACATAATTTAACATTCTTATTCTGAATTGTTTTGTAGATTTAGCTTTTGTCTTAATTAGAAGTAACTTGGAAGTAATTCTATGAGAAGATGAATATAAATTTAGAATTTTTTTAATTACTACACCCAAAGGAGAAACTTAAAAACTGTTTTTTGGTTAATATGCTATTATCACATTATTGCCTCTTCTGCTACTTTTTATTTAATTAAAATACTGTAATTTTAATAATAATTTTAAATATTTAAATGGGTGTTTATGCCTATCAAATGTTAATGTTATTTATTTCATGCTAACATGTATGTATTGTCCTAAAAATGTATGTTTTAAACCAAATTTAAATCTTGACTGTAGGGGCGCCTGGGTGGCTCAGTCAGTTAAGTGTCTGGCTTCGGCTCAGGTCATGATCTTGCAGTTCGTGGGTTCGGCCCCGCATCAGGTTCTGTGCTGCTAGCTCAGAGCCTGGAGCCTGTTTCAGATTCTGTCTCCCTCTCTCTCTGCCCCTCACCCACTCGTGCTCTGTCTCTGTCTCAAAAATAAACTATATAAAAATTTAAAAAAAAAAACTTGACTGTAATTTTTTAAATTTTTTTCTTAAGATTTATATATTTTTGAGAGAGAGAAAGAGAACACGCACAAGCAGGGGAAGGTAGAGAGACACAGAATCCAAAGTAGGCTCCAGGCCCTGAGATGTCTGCACAGAGCCTGACACGGGGCTTGAACTCACGAACTGTGAATCATGACCTGAGCCAAAGTTGGACACTTAGCCAAATGAGCCACCCAGTTGCCTCGACTGCAATATTTCATATTAAAGTTAAAGAATGGAATAAATCACTACAAGTTTTTCAAACAGAAAAAGAACCTGCTCTGAGTTTCACAAGGTATTCGTTTTAGGCCCTAACACCCTTAACTGAACTTCCCAAGGTAGGGTAATATTTGCAAACAAGTCTGTCATTGAGTGAAGAGCTTAGCTGTGAGGGAATAAATTCGGCAACAGAAATATCTAGCTAGATGTATAATATAATTTCACACTTACAGAGTTTGCTACATGGAAATGACCTTCCCCTTTCAATTTGGTTGTGCTGTCCTTGGGCACTTGCCATTTAATTTTGGGTTACTCATGCCTTGGAAGTTAGAGAAAACAACACAAAAGAATAACGCTGAAACCAAGCTTCTGAAACCATGGAATTATGGATCATGAAGATAGGATGTGAAATTCCAATTACGCTATATTCGTTTACAGTGCTGCCGCAATAAGCTTACATAAAGAATGGTTGGGGATATTCACTGGTCTATGCATTGCTATGTAGTAGAAATATTGATATCTTAAAACCAAGTCAGTTTGTACCACAATCACTAATTAAGCAACATCGTCTCAAGTTCTGCCATATTAATAATTAACTTTTATGGAAGCTATAATTTCTGAGCCAAAATGATGGCGCAAAACAGTTACAGATGCAGGTACAGCTGTTTTTCTGTAAATCAATGTTTAACATGATCCACTGTTGAAGGAAAGAAAAAAAAAACCACTGGGAGAAATGCCTTTAAATTAATAGATTTATTCCAAGAACTTTTTTTTTTTTTACATCTTTTCATTTCTATCTCAGACATTGGTGAAAGATGGAGTAGGAAGAAATAACAGAGTACTGGCACCTTCCTTTCCAGAAAGAAAAACATGGGCTTATCCACAGAACTTTATAGCATGGATGTAAATGACTAACTAATAATGATAGACGGAACAATGTCACAGGTGATAGGGCAATTGTAATTAACTTTACTGTCATATATAAGTGACAGATAATAGAGACCCTTCACCACCTTGGAGATTTACAGAACAAAACGCCTGTGTGTAATTTAGCAAATACATATTTTTATAGAGGAGATTTACCATGTGTTAATTAGGAGGCAGTTTCAAGGATTTATTGCAGCAGAAGAGAAAAGATGCATCCAGAGTGGGTAAACAGAGTAAAAAGAGAAAAAAGGTCAGGAATGGGAATTTGGCTAATTAAAAGGAAAAGGCAGGCATGTGGGTGGAAGACCAGATAAAATGGGAAAGTATTTTTCACAGGAGATATCCAGGTATGTCATCTGTAAAGCACACACCTTTGTTAGTTAGCAGGTTAAATACATATTCCTCCTCCAGTCTATGCATTAGATTCTGCTTCTGATCAGGTAATGAATAACTTCATATGCTAGTAAATACTACACTAGGAATCTCACACCAATGGTGCCTAGCACAACTCTGGATTTCCTAAGGATTTCCAGCTAATTAGAAGGCAGTTAAGTATGCACGTTTTGGATAAGGGTTTTATCACCTTATAGAATCACTGATGTATTTAGGACTTGAAGCCTGATTCCTTAGATAAAAATCTATCTAATCTAAGCTAATGAGTTGACAAAGAAGCACAAAAATTATATGTGAAAATAAGTTCGGCTTCTTGACAAAAAAAGAGAGGGAGAGAGAGAAAATCAGTATCAAATCTTTCATCTTGAAATTAAATCTGTTGCTTTAGATTTTTTTTTCTTTTTTTTTCCTTTCTTCTTCTTTTGATGAAAAGCTGAAAACTTAAAGCACAAAGGTTTTACCAGCCCAGCAAGCAGATTCATGGCCTAAATAAATCCCTGAAAATTGTCCAGGTTCCCATTCTTCTTTAACACTAGAAGAGGCCAGACTGGGGCAGGCATTTCATGGAAGTCTCAGATCTCTGCCACATTACTTACATTGTGTGGGAAAAGAGCCTTGGCCAGATAAAGGCTTCTCGTTAATTTATAAGGGTAATGATGTTTTCCATTCAGCATGCAAGATGTACACAGATGGGCCCTATGTTTCTTGATTTCCACTCTACAAGACATCAAGTGCAATGCTTTGCACTGGATTCCTGGTGGGAGAGGTAGAAAGGAGATTTTTCATGCTCCTTATAGAAGCTGAAGGATAATAACTCAGGAAGAGTCACTTACAGAGTTTAGGGAACATTGGTGGCTGCTTCATTGTTCCTTTCACGGCAGGCTAGAGGGCAAAAGTTTATCAGAAGGGGAGAAAAAAAACTGAGGGTGAAATGGAACTGAAAAGAAATTCAAATATGCTTAAATGAAATTTTCTCTGGGGCTTTAATTCTAGTCTTTGATTCACATTCTTCTAAAAAAATAAGT
The DNA here is from genome assembly GCA_028646485.1 of Cryptoprocta ferox. NCBI lineage: Eukaryota > Metazoa > Chordata > Mammalia > Carnivora > Eupleridae > Cryptoprocta > Cryptoprocta ferox. The sequence goes on from CM053570.1 coordinate 35,955,630, forward strand.
GTTTTAAAAATGGCAGTCCTTTTGTATCCTTCATTTAATCATAAACCTTTGACTGTGGGTATTGTTAATAACATTAAATATTAGACTTACATTGTTAGCTTAATAGTAAGTGGAAAAGATGGCTTTCTAATTGTATGATTTTTCTCACTCAAGCCTTTTCTTTTAATAAGTCAGTTTAAAAATTCAAGAGACAGACTAATATTAGGGTACTTACTAGAGGAACTACTCATCCAAGAAAGCATAGCCAGTGCAAATCATTTAAAATTTAGAAATTAATGAGTTCTACTAAGTTTATCCTTGAAAATTATTAAAATGCTACCTAAAATGTATATTAATTAGACATACAATACCTTAAGTTTCTTAAATATTGTAAGCCAGTTTTTAAAAAACATTTGAAAGTAAACCAAATAGAATTCACACTCACTCTCTATAGAACCTTCAACCCTCTATCAAATAAATTTTAAACTAGGTTGTTTATTATATAAAATAACTGTACTGAAGTGTTACATTTAACAGCAATTTATTACTAGTCAGGGGTTTTTAATAGAATTTTTTTAATTTTTTTTTTTTACTTTGAGAATTTCTAACTCTCATTCTACTTTATTAAGTAGAATCTACAGGTTTCCTCTTACATATCTGTGGTCCCACAAGTAACTGACCTAGAGTCATGGATACTTTCTAGTCTGATGTGTTATCTAGTCAAATCAGTTTCATGAGTAATGGTTCAAAGTTCTGAAATGTTGACATAATGGTTTATAGAAAGAGTGTTTAGGGATATTCAGTGCTTTGTGTACAATACCGTAGAAGTATTGGCATCAGAAAACTAAGTCAATCTGAGCAAATTTATATCTACACAGCTTTTCTCTTAGTAAAAGGAAGACATATCTATATTTATGGTAGCACCATTTTTGTAACAAAGTTCCTCTCAATTATAGATGATATAATCTTATAGTTAGAATGGCCATTTGCCTAGGTTCTAGGTAATAGATTGAAAGTGGAAGTGATACATATGCCAGTTTGAGGCTTTCTCCCTGCAAACCAATGTGCATGTGCTCCCAGGTTCTTTATTCTCTGTGGCTGGGACATGGTAACAACTGTGGCAGCCACTGTGGACCCAGAGAAGGTAGCTATGGACCAAGGGTGGCAGCATCTTCTTACCAGCCATGCATCTCAAAACTCTGGACTGTTGTAAGAGAAATAGTTTGATCATTTAACCACTGCTTTGGATTCTCTTTATTAAAAACTTATTTACCTCTGTTATAGCTGAGCCCCACACCAATTCCAAGAGTGAAAGATACCATGCCTTAACTTGTAAGGTTTTAGACCAAACTCAGTAGATTTCCTTGATGCATGTGAAAGTTTTTGGGGTTTCAGACATGAATAAATAACTAGTGCAAAGAAACTGTAATTCCCATCAACTACAATATCTAGTTGAATTCAAAAATTAAATGAAACTGTCTTTCAACACCATTTTATTTCATTTAATTATAAAATGAAAATTATAAATTTTCTTTTTTTTAATTTTTTTAAATTTATTTATTTTTGAGAGACAGAGCGAGACAGAGCATGAGCGGGGGAGGGGTAGAGAGAGAAGGAAACACAGAATCTGAAGCAGGCTCCAGGCTCTGAGCAAGCATTCAGCACACAGCCCAGTGCGGGTCTCAAACCCACAAAGCGTGAGATCATGACCTGAGCTGAAGTCAGATGCTCAACTGACTGAGTCACCCAGGTGCCCCTAAAAATTACAAATTTTTGAACAAAATGTTATTTTTTTAATTTATTATTTGAGAAAGAGAGAGAACACAAGGATGACCAGAGTAGGGGCAAAGAGAGAGAAAGAGAGAGAATCCCAAGCAGGCTCCATGCTATCATCCCAGAGCCTGACCTGAGAGCATGACCTGAGCTGAAATCAAGAGTCAGATGCTTAAATAAATGATTGAGCCACTCAGGTGCCCCTTCAAAATGTTCTAATGATACAGGGAAGTTGAGCAAACTGAATAAAATTTTAGACTAGTACCTCAAAGGTAAAGATGGAGCTAGAACTAGCAGATGAAAAGATGTATGTGATTACTCTTATTTTATATCTTGACCTTACTTTGATTGAATTTCATAATGGTCTCACATTAGATCCCATGGATCATAAAGATTATGTCTATTAAGACACAAAGACATGACCCCTCTAAGAATTCTCAAACCAGACTAGTTTTCTTCAAATTAGAATCTGGCAAATTACTCAGCAGTCATTAAATACTTTATACATGTAAAGCACTACTGATACAGAAATAATAATAATAATAGGTGCTAGTTGGGAATATTCACTATATCCATTAAATACTATAATAATTGCTTGATATATATTCTCAAATTTAACTCTCACACAGCTCTAGGAAAGAGATAATATTCTCATGATTTCAATGGTGAGATATTAAGTGTCAGAGGTAAAGATGTGAATCCAGATCTTTCTAATGCCCAAACATGTGCTCTGTTCCACTAGCCTATACTGCCCTACAGGTGCTTACTACAGTATACAATAAATAATAAAAGGTATAAAGTTTCATGAAAGCATAAAACTAATATGAATTAATATTAATAATATGTAACATTTGCTTGAGCAATTATGCTGTGACACTTTTTAAACACTTTCTACAAATTATAAAACATAATCTCTACTAAATCTCTAAGAAGCAAGTATTATTCCCCATTTAATACACAAGGAAATTAAGAAAGACGAAAACAAAATAACTTATCAAACATCAAACCGTTGGGATGCCTGGATGGCTCAGTCGGTTAAGAGTCTGACTCTTGATTTCAGCTCAAGGCATGATCTCACAGTCATGAGATCAACTCCCGCATCAGACTCTGCACTGAACATTGAGCCTGCTTAAGATTCTCTCTCTCCTTCTCCCTCTCCCCCTTCCCTGCTCGTTTTCGTTCTCTCTCTCCCTCTCCCTCTCTCTCTCTCTCCCTCTCTCTCTCTCTCTCTCTCTCTCACACACACACACACACACACACACACACACGAGTACAAAAAAAAAAAAGGCAAAAAAAAAGGTCAAATAGCTAATAGGTAATGGATCCACAACTGAAACTCAAGAAATCTCTTTCTAGGGTCTACACATTTATGTCAAGACTACTGCCCACAGCCACACAAGTAATGCTCTGCACAACTCTTGGAAACATCATTCAGTGATCACAAAGAACTTTGCATAATGTGGCAAAGATATTGGACTTAGTCTGTAATACTGGTGAACCACTGCATTGCTCTGTGGTTTGAAAAGAATGAATATGTTTTAGAATGATTACTCTGAGACAAGGGAAGGATAGATTCCCAGGAGTTTAAGTTATCAATGTCATAGTTCTATATGAAACAGTAAAAATAAATGCTAAAAACCTTAACTATGACAACAAAAGTGGGAAAAAAATGGGTCTCGACTTCATTAATCCAGACAGAGAAGTGGAGGAAGGTGTTCAGAATTGCGTGTATAGATTTGGAGGGGAATATGATTGATGACTGAGGTGTGCAAGCTGTAAAGAGTCTGAGGTTCTATGGCACTGTTGAAAGAGATGGTTAGTAGACAGATGGACATGTGGCTCCAGGTATGAGTTTGAACAGATTAATAGCGTCACCAAAAACATAGGTGGCAATACCATGGGTTTTCATAAATAATCCAGGGAATGAAAGAAGTGAAAGACAAGATTTGGGGATAAAACTGTGTAGAGCAGGGGCACCTGGGTGGCTCAATCGGTTAAGTGTTCAACTTCAGCTCAGGTCATGATCTCACGGTTTGTGAGTTCAAGCCCTGCATTGTGCTCTGCACTGACAGCTCAGAGCCTGGAGCCTGTTTCAGATTCTCTGTCTTCCTCTCTCTCTCTCTCTCTCTCTCTCTCTCTCTCTCTCTGCCCCTCCCCCACCTGTGCTCTATCTCTCTCTCTCTCTCTCTCTCAAAAATAAATATTTAAAAAAAATTTTTTAAAAAGAACTATGTAGACCAGTTACAGTTAAGAAAAAGTGAAGAAAGAGTTTTCCTTGAAAATAAATAATAGGAATGGTCATAGAGGTATAAAGAAAATAAGAAAAAATGATGACACGGAAGAATCAGATGCTGGCTACACAGAAGGCAAGTAATCAGATTGGACCCACTCAAGAATTGGTCAACTTAGGAAATTATTTGAGACCACAAGTAAGGGGAGTTGTAGTAAAGTAAATAACACAATTACAACCTAGATCAAAATATCAGTTCATTCCTTAATTATGTCTCAAAGACATCAACAAGTAGTTACTGAGTATCCACAATCCTCTCAACATTCAATCAGGTGTTACAGATATGACAGTAAACAAACTTGCAGTCTACGAGGTGAAATGGTCGGGAATAGGCATGAATAACACAGTATTAAGTAATACAGTAAGAGTAAATATGAGGTTTTATTAGTGGAGCCCATTTGGGGATACACAAATTAGTCTGGTGTGACAGGGGTCATGAGAAGCAAAGACTTCTGGGTGGTAGGGGTAATTTCTAAAAGGAAGAATATATTCCAGTTTGCCACTGTGTAGAAGGCTAACTGATGTCCTACCATATTGTAGTCACCAGAACTTGTGAGTATGTTATCTTACATAGCAAAGGGACTTTGCAAAGATGATTGTTAAGCATTTTAGGATGAGATTATCCTTTATTATCCATGTAAGTCAAATATAATCACAGGAGTCATTATAAGAAAGACAGAGACAGACACAGCGAGAGAAGAGGAACAGGGCAAGAGAAAAAGTAGATGTATATCAAGAAATTATTACAGTATTTAATGAATATAGTAAATATCACCAAATAGTATCCATTATTATTATTTCTGTATCAATAGCGCTTTGCATGTATAAAGTATTTAGTGCATGCTAAATAATTTGCCAGGCTGTAATTTGGAGAAAACTAGTCTGGTTTGAGACCACTTAGAGGGGTTGTGTCTTTATGTCTTAACAGAAGTAATCTTCACAATCAGTAGCAAAGTCACAAAAAGACTTGAAGATGCTCCACTGCTGGCTTGAAGGTGACGGAAGAGACCACAAGACAAGAAGTGCAAGCAAGCTCTAGAATCTGGAAAAGGCACGACAACAGATTTTCCTCTGGAGCCTCCAGAAGGAACACAGGCTTAATGACACTTTGACTTTAGCTCAGTGAAATACATTTCCAACTTGTGACCTCCAGGACTATAAGATAATAAATTTGTGTTGTTTAAACCACTGAATCTGTGGTAATTTGTTGCAGCAGCAATAGCAAAAAAAGAGGCAATAGGGAGAATTAATTCCACCCAGAGTAAACAATACCAAAGGATAGAGGTGGGAGAGTTTACATTTACCATTCTGAGCCATAATTCTCAATATGGTTGTGATATCATGGGATCCCCAATCATGTTGGCCAATGCCGCTGAAATACTCTCGGAAACATTTTACTATCGACATCCTCCTACACGAATTGTCCAAACTTGGTCATCTACAAATGTGCACAGATTAAACAGTTTAGCAACATTAGGAATAAACTGCACTATCTACATAATCCATACCCACCACACCCACTACTCTTCTTTATCACTTCATGAACACACCATTCTCTCTATTTGAAGGGACCCAATGAAAACACTCACTTTATACCATATTCTCTGCTCTGAGGAACCACATATTATATGACTGAAGAAAACTGAAACAAACATAAGCCCCATTTTATCAGCTTAATTGACACAAACATAATCTTCAATCACCACTTTTTATTGATCTAGATTAACTCTTACATTTAGGAGGGAAAAAAATCACACTATTGTACTGAATACACTATCCATGTGCATTTCCTTTTTGTAAATGATTACTTCTACATAAAGAAAGATACGTTATTAACTTAAGACCATCTACTGTGAAAAATATGCCAGGAGTACATTTAATTTTTCCAGAGCAGCTCATTTATACAGCTGGCTTTCAAATATTTTCTAAGTGCGGTAGTGTGGAGAAAAATCATGCAGTTACATAAGTGTTCAACATACAGTGTGTTCGAGGTAAGTTTAAAATTGTTCAAAAGAATGAAAAATACTTCTTTAAAAATGAGGTCAGACATCAAAATAATTCATACTGGGATCATGTTGAAATAGTAGGAGCAAGGTGCACATTATATTAAGTTAAATAACTTTTACAACATCTAAACTATGGAGAAAAGAGGGAATTGACAGTCCTCTCAAGCAGTAAAGAGAGTTTAGATTTAAAAATCATGAAGAAAATATGTATTTCAGCATGTCAAAATGTCCTTTGCAGATGACTTAGCTCATATATAGTCCACAAGGAAGAGAAGAGTCAAGTAATTTTGGAAAATACTAATATAATATTTCCTTCTAAAAGGGTCAAAGTGCACATTAGTATATTAATCACTGAGAAATACAGCAGTAAGGAAGAACTAAATTTGCTTAACCAAGTGTTTCCTTAACTATCTGACCTTTGACTAAACCCACCCATTAAAATCCCCTTTAACACTTGTCATATGGAAATATTTAGGAAAATCTTTCACTAGAGCAAGCGTCAGCAAACGTTTTTTGTAAAGGGACAAATAGGAATCCCTTTAGGCTTTGCAGTCCATGTGGTCTCTGTAGCAACTACTCAGTTCTACCTTTGCAGCATACAAGTAACTATAATTGACATGTAAATGAAGGGGTGTGGTCATGATCCAATAAACTTTATTTCCAAAAACACAGCAGACCAGATTTAGTCAGTGGGCCATAGTTTCCCAAACCCCTGAAACAGAAGCATGATCATTCTCCCAGGAATAGAAGCTGACAATTCACCATCTTTATCCATTAGTGTTTATATTCAGGGAGCAAAGGCCATGAGGAGTTTCTTAAACTTTGCTGTGACATGAAAAGACATATGCTGGCAGTGATGGTCTAGTTTTATCAACTACGCTAAATAAAGAAAAGGCATCCCAAGTGCTCAGATATCTACAGCCTCAGCTCAAAATAAGTAGATGCCTTCAGTTTAGCAGACAACTAGGAGAACTGTACCAATTTTAAACAGCTACATGCTTCTAAGCAAATGGAAGGAAGGTGGACATACACCTCAAAAAGAGAAACAGATGTATTCGAAAACTGAAAAGATACTACTTGTACACTTAGTTTTATTTTCGTTAGTAATTATGCAAATTGCAAAGTTATATTTTCACAAATTGATAAAGTATTCTAGGGAAGTGACTAAAAATAAGGGATAGGGGTGCCTGGGTGGCTCAGCTACTTAAATGTCTGATTCTTGATTTCAGCTCAAGTCCCGATTCCAGGGTTGTGGGATAAGGCCGCATGTCAGTCTCCATGCTGATGTGGAGCCTGCTTAGTATTCCTTCTATCTCTTTCTCTCTTTCTATTTCTCTCTCTCTCACGCGCGCGCGCGCTCTGCCCCTCCCTCTCACTCACATGTGCACTCTCTCTCTCTAAAGGAAAATAAAATAAATTTTAAAAAATAAGGGATAAATAGAAATTATCTCCTTACATATACCGAGTAGTGTCTATCCTACCAAAGTTCCCATCAAGACAATATTATCATCTCATGGAAATAACTTCAGGTGACTAGGACAAATGTAAAATGGGATATTTTTCCCCATTACAGTTCCTTCTTTGCTCTCATCCTGTTGTTTAGAAGTTCACATAACTTATCAAATTAGCAAAAACCTTAGCAAGTATTACAGTCCTGGCTCCCAGCCTTAGTTTTGATCATTTAGCTCATTTCTTCAATTCTCTGGAGGTTCAAAAGACCTTTGGCAATTCCATTAAATGATGTGTTATTTTCCTCAGCAAATGTCATTTCCCTAATCTAGTAATTAATAAAAAACAAAGAACAGTTTCCTCAGTGAATGTTACTTGCTTTATTTTTTATGCTAGATTTCTACCAATTGCCATTTCTTACTTAAAAAAAAAAAGTTAAAAGTAAAAAATGAGGTTATTATTATTAATGACTAACATTTAATTAGGTTGTTTGATCTTTGGTTAAACAAGTTTGCAGATTTCCATTACTATACCTACAAAGATCAGCCCAATGCTTTTAATGAATATGGACATCTTCATATAGTGACAAAGCCCTTGATTCTCCAGCTGCTGAATTACTAGGTCATGATCACAAGAAAATATGTGATACACACTACACATAAATCCTTAATTTTTCACAGAAATCTAACTTCTAATGATGGATTTAGGTCAATATTATTTATTGTGTGATCATAATTATATTAATATAGAAGTTAATAATGAACAGAATATTTTATTATTCAGAGTTTAGACATAAGTGCTAATAGCTAAGTTCGTATGGAATTGATTTTTAAGATCTAATTTCTATAGTACTCAGTTCTTCAGTGGATTGTCCATATCAACAGAATATTTGACTTGGCATATAAAGCTGTTCCTTTTATGGCCGAAATGTACCATTCTGTTGCCAATCATTCTCCGTATCCCCTCCACCCTCACCACTACTGCTGCTAAACCATTTCATGAGATGCTATAAACATACCAAATTACTGATTGCTACTTAAATATACCATCCTGGCTCATACATTACACATGCTTTCCCACTTACTTAAAATGACCTACTCCACCTCATCTACATGGTTAATGGCTACCCTTAAAGACTGCCCAAACATTATTTCTTCTATTCATTCATTTATTCAAAAGTATATTGACCATCTCCTATATGCCAGTCATTGTTTAGGCACTGGAGAGACAATGGTGAAAACATAGTCCCTGCTCTCAGGGAGCTCACATCTAGGAGAAGAAACACAATAAACACAAGAATAAATAAGATAATTACAGATCTTCCTTGACTTACAATGGGGGTCACTTCTCAATAAAACCATTGTAGGTTGAAAATACCTTAAATTGAAAATGCATTTAATAAACTAACTTACTGACCATCGTAGCTTAGCCTATAGGGCCTACCTTCAACATGCTCAGAACATTTACATTAGACTACAGTTGGGTAAAAACAGCGAACACAAGGCCTATTTTATAATAAAGTGTTGAATATCTCATGTAATTTACTGAATACTCTATTGAAAGTAAAAAAAAAAAATAGGATGACTGTATGGGTAAAGAATGGTTGTCAGTGTATCAGTTGTTTACCCTTGAGATCCCAAGGCTGACTGCAAGCTAAGGCTTGCTATACCACTGCCCAGCATCATGAGAGACGATCACATACATATTGCTAGCCCAGGAAAAGATCAAAATTTGCAATGCAACATGCAGTTCCTACTGAATGTGTATTGCTTTCACACCGTCATTAAATCGAAAAGTGAAAGTTGAACCACTGTAAATTGGGAATGATTTATCTGTTATAAATTGTGAAAATGGCCATGAAGTAAATGGAGTGATGTGAGAGAGAATAAAGTGTGGGCAAGTGTGACTGTAGATCTGTGGTAAGGGAAGGACTCTCAGTAGAAGTGACATTCCAGCTGGAACCTGAAAAGAAGGGACCAGGTGTGTGAATCCCTGGAACCAGAAGGACTTTGGCTGGCTCCTGTCCAGGAGTTAAAAGGAGGCCAGTGTGAACTGGAGCATAAAACCATGGGCTAAGGTGGTAGCTAAGGTGGACTAAGGTAATGAACTTCTGGGTTCCATCCTCTTCAAGTCAGTCCATCAGTGACCCCCTTTATAACCATATATAATGTCATGATGCGCTATTTTAATTATCTGCCTACAACTCAATTTTAAGCTCTTTAAGGGAAAATTTCTGTGTGTATATATATTACACATCTTTATAAACCCACCACCTATTAAGGCCAAGTATGTACAATGTGTTCAATAAATATTGGTTCCCTATTAATGTCTGATCGTAACCCCTTCTGATGCCCTCAAGGACCCACTTCATTGTTTACCACATTTATCCACACCTTTACCTGCTCTAGTAACTCAATGCATTAATAACTTCAAATATTTCCAGTTAAAAAAAAAAACCTCCATTCAGCCCCACCTCCCCGCTAACCAGGACCTCTCCAGTTTACTTGATGAAAATTCCTTGAGAAAAGTATTCACTCATTGTTTCTACTTCCTAATTTCTCCTATCCTTCCTCATTTCACTGCTGAATTGCTTTACTTTTTTGGTTTTTTTTGTTCTTCAGCACTGACAAAGCTGGTTGATATGTATCTGAACTAGGGACTCAAACTGTGTGGATATGAATTTTTGGTTTGTTTTATCATGTGGGGCCGAGGACTTAACTTCTCTGTGTGTCAACAGCCTCATCTGTAACATGGGGATAATAACAGCATAGAACCCATAGGCTTGTTATAAGGATTAAATGAGCTACCACATGTAAATTATCTATCAAAGTGAGTACAACTGTTGTCTTATCCTTTACATTCACAGTAAATTTACTCATCATGCTGACTCTTCTGCAGCTCTTCTTGGTCTCGAAATTATTTCCTCCTATAGTTTTCATATCACCACTGTCTCTTCATTTCCCTTCTCCCTTTCTGGCCATTATTTTTCAATTTCATGAATCCTTTTCTTCCAGTCTCTCCTAAATGTCAGTGTCTACCAGAGCTCTCTCCTTTTTCATTCTAAGGTCTTCATTCAAATCCATCAGTTTCAGTCACCCCTTAAATCCTAATGAACTGCAAACCCTTATCCCTAACCCAGGTCTTTTTTTCTGAGTTTTAGACCTACACATGACTCCTTTCAGACTGTCCCCATCTAGAAAGACCCAGCAAGACCCTCAAACTCAATACCTCCATCCATGAAATCAGCTTTGCAATCCATCTGGGGCTCCCTGCTGCAAGGAATAGCAGGTACCCACCCAATTCTATCCCAGGTACCCCATTCAGAAACATTGGATTCTGAGACTCTGCTCTTCCTCTTCTCCTATTCCTCTGAAACCAGTCTTTTTCTCCACCTTCCAGGTCTCCCCAGAATGACTCCTCTCCAGTCTATTTCCATTGTAGCACTTTATACCAGGCTTCCACCATCTCTCATGTATGGAAACCCTCTACCGGATCTCCATGCCTTCAGGCTCACAAACTTTCAATCTATCCCCACACAGCAGCCAACAAGATCTTTTTAAAACGCATACCCAATCATGCCATTACCCTGCTTAAACCCCCGCAATGATTCCCCAAAGCTTTCAGGACACAGTTCAAACTCGTCAGTTTAGTTGGAGGCCCTCTGCATGAGCCAGATCAGTGCCCTTAACAGCTCCCTCCTCACCAATTCAGGAGGCTGCAAGCGCCCTATAAAAATCTGCTACAGCTATGTTCCGGCTGCTCAGGAAATTTCTCCAAGCTCCACATCACACCCAGGTCGCAGCTTTGAGCCTCTGCTCTCATCACAAGTCCCTGTCTTCCTTCCTGTCTCCCTCCAACCTAAACGGTGCCTGGTTGCCTCCTTAGACGTCAGATCTACTGGCTCTCAATTTCTCATTCTCTCCAAAGTATGGTCTCTTTAACCACTCCTGGTGCTCTGTTGCACACTGTGGCCCATGAGCAAGGGGCATTCCAGCCACTATTCTTCATCCAGGCTTCCCTAACTCTGCCCCCTAGCCTCACCCAGCATCCAGTTTCTACCTGCCTACAAGAGGACATGGGAATGTCTCTATAAACTCATCATTCCTTGTGCTCCATCCACAGGAATGTTTGTGTTCCCCAAACAGTTCATGCTTGTTCACACCTTTGCCCCTTTACACAAGCTGTTCCCTTTGCCTGGAATACACCAGTCTTCCCCTACCACTCACATATACCACATTGCCTAACATACACATCCACCAGCTTACTCAGGCCAGCAATGAAAAGATTCAACTCCCGGAAGCCTTTGGTGACACCTGCTCTCGTCTTAATTAGAAACCTCTCTTCTGTCCTCTAAATTCTTCTATATAAATCTAACATAGTGTTTACTGTTATAAAGTTCTTGGGGCTCCCGGGTGGCTCAGTTAGGTAAGTGTCTGACTTCAGCTCAGGTCAGGAACTCACGAATCCTGAGTTCAAGCCCTGCATCGGACTCTATGCTAACAGCTCAGAGCCTGGAGCATGCTTCTGATTCTGTGTCTCCCTCTCTCTCTCTGCCCCTCCCCCACTTGTGCTTGCTCGCTCGCTCTCTCTCTCTCTCTCAAAAATAAATAAACATTAAAAATTTTAAAAGAAAATGTTCTTTTATTTCCTTTTCTCTACTACTAGACAGTCAGCCCCATGGTCAGGGAAATGTAATCAATCTTTGTTATCTTGGTGCCCAGTAGAATGCTTACTTTATCGTGAGTACCTACTAAATAATTATTCAATGAATGAGTGAATGAATGGATGAATTTCATAGTCCTGGAATAAACTGAATAAATGTCATTTTGAAACATTTTTTGGATGTAAGAGTAATTTCATTTTACAGTGATGGGTAAACAACTCCAAGTATGTTTCAATATTAGTACCTTTAAACTAGATATACTCAAAATATCTCTATGTCACATGACATGCTTCTTCTTTTAACTTAGACTTATAATGGATTGACCTATTTCAAAATGAAATCAATACGTATCAATTTCCTTCTCTAGAAGGCCTGTGTGATAAGGCAGGGAATCTCAGCAGAGACTGACCGTGTGCAGAGTTATATAGTGTACTTTATGTGGATAGATTCTCACTAAGGAATAAAATAAGATACCCCCATTCTTTCTCATCATGCATTTACAAGGCTTTAGGAAAGAACATTTGCATTGCAACTTCCTGAGCAACTTAGCTCCTGTAGTGTTTTTAATTGTGCCATTTATACCTGACACTATTATCCCTATGACTAAATGTAATATTACTGAACATAGATAGTTATTGGATATATTATTAAAACTGGTAAAGACAAATGTGTGGAATACAGAATACTGATACTATTTTGCCTGATATAACACTTCATAGTTCTAAACCTTACCACACACACACACACACACAAATCCTTAACTATATTTAAATAGTACGTGATGCATAATGTTAAGAATACACAACACTTACCGAGTGCTCACAATAAGCCAAGGACTACTCTGAGAATTTTATGTACATTTTAACATTTAAATCTTACAACAATCCTAAGAAACCAGTAATATTATCCCCCCCCCCTTTTCAGCTGAGGCAACAGACACAAAGAAAAATAAACAGCCTGAGGTCATACAGCTAGTGAGTGATAAAGCCAGAACAGAAATCAAGGTAGTCTAATTTCAGAGCTCTGCTTTTAATCTCTTTGCTATCTTGCCTTTGTTTATATCACAGTATAAAACAAAGATTTGCATGGCTTTACAAAGAAAAGTATTTTTTAAAAAAAGGTGAAAATGCTTTCCTTCCCATAATGGAATTACATGCATGCAATGGAATTCAGTATGATTCCTGTGCATGTACTTTCAATCATAACTACCAATCTATCTCTTGTGTCCCACAACAAACAGTGCTTGACCTTATACCTCTGACACATGGTAGAGACCCTGGCACATTAAAGGTGCCAAAAAAGTTTTAATAATGACATTTATGAATACATATCAACAAAGACAGAATTTGATCAATAAATTATAAAGCTACAGATTGAGCAGTGTGATAAAAATTTTGTTTTCAGTATTTCCATTGAATTCTCAATAATTATATGGGTAGAAAGTATCATATCCATTATACCAATCTTTTCTGTGTGTTACAGAAATTAAGTAACTTGCCTAAAGTCACAGAGCTGGCAATTGTTAAAGCCAGGATTCAAACCCATATCTGTGTTACTACAAATATCAATACTGTTGTGGTTTTAAGCACCTTTAACTTACTGTCTTAGCACTAAAAGAGACCCAATATTGGGTTGGATTTACCACAATCCTGTCCAGCCCGAGAAATTTTGTGTTTTTATTAGTCCTTAGTTTCTAGTGGCATGATTACAAAACAATAATGTCAAATATACAGTATTACATATATGAGGCAATTAAATTCATGTACATTGTCTTCTCCAAGTATTTTTTATCCCATTTTATTTCTTTTTCATTGCTAATGGATACATGTACAAAGGACAGGATATTGAACTCTTAACATTATTATGGAAGAAGTTAGGGGTTAATCAAGCTTCCAGGTGACCCTTGTAGAGGTTCACATTTCTGTTTCCATATGAGCAATGCTGAATGTGAGGTCATGGAACAAGTGAGTCTAACAGAATTCTAGAGAAGCCCAAACGAAACTGATGACCCAATATATTGCTCAAAATACAAGTTAAAAAATGAGAACGTATCCTGAAAAAAAAAAAATGCTTCCTAAAGCATTTATTTTTGGTACGAGCATAAAACCAAAACACATTTAATGGAAAGTAATGGAGAATAATATATACATTTCACACTTAGCAATGGTAAGACTGGGAAGAGTAGAAAAACTAATAAAGCACCTCCCCATAGCAGGCACTCCGTAAATATTTACTGAATAAATGAATGAGGTTCACATTTGTCTCTATAAAATAGGCTACATTTCACTAAAGGTAATTTTTGTGACATACATTATCAAAATTATCATAAATAACTATAAAATCTAGCTAAAAGCTTAAAATTTAAAATAAATATTTAAAAAGTGACAATTCTAATATCCTAAAATAATTTTCATGCACTTCAATTCATCTGATTAGTGTTTCTCTAACTAGATGAATAGTTGACAGATTTGAAAGTAGTTCTGTTACTTTCCAGTGACTCCAGAATTCAAATCACATTGTGCTATTCATTAGTACTAGAGTTCCAGCAGAATATCCCTAACATGCTGAGGTATTAAAAAAAAAAGAGAGAGAGAGATGCTTCCCGTTGCTGTTTAGGATCTTGTTTATTCAATATTTTCTATCATTTTCCTAAAACTCAAGAGAAGTTTTTTATTCTTTTTAAATCAGATTACATACCAGCTGAGGTTGCATTCAAGTATAGTATTCTACCCATCCGCAATCCTCTAAAACTGGTTAACAATTCAATTCTTTATGTAAAATTGAGATTACTAGTCCACTGACCAGACTTTATAAGATAGAAAGCATGTTCTGAATATGAAATGACTCTAAGCAAATCTGATCAGAAACAAGTAATAAAGTCATCCAAGATAATTAGCATCACTTTTCACTACAACAGGAAAGGATGGCTCTTTCAGAACTCCACCATGGCTTGGATAATCTCACCAATCTGTTGTTGTTGTTGTTGTTGTTGTTGTTGTGTCAATTAAACATCAGACATCAAGGCTTAATTCAATAGTATTTTGACCCTATTGATCACTATTGCCTTTAAATTATCCTGAGTGCCTTTGCTACAACCTACACATTTTCTAAAATCATACTAAGAAGTAGAATTGGGGGCACCTGGTTGGCTCAGTCGGTTAAGCGTCCGACTCTTGATTTTGGCTCAGGTCATGATCTCATGGTTCATGGAGACTGCTTGGGATTCTCTTTCTCTCTCTCTCTCTCTCTCTCTCTCTCTCTCTCTCTCTCTCTCTCCCTTCCTCTCTCTCCGCCCCTCCCTCACTCAGATGTGTGCATGTGTGTGTGCAATTTCTCTCTCCCTCTCTCTCTCAAAATAAGTAAATAAATACTTTTTAAAGAAAGAAAACTTAAAAAAAAGAAATGGAATTGTTTCTATTTCATTTATTCTTAAGGACAAACCAAAACAACTAGAATTCTATAAAACACAAATTGTATTTTACTATATTAGCAATTATATGGAGTTAATTTGATTTTTTTCCACTTAATTGACCACAGGTATTGATACTAAGGAGGAAAAAAGTGTTATTTGTCAAATATCTTTTCTGTATACCCTTAGTAGTCTCTCATATAGATTAATATTGATATAAGTTAATATACTAATTCTAAAATGTTTAATTAAACCAACTTTGCCTGATTCCAGATCTAAATGTATCTCCCTGAATCACTTTTCAGATCCTTTTGTAATATCCATCTTAAACAGAAATCCTAGTTTATTCTGGCTCTAATTCAATCTTCCAAAATTTCCTCTCTGTTTACTTGGGTCTTTTGGAAGAGTTCCAAGTTTGTCTCTGGTCTCTGAAAAAAGATGAACGAAATTGAAATTACATTTACTGTTCTTCTGACTCTCATGTTTGTGCCCAAAGACAGATCTAATTTTTCTGACAATTTTCATTAAGAAAAATGGCCAAATTCATTTATTTTAGCACTCACTAAAATGGGGTTTATTCACAATTCATATAACCTTATTCCCATTCTTTTATTAAACAATAACATATTTATTAAAGAATAGATTATTGTTTTCCCAGGTATAGCTATAAAAAGCTCTTTACAATCCCAAGTATTCTGAAGTAACCTAAAAGTTAAACTCCTTTTAGAGCTGAAGAAATTGAAGTCTGGAACAGTTAGAGACTCCTCCAAGGTCTCCTCCACAAGACTAATTTGTGGCCAACCTGAGACTAGAAACCCAGCCTAGTACCAGTTTTGATCTCAACTTACTTCTGTGATTGCCTGTGAAACTTCTCAGGTTATTGAACTGCTGATTTGATCCTCAAAGTTTTTATGGATTGTTGAAAAGTCAACTATTTGTCTCATTCTTTCCATTATTGTGCACTGATGTTATCTTGATCTTTCTCAAAAGAGAAATAAGAATAAATAAACATCAAAAATCATTATGTGCCATAAATATGGAGAAAACTACAAACCATATACCTTGAGAAAATATGTAGCAAATAGATGATAGGGTGATAAGCACTGTACAAGTAGATGACAGACCCAGAGACTGATAGATAGAAAATTTGCCCACTAGTACATTTTCAATACATAACACTTAACTCCTCAAAGGTTTTTGTGCACACAAACAAAAGAACCCTCAGCTTAAGGGCATCCGTGAATTTTTAGTAGTCTGCACAAATACTTCAATTCAAAAATACAACATGTCAAGTATTGTCCTACAAAGATGTAAAATACATTAAATTGCTCAAAAGAAGATGTTCCACACAAGACAAAATAAAGTTATTATAATGATTTGCTTATGTCCCATATTTTTTCTGATTATTAGTTTATAAAGCATACAAGCATCTGCAAAAGACTGAGAAATAAATATGTACCTGGCCTAATGTAACAGCTAGGTTTCATAAAATTCATGAATGAATCAATTTTTTTGTAAATCATAATCTTTTTTTAAAATGCATTGCAAGCTTTGTATTTAAGGGGACTCTGCAGTAACTCTTACAAAGAATAATTCAAAATAATTACCCTATTTTATCTACAGAACTGCCAAAGACAGAAACCAACTAGATGTCTGAGGCGAGCCCTCAGAGGCAGCCAGCACTATGACAGAGTGAGCATGCTAAGGGATTTAGTCCCTACTTGGAAGGTCTGGGGCCAGTTTTCAGTCCCAGCCACAATCCATAATCAACTGGACTGCTTACAAAAATATAACCATTCCCATGCCCCATCCCAAAATAATTAAGTCAAAGCCTCTGTCAGTATTGATAACACTAACAAAAGCAGTTGCACTAGAATGTAGCTATCACAACTTGAAAAGAAGTGGAATGAACAGAAAACAAGAAGAGGAGAATTAGAAACAAAATACAAGCCACACTTCCAAGGAGGTTCAGTCTGAAGGGAATAAATGAAATAATCATTGGAAGTAGATTCACAGACAAAAGAAGGTTTTCTTTGGTTAGTGTTTGGTTTCATTTGTCTTTTAAGATGGGAAATAGTATAATACACCCATATGTTAGTCGGTATGAGCCAAAAGAAAAGAAGCTTATATCATCAGAGAAAGAAGGGGCAATTGCTGGTGTGCGGTCCTTGAATAAGCAAGAGGGGAATGCCATGCAGAACACAAGGGGAGGAGGTGAATTTACATGGGAGCAGGAGAGTAAATCCCTAGGAGTGGGGAAAGGCAGCCTGTGTGGGCACAAATGCAGGAAGAGGCAGCATTCTGGCAGAGGAAGCTCATAGACATTTCCTCCTGTGTCTTTTATTTTCTCAGTGAACAAAGATGTAAGGTCATCAAGTAAGAGTGAAAAATGCGGGTGCAACGTTGCAGATCTACAGACAGAGCAGATATAAAATAATCATGCAACTAGATGGATGATAGGCCTAGAGAAACATCACCTGATTGGTGTGTTGTTGCAGAAAATCAATGCCATTCAAAAATGGAATGCACACTTCTCACGTGCTTTGATCTTAGCGAGTTTTTACTGGGTCTAATAACCAGCACTCCCTCTCATAAAAGTGTGAAACGACCTTCCTCTAGCTCATTCTAGTCCTGCCAGAGATGCATGAAGCTGGCTGCTCTCTAGTTTGCAAAATATTTCTTCCCTTTTTTCAAAACTCTGAGTGATATTTGCTTATCTCCAGTTTGCTGATTCCTACTCTTCAGAATTCCTTAACAATAAAATCACTGAAAATTGCTCAGCAATCTCATTTTTGAGCATTCTCAAGATCACGCAGCACAATTCCACTGAATCAGTACATGTGAACTCATTTAAAAAAATACTAGGATACTCCTCTCTCCACCCACAACATAATTCAGCACGGTGAGAAATGCTTAACCTAATCTCACTAAGTTCCACTCTATTTTGTCAGCCTGCTCTGTTACACATGCAGCAAATTCTGCACACTGACTTTGCTCATTTCTGAACTCTCAAATTATCTAATAGTCTACACACACTTGTAAGTACTTCCAAAGATTAATTTAGATGAACATTCTCTTACCAAATGAATGAGAGACCTGAGGTGACTTTTGAACTTCTGGAAACTATAAGCATTTAAAAGACTAAGCACCACTTATGCTCAGAAGAAATAAAATCATGTTATTCTTTTGTCTAACCATAGTGTCACATCCTTAGTTAAGGCTTCTTCTTTTTTGGCTCTGGATTTACTTTATTAAATTCTCAAAAATTTGCCTCATCCCTGGGGCACCTGCGTGGCTCAGTCACAGCTTAGCATCTGACTCTTGGTTTCGGCTCAGGTAATGATCTCAAGGTCTGTGAGTTCGAGCCTGTGCTGACAGTGCAGAACCTGCTTGGGATTCTCTCTCCCTCCCTCTGCCCCTCCCCCCACTCACTCTGTCTCTCTCTCTCTCAAAAATAAATAAACTAAAAAAATATATTTTTTTAATTCCTCTCATTCTCTGTCACTTTCCCTTTCTAATTTATCTGAATATGCTTCCAGGTCAACTTTTACTTGGTATCATTTTGTTGATCTCCTGGTGATATGAAAAGCACATAGTATTTGCCCTGCAGACCTTGGTTCAAATCCTCCTCTGGGTTATGGAGTAGTTGTTTCATCCCTTTGGAGTATAACTGTCCTTATCTGTAAAATGCCATAATAAGGTGATTACATGCAATAGAAAAAATAGTCTGTCTTTCCAGTGCTTAGAACATACTAAGTGTTCAATAAATACATGTTCCGTTCCTTTCTTTCTCTCTCCTGTTCACAAATGGTCCTACATTTCCAATTAAGACTAAGTCCAAAGTAACATTTTTTCCTAGTAAATGCAAACAATGATTCCTATCATTTTCCTTCTTGACTATTTTTCACATTCTACTCAGAGTTCAGAATGTACTTTACTCATTTATATCATACTCTAATATATTTTTTAGTTATTTTCTATGTTAATATTAGTTCCCAGATAGAGAAATATAGATACAAAGATATAGAAACTGATAGAGGTAGGTAGGTATAGGTATGTGTCTGTTTAGATACAGATAGACTATGGTTTTATATATATGATTTTTATACATGTATGATTTTTTATATGTAGTTTCACACATATACACAACTTAATTCAGGTACAACAGCTCAGTATAGAAAGCAAGGAAGCAAAGTCTGTTAAGCCAGATAGGTAGGACCTCAAGCCCTTACTTGGGACCTTACTCTCTACATAATTGTAAACAAACAAACAAACAAATTCTTTAAGGCTCCGTTTCTTTGTAAAATAACTTCTTCATTGCAGAGTTGTTGTATTTAAGAAGGAAAATATTTGTAAAATCCTGGCACATAGTAGGTTCCCAGTGAGTTGTTGTCATTTGTATTATTATTTTCATAGCCTTATTTTTTTCTGCAGTGCCAGACATTTTTAATAGCAACAATAAATAAATGCCTGCTGAGTTAGATATTGCCATGATTTTATCTTGTTAATAGTAATGAGTAAGTTGGCAGAGTTGATGTTTTCAAATTTTAAAAGATGCCATCTTTTGAGTGAATCTTGTAACATCTGTGGCACGGATGCGAAAAGATTATTCCAATGCATGATATTTTTTTTTAACTCACACATCAAATGAGATGGCTATATGATATTATATTGCTCAAGTAGTCCATTTGCAAGCACATACAGAGTTTTGTACCACAGTGTTCCAACATATAAATGAGTAATAAAGGTAAGGGCTCTTCTACAAATAAAGTTCAGCTTCTAGGACATAGTTCTTTATTTTATATTTTTTCTCCTTCTTTTTCTCTCTCTCAATCTTAATCTCTTGCTCTCTCTTGCTCCCTCTTCCCATATAATTCTCTGATTTTAAATATATTCACTATTGCTCTTTGAATGAATAATCAAACTTACCTTGAAAGACTTCACTATTGACTTTTCTATATTTTCTCCATTTTTCTACATATCATACAGAGCAGAGTCTAATGAAAATTGAACAATTTCTTGTTATTATATCTTCTACTTTTCCATTTCATCAGTAATATTTTTGCTAAAACAAACAAATTATAGAAATATATCTGGTTCATGTCACTGAAGATGACTACAAAGGAATTTTAAGGCCAGAAAAACAAAACAGATATTATTGGCTTGACAGAGAAACTAGAAGAATCAAAAGTTGCAGTAGATCTATAAGAATTGCCCCTAAACTGATTCCTGAAAGTAAATCAGTCTCCCAGCCTTTTTACATGTTGGCAAGTTAATGGAAAGAAATAGGCTTATTTATTTATTTGAGTGATATTCAACCTAGTAACATTTTAGTGAGTGAGCAAAAGAAACTAAGGAAGAAAATTCCAGGGTGCTTTAAAGGAAGTAGTTAAATTTTGAAAAATGTAGTTTTTTTCCACTCTTCAAAGGACTGTTTATATTCTCAAAATTGATGAAGAACTGTTTTCACATGTACCTCATCTGACTTGCATATCATAATATTTTGGATCAATAAATATGCTTAACATAGAGTTGTCAGAAGCTAGGAGTGCATAGTTGTCATTCCTGGTATTTTTAAATTCAAAAATGGTCGTGATTTTTTCTTTAATGCAGCTAAAAAAGCAACTTCATGTAACACACACACACACACACACACACACACACAATCCCAGACTTTGTACAATGGATACATGCCAGAATGCACAATTTTTACCTCGCTGTGGTTGGGAAAGATATTTGACCTCAATAAGTCTTAATTTTCTCACCAATAAAGTGGGAATAATAACATCTACCTTGCAGATTATTGTAAGATTTAAAATATGTGTTTCATGAAAAGCACCTGATAGATATTCCTAAGAGAATGGACCATTAGTGCCACATCAAGACTCCCTAGTAGTATTACTTGTTGTGTGTGTGTGTGTGTGTGTGTGTACATGACTATTCTCAAAATAAATATTTCTAAGAATTTCTGAAATGTTTTAGCAGTTATGAAAAAAGAATCATTAAGAGGTGTGCCTTTAATTAAAAAGGTACCATTTGGGGGCACCTGGGTGGCTCAGTCGATTAAGCATCTGACTTCGGCTCAGGTCATGATCTTACAGTTCGTGAGTTCAAGGACTGCATCGGGCTCTGTGCTGACAGCTCAGATCCTGGAGCTTGCTTCAGACTCTCTCTCTGTCCCTCCCCTACTTGTTCATGCTCTCTCTCTCTCTCTCTCTCTCTCTCTCTCTCTCTCTCTCTCTCTCAAATATCAATAAACATTAAAAAAAAATTTTTTTTAAAGGAACCATTTGGCTGAGCCATGAAAATTTTGATGAAGCACTGACATACAGGAAGAAATGACAACTCACAAGTACATGTCTGCTATGTCCAAGTGCTTCATATGTAGTATACCATGAACTCTAGACACCCAGCAAGGCATTAAAAGTTTTTTTTAATTAAAAATCTGAAGCTTACAGAGATTATGAAATCTAGGTAGTGATTAGCATATCTGAACCCAAAGGACTGAGCTCGTGACCACTATGTTGTCAACATCTACCTGGGGTAGGTATAATTAATGCCAAAGAAACACATCAGTGGGTATGGCAAAAGAAAAAGGACAGTTCTTCTTGTATTAACCTCTGAAGAGAACACTGTAATTTACACCCGTTTCCAGATTTTTTCTATTTATCCACAAGTAATCATAAGTTCATTCCAGCACACATCTCTTCAACCAAAGTTTTCTGCCAAGAACCATGCACTCAGTCCTATAGGACCTCATAACCAATGATATCAAATACCAAAATAAATATTTGATGATGACAATCAGGCAAGAAGTATAAATTTCAAATCTAATCTTTAACATACAGCTATTCCTCAAAGTTTCAAATGCCCCACTACAGAGAGATAAAATTCTATAAAGTAAGCTATCACAAAATGATATATACTACTAAAATACAGCTGAGTTCAAAGGCCACTCCAAACTCCATAGCCTGTGAAACAAAGAGATACAATAGTTCAATACAATCAGCATACCCGTTATTAAAATAAATTTTCTTTTTAGTAAATCACAAAAGTAACAATTTTAGCTCTACAGAATTAAAGGCAAAAGAAGCTTGAAAGAAATACGCTGTGGGCACTTGGTTGCGTTAAAATGTATGCAGGGTAGGACCATCTGGGCGGCTCAGTTGGTTAAGCATCCAGCTCTTGGTTTTGGCTCAAGTCACAATCTCACAATTCGTGATTCGAGCCCCGCATCGGGCTCTGCACTGGCAGTGCAGAACCTGCCCTGGATTCTCTCTCCTCTCTTCTCTCTCTCTCTCTCTCTCTCTTTCTGCCCCTCTTTTTCTCAAAATAAATGAATAAACCTTAAAAAAATGTACACAGGGTAAAATGCTGTACTAGTAAGAGAACTGAACCTTTTAATTTTGAACAACTCTAAACTTACAAACCATGGACATTTAAGTGACATCCAGATAATATTTGATCCTGTCTAGTTGAGTGTGCAAATCAGTAAATTGTGTATATAATGGATGATTAGGTGAGCACAACTGGAGTCTGTGTTTGCAATTCAAATTTACATGCTTAATCATCACACAGTATTTCACTGAGAATGGTTTACACACACGTGTAAATTGTAAAGTTTTCATGCATATGTATTTTTACACCTATGGTTTCTATTTCTCGTACAGACAATAATTTTCTTGTATATATTTCCTTTGAAGTTAATCTTGTTTTCTGTATTATTATATACATCATATAAAACTGTTAGGCTTTGGACTATGCATTTACTGTTTGTCAGCTTCTTTGGTTATATCTATGTGCCCTGCTTCAGATCTGGGAGCACTGTAAAATAAGGGAAGAGATAAGGTCTTCTGCCTTCTGAATGTGCTGCTTTTTCAACAGTACCTTAAACATCTTAAACATCTAGAACATTCAAACTTAAAATTCAAAAACAAGTTGGGTAAAGTATAATATGATATATACTTTTATGTTATAATTCTCACACAGCTAATCCATAAATTCACTCTTTACATATCAATTTCCATTGGTAGGTGTCCCATAGGGATCATTCAACATCAGATTTATAGAAGAGGAAACTGAGGTTCCATAATGCTATGTGTTTTTCAAAAGACACTGCTCTCCCACAACTTTCTGATACATCCCACAGAAAAGAAAAAGATAACATATCCTGTTTTTTAATACAAAAGATGAACCATGGATTTCAGCTCAGCCCTTCACAAGCTTCAACCTGACTTCCCTCCTCTTGGCTGAACATTTCTATATGGATGCTTCTCCTGCACTCAACAAAATGTTTCTCTTTCTCCCTAAACCTATTCCCCTTCCAGATTTCCCCATACCATTCCTGAGTCAATCACTCAGAAATGCTTTTTACCCTTTGATACCCTCAGCTGATCATCAAAAAGCCTCTTCATTCTTCATTTCATTTGTCCCTCTTTGTATCATTACTTCCCACCCACCATTGCTGGACCTTTGAACATCACATCAGATTTACTGCAAAAGTAGCCCACTAGTCTTGTTGCCTCACATCCTCTCCCTCTGCAATCCACCACACACCATACCATCTGCTCCATTCAAAACCCTGCCTTCATTATGTATTTGTATCTGTCCATTGCTTTATATATATAAGATTGATCATAACAACTAACAAGCATCAAGGGTCTAATATGGTACCACGTCCTGTGCTAAGTATGTTATATCAGTTACTTCATATGAGCTTCACAATAATCGGGGAGTGGGGGGGTGTATTCTGGTTAACCCAATTTTATAGATGGAGAAATTTAAGTTCTGAAACATTGATTAATATGCTCAACGTCACATCATAAGTGTATCTAGTATTAACACTCAAGAAATGCAATTCTAGAGCTCAAACTATTAATCGGTACCCTAAACATATGCAGAAATGTTTCCAGTGAATCTCAGAGGGCAGAAGAGAAAGCTATTTGGAAGTGGCAGGGTACGAGAAAAGGGAAACATGAAAGGCATCTTCAATCCTCCAAAGTTTATATTTCCAAAGAAGTAACTCAGAGAGTCATGAGTTTTAGAAGTAACTCAGTCATGAGTTTTGTCTTTTCCCTCTGTATTTCCTTTCATTTAAATCGTCAATGTTTCCAATATCTGGAGGCATAGAGGCAGGGTAATGGATTTCCAAAAGAACAGCAGTTTGGATTGTAAAAGATTTTACAAATGTTATAACTAATAAATGGAACCACCATGGCACAAAAGGAAAAACCAATCAGTCTGTTTTCTCTTCTTCCTTTTTCTTTATCCAAATCTTTACTTAAATTCCAGTTCATTAACATACAGTGTAATATTAGTTTCAGGTATAGAATGTAGCAATTCATAGTTTGTTTTCTCTTCTTCTGTGACGATATATTTAAATAGAATAATATAGACATTTAATGGCCTTCCTTTTTGAATTTTTTTGTATACTACTTTTGGCGATCAGTCGAGGAAGGGACACAATTACCTTTAATTACGGACAGAAGGATAGGTGTAAAAATTGCATTTCAAAATTCTATTTGGAGACGTAATTTGTGTCAAAACCAAAGCCCACTATAAAGACTAAAAGGCTTTGGGCAATCCAAAGGAAAAGTAAAAATAGTACGTACAGATATTTTAGTTTTATACTCTATGTATTTGACACCAGTCAAGAGTTTGAACCCTTTTCACGTAGAGTATGTGAGACACCAAAATCCTGAACGTTGTCCCTCAGTCTTCTCCAGTTTATTCACCAAGACACTGGGAAGCTGGTGATTACTGGAATCCTGGAACACCCCACACAAATTCTGTCTCTATTTGTCAGGCTGCCTTGATTGTAAGCATCAGAAACCCATTCTGGTTAATCTAGGAAAAGAATTGTTTGGAGCAATCTTGGGGAGCTCAAAAGGGCAAAAGAGATTTTGAGCCCAGGTTTGGAGTCAGCCTCACATCCAGTGATCAGCAATCAGCCAGCTTTGGGCATGGAGGCTGAAGGACAGCTTGACAGTCTCTTCAGGATACGACCCAGGTGTAAACTCCAACTGTCTTTTATATTTTTGTAACACTCAGCTCTAGATTCAGAGTACCCCTCTGCCAAACAAACAAACCAAAAAAACAAAAACAAAACAAAACAAAACAAAAATATATATATATAATCTAAGAAAATGCAGAGACTAGAGAGAGGTCATTCTTCAGAAAGAAATTAAGGTACTGTTCACAAAGAGGACTAGTTGGGGGATAGCAAACAAACAAACAAACAAACACAAATGATAAGCAGACACAACAGAAATTGTTAATAGAATTTAATAATTTATTAACTATTTAAGAAGTTTATTCTTTTTGAAAAGAATTTAAGATTAGTTTCTTTGTGAAAGAGAAATCCATGGTATCTATTCATAAGTTTTTCAAGTATGTATAGAATTAAGAAGAGGCTAACCAGTTGTTCCCCATACCTCATAGGAGCTAAACAGAGTTCTGTTAAAACGAACCCTGATTCCATTTAAACTAAAATGTAAGGAAGATCAGTAACTCATCAGGCAAAATTCCATTGTGATAAAGGAGATAACACAAGAGATAATGGGTAAACCTAATCTTTTATCCACCACATTTTTGTTTTTAACATGCAGAATCCAAGATCTTAAATGTACATTGGAGATTATTTAAGACACTCTTTTCATTTTATATCCTAGGAAACACAGATCCAGAGAATTGAGGTGATTTGCCCAAGGTCACAACTGCTCACTATCATAGCCAAATCTACTGTTTAGATTTTCTAATTCATAAGAACATCCACTATTCTCCACTCTTTTCTTGAACCTCATGTGTCCTGGTTGATTTAGACACTCTGTAGTTAATCTCTTAAATTTACCTTTGATTCTTTAATTTTATGATGGAATAACTTTATTTCCCCAACATGTAATTTTTAAACTGCAGTATCAAGTTGCCATTAATTGTAAGATGTACCACTTGGAAATCAAACAAAATGTTGGCAATCAAACTAGGACACAATGCTTTCTTACTACTTACGGGTTTTATTTCATACTTCGTGAAGGAGTTCTTTCAGACTCATTTACATATGGATTTTTATCATGCATTATTCTTGTTCATAGATTAAAATAAAAGTATAAGCAAAATATATTTTAACAGTAGCTTAAAAACTTCTGTACATGTAGAATCCAACTTCCCTGAGCTACAGTTCATCTCAGAGCCAGAGATATCATGTTATATGATATCAACCTGTATGCTATCAAAAGCATTGGTGATGCAGCATTTCTTAAAATTGTCCCCCAGCCTCTTCTTTCAAACTGCTAACTCCCATTCTGAGCTCATATTCCTTCCTTTAATAGTCCTGATGGTTTTTGACTGAAATGTCAAGAGGTTGGCAGCATTCAGCCATGCCACAAAGAATAACAATTAAGCTTGCACATGCATACCCAATGACACCTTCCTTACAACTGCCACTTGGTCAACAGCAATTGGAAAACTCCATTAAGTGTAACACACATCCTAATTTAAACTATGTTAAAATGCAAAAAAAAAAAAAAAAGTGCATGGGAACCAAATAAATATAGTAATTTTTTTCTATTTTACCCCTTAAAATGAATATGAGGAAATAGCTTCCATCCATTTCATTATAAGATTTACTAAGCCTTTATGTACAACTACATATCTGCAAAGTATGTATTATTATGCAAGAAGAGTAAGCATCTTCTGGTTTTTCTAGCTGATACTCCTGGGGAGAGTGGACAGGTATTGCTACTATGTTTACTCCCCAGACTATGTCACAGGAGATATTGTTACACAAATACCAGCTTCTATTTAATTGGGTTAAATAATGGATTTTCAATTGTCTGCAAAATCTAAATTTTTCAAAAATTAAATAACTCTCAACTTCCTTTTTTGGCTCAAAATCTTCTTTTATGGGGCCATAGTAAGCAATTAGCATTTTCTGGGAGAGTAAACTTAGATTATTTGACACATGCACACACAGCCACAATAACAAGAATAATTCTGCTAGCTTCCTAAGAAGACCACAGCTCTGTTGTTCATATTGTGGTCTATGGAGTGACAACAGCAGCAGCATCACCTGGGAGCTTGTTAGAAATGTAGACCCCAACTCACCCCAAACCTACGGAACCAGAATCTCCATTTTACCAAGAGCCCTAGGGAGACACATGCTCATTAAAGTTGGAGAAGCACTGGCCTAAAAGACGGGATGTTCAGTTAAAGCTGAATACACATTTCCCAGAAACCTGGGTTACTATAACCATTTTATTGCCACCGCTGACATAAGTAGCTATTAGGCTCCAAGGCATTTCCAGTGTGACTGCTAGTTCCTAGCAGAGTTTCGATCTTTAGAAGTGAATAAGGAAAGAAAAGGAAGAAAGGGTTGAAGAAGAGCACAAATCTTTACCAAGGTGACTGAATCTTTAAATTGTGGAATGGTAGAGGTAGACAGGCTAAGAGCTGGAGGGAAAATGCTCTCAGCTCAATCATCCGCTCTATTCCACTGATATTATTGAGCACTTTCTACATACCTCACATTTAATCTTTTACCTATCTAAAATTTACTCATCCTCCCACACTTTCTCTTGCTCTCCTCATGAAGTCTGGTGTGACAAAGGTTCTGTAACAGGAGTTCAGTGATCACCTTTAGGAAGTCTATAAATCTAAGATGATATGTTAAATTGGTGCATGAGCATATGTTGATTTTCATAGTGAAAAATTCCATGCTTTTATCACAATTTCAAAAGGGATCCAATCAGTCAATCAATAGTTAAGAACCACCAGCACTCTGTAATTCTTGTCCACCATCTGTTTTAAAGTCATTGATAACAAACTTTTCAGTTGCAAAAGTCATCTTATTCCACTTGGGAATGGGGCTCATTATGAGGTGACTAATACCCCAACGCCAGTTTTGTACCCACATACCTTTCCCCAGAGAATAACAAAAACAAAAAGACTTGGAGATGGGAAAAGATCATCTCACTTAATTATAAGAGGGCCTCAGTGAATTATGTGATCATGCTGGCATCTCTTCCCATTGTGCCTCCTCCTTTCCTTCGTCTCTACACTTACCATCTTTTATTCTTAAAAAAAAATTGTTGCTATTCCTCCCTCAGCATTAGCTCCCCTGTGATATTCCCAAAGTATGTCATAGATGTTAAAAGCTATATTGTTCTACAGTTTGTCCTTCCCATGTTATCTCTATTTCAAAATCTCATTCAAGGAAGAGCAAAGAAAAGGTCAGGATTGGCCTTGGTTGGCTATTATAACATGCATCATCTCCTCACCCTTAGCGTAGGGGCCCACAAAAGGAGTAGTATCCTTTAATGCTTTTGAAATCATGAAGAGAAATCAAAGAAACCACTTCCAATCCTATCCTTATAACCAGAAGCCCATTGATCAGTGTAGGAAAAGGGACAGCACATTAAGGGGGAATGGCATTTAGAAAGTATGATTTGATCCATACAGCTGAGTGATCACGACAAGTTCCAATCTCATCTGAGGTGCAGAATAAATCTATACTACTGTCAGCTCTGAAATATCTCATTCATGAAGCACAGGTAAGAAATCATCTCCAGTTGCCATTAATTATCAAACATATTTGAGTTAAGTAACTACTTCACCCAGGCAGTGATCCATGTATAAAGTTGTACAATTGAGAGACAATGTAGCCACAGAAATTCAGTACCATCAGATATCTAACATCAAGGCCTCAAATCTAATTCTTCTACTAAATGGCTGAGAAGTTTGGTCTCAAACACTGCCTGTCTCGGACTCAGTTTATCTTAAAAAAAAAAAAAAAAAAAAAAAGATGTAGAGTTACATACCTATTAGAGTGGCCGAAATCTAGAACACCGACAACAGCAAATACTGGTGAGGATGTGTAACAGCAGGAACTCTCATTTGTTGCTAGTGGGAATGCAAAACAGTACAGTCACTTTGTAAGACAGTTTGGTGGTTTCTTAAAAAACTAACCATACTCTTATAATCCGGCAATCATTCTGCTTGGTATTTACTCTGCTTGGAGTTTAAAACTTATGTACACACACACACACACACACACACACACACCTGCACATGTATGTATGTATATAGCAGCTTTATTCGTAATTGCCAAAGCCTGGAAGCAACCAAGAGGTCCTTCAGCGGGGTAATGAATAAATAAACTGTGGTTCATCCAGATAATAGAGTATTATCAGCACTAAAGAAGAAACAAGCTCTCAAGCCATGAAAAGACATAGAGGAAACTTAAAAGCATTTTACTATGTAAAGGAAGCCATTCTGAGAATGATACATACTATATGATTCTAATGACATGACATTCTAAAAAAGACAAAACTATGAAGACAATAAGAAGGTCAGTGGTTCCTAGAGATGAGTGGGAGGGTAGCAGAGTACAGAGGTTTTTTAGGGAAGTGAAAATACTCTGTGTGATGTTATAATGAGATATATATGTCATTATACATTAGCCCAAACCCATAGAATGTATAAGAGTGAACCCTAAGGTAAATTATGGGCTTTGGATTATGATACATCAATGCAGGTTCATCCTTGGTAAAAAATTCTAGTGAGTGTGTTGATAATGGGAGTGATCATGCATGTGTGGAGGCAGGATGTATGTGGGACATTACTGTACCTTTCTCTCAACTTTACCGTAAACCTAAAACCACTCTAAAAAAATCTTTTTTTTTTTTTAAAGAAAGAATTGGACAAGTTTCTCTCAAAAGAAATAGTCAGGGGTAGAGGTTGAAATCTTGAACTCTGGAATCAGAGAGACTTGAGTTCAAATTCAAACTCTGACACTCACTACCTCCTGACCTTGAACAATTTACCTAACTAATCCAAGCCTCAGTTTTTTCATCTGTAAAGTATGGATAATAATTGTTCTGACTTTAAGAGGTACATAAAATATGCAATATAGTTCAATAATACGGTCAGAATTCCAAGAGTGCATTTCAGTTTCCAATTACTGAAAAGTAACTTTACATACTCTGAGAACTGTCCTCCTTACTTGTATTATTGTGAATATCAACTAAGATAACAGATCAAAGTACTTCAAAAACTATACATAATTGTATAGATAGGAGGGAACAGTCACAGTATTTTACTCTTCTTACTTTTAAAGGACCATGGGGTCCTTTTGACCTGACTCCTCTCAGGTCAAAATAAATAGGGATTTTTTCTGTATGTCATTACAGAAGGCGCCTGGGTGCCTCAGTGAGTTAAGTGTCCGACTTCGGCTAAAATCATGATCTCACAGTTTGTGAGTTCAAGCCCCAAGTTGGGCTATGTGCTGATAGCTCAGTGCCTGGAGCCTGCTTCAGATTCTGTGTGCTTTCTCTGCCCCTCCCTCACTCACCCTCTGTCTCTCTCAAAAATAAACATTTAAAAAAATAAAATGAAATAAAAATAAAGGACTGAATAAGAATAATCCCTAAGATGTTTTCATTCTTAATATCAGACTAAGAAATATAAATTTGAATTAAAGAAAAAAATCTCGTTCTGGAAAAATTTGATTTTATGGAAGAAATCTGAGAGAATATGTCTCTAAAAGCTAATTTCTAAAAATAATTAAAAATATTAAAAACAACCTTGGAAAAATTAGAGTGACTACTATAGTTAAATATGTTAACCAAAAATACTATTAACTGAGATGGAGCTTGTTTTCTACTTTCAATAGTATTAAGATGAATCAGATTATTTTTATTGGCCATAAATTTTAATCAGAGCTGCTAAATCAGAGAGAAAATGGTGCCAAAACAAATGGACTTCATCTCATTTATGGGAAACCTGAAATGATTAACCATGAAGGAAAACACAGAGCTGAAAGAGTGTCACAGCTCATCATTTTTATCCTCTTTTTCCTAATAATTGAGTTTCTTTCTCTCATACTTCTTGTATTTAACATTTATTTTTTTCCCTCTTCTGGCATTTTGGTAACACACACATACACACAAAGGTCTGGCTGTTTAGAAAACAGCAAATCAAACCAAACACTTGGTACAAAGTTGTCGATGTCAATAAATCCCCATGCTGATGGATTTGGAAATGTTTTACAGTTGCTTAACCTATCTCTTCCATGACTGAAGTTTTAAAAAAGCAATCCATTACAAATAGAATTTTATTAAGATACTTAAGAATAATTTCTTTGTTTCATGCAACTTCATATTCTTGAAAGTCCTCTTGATAAGGCGTGAGAAAAGGAGAACTGGTAAAAGTCATACTTAAATATTTTTTTAAAACCACTATGGTATGACTTCACAAAAATGATGTTGACCTGTCAGTTATACCTTCTTTCCTCTGTGGGTCTGCCTCCATTTTGCATGGGAGACATACATATTGGCATGTATTGAAATAGTCTGAATCAAATTATCATCTAGTTGAGATGGGGATGTAGCAAGGGGATGTCTCCATGACTCAAAATTCCACAGAGAGGAACCGCAGTGTCAAACTTGTGATATGGTGTCAAGATGAAATATGCTTTGAATTTTATTAATAGTAGGGAGCATATTTCACTGCTCATTCAAGTGTCATGCTAGAACTAGGTGAGTGTTGCCAATATAAGTGGATGGAAATCAACACTTTTTTGACACTCCTGCTACCAAGTGCCTATAAAATGTTTATACCTATAATTGTGTCAAATTATGCTAATTGAGTACTGAAAAGACACTATAAGTTGAAGTATTCAAAAAGTATATTTCTCAGAATCTCATGGGGCTCTTCAAGTTAGGCTCTTGGGGGACCTTTTTTCCCCTCTACCAAGTACCGTCAAAGTACAATGTCTTAAAGTGTCATCTTGGTCTTAATTTAATTTTTAATAGTAAGTACCAGGAAAGCAAATTCATTTAAATTCTCAATCACACATGCATTAGATATTAAGGGTTTTATCTTCAATAGCTTGGGTTTTTTTTTTCAACCCAGTTATACTAATATCAGGTATATTTATTTTATTAAGATTGTGGATATTATAAAAGATACTTCAAGCACAGCTCAGGAGTGTTTAACAACCTCAGCCATCAGTAGATGTTAACAATAAATCAGGTATGATTGTGAGGCAAGAAGAAAATGAAATAAGATATTGGTTCCTAGGAGAGATTTTTTTTTTCCTAACTCCTCTCAGGTCAAAATAAATAGGGATTTTTTCTGTATGTCATTACAGAAGAATACAACTTCAATAACTTCTCAATTTTTTGTGAAAATATTTTACTTTCAGGAATATAGATAACAATCCTTGAGTTCCCAAATTCTGACCATATTCTATTAAAATCATTTTTCCACTTTTCTGTTAAACTGTATTTAATCCTTTGTGTCAATGTGCTGAGGAAGATAGTAAAGATATATGTGAACTTTGCCTTAAACTTCTTTAATCTTTTTTTAAGCTCTCATTCATGTAACACAGCTTCAGCAATCTGATTTCAATACCCTATCTCCCGGGGGAAAAATGCTAAGATTTCCAAGTTCAGAGACCAGTGTGAAACTGGTTCTCCTCAACTAAAAGGTATTTAATTCTAACTGCAGTTTCTCTATAGTGCCTCCTGGAGGCCTTTCAAGTCTTTTGAATTCCAATGATAGTAAAGAAGTCTTTTGTACTGGCTAAAGGGGTCCTAGAGCTGAGGGGATTGGTAATGGCATATGGCACAGGTGGCCACAGAGAATTTTTATCTGGTGTGGAAAACATCAACCCTCTTACAAGGCAGCATATGCCGCCAAGAACACATTTACCCAAAACCTTTGTTCCCTGTGCTGGCTATGAGTACAACTTAGCAGCCAATATAAAATGTTGTTGTATTTCCAAGGCCCTTAATGATGTGGGATTCAGCTATGGACGAAACCAACTGATAGTACACATTCTGCTCCATTCCCTTCACTTTTCTACACCACAAATGGAAGAATAAATCTCTCCAGAAAATGTTTGTTTGCAGGCCTGAGAGTCTATTCCTAGCTCTTGTCTCTTCTCATCCAATTCAAAGAGCACTCTCCAGTGTGAAGTAGTTCCGAACTATTTTGCCTGTAAACAAGAAACCCCACTGTTTTCGACCATTCCTCACTGTTTCCATTCAATGTCCCTTATCTCAGTTAAAATAAAAGTCACTTTATTTCATGCCTCTTTGGTATACTACTAGTATTTTTGCATGAGAAATTATGTATTCCAATAGCAGTGATAGTTTCATGCCTAAGGAGATCTGCTGGCAGATGGAGAGCAAGTCAGTGCTCTCTAGGCCTGAACTGACAGTTAAAAACATCTAGCCCAGATTGGTGGTGATGACTGTCTACCAGTTATCCAAAGGCTTTATGACCCAAGCTGATAGTGACAGTCCATGCTACGGCAACAAAACCAAATCACAATTGAAGTGCATACTTGATAAAGAGCCTTTCATTTATATGAACAGCTTTAGCAATTAGTTTCTTGGTAACGGACACAGCAAGAGATTGCCTTCTACTGGTGTCCCCACGAAAATGGCAGAATGATTTAAAAAAAAAAAAAAAACCTTGGCCCTCCAGAGCAAATATAAAAATTATCATTATTATGCATAATATATTGAATTGCAGCACTTATATATCCTACATAGAAGCTAAATTAATAGAATAACATGCTATATTAGAAACACAGCAATCAGGGCACTTAATATCTTAATATAGGTTAGGTTTCCTTTTCCTGGAAACATTCTAGACAGTGGAAGAGATCATGGGATTGTTATTCCTACAAAGGCCACTGCTAGAAGGTAGACTTTACAGGGAAGAAACAGCTATCTTAGCCAAACTAGGTCTTTCAGCACTTTTCCCTTTTGGTATCTATGGTCCCTTCTAGAAAAAGGACTTTGGTTGTTCACTACACTTCAAGTCAGTGGCAGTTTTAAATGATCAACTTAGATCTGATGGGCACTTTGATACCTTCCTATCTTTCCCAGAACACCAAAGACCAAGCAGCAAAACAGAAAGAGAAACATAACTGAAATAATTCAGGGGTTCCTGGGTGGCTCAGTCAATTAAGCATTGGATTCTTGGTTTCAGCTCGGGTCATGATCTCACCATTCCTGAGTTCGAGCACCACATCAGGCTCTGTGCTGACAGTGGGGAGCCTGCTTGGGATTCTCTGTCTCTCCCTCTCTCTCTCTGCCTCATCCTAGCTCTCTCTCTCCTTCTCTCTGTCTCTCTCAAAAACAAATAAACTTAAAAAAAAAAGAAATAATTGAAGATCTTTCAGCAGATGGAAAATTTGGACTGGTAACTCAATCTTCTAGAGGACTAAACTATGCAATACACCATAAAGTAAAGAATTATGTTAAAAAAAAATTTGGGGGGTGCCTGGGTGGCTAAATAGGTTGAGCGACCAACACCTGATTTCGGCTCAGGTAATGATCTCATGGTTTGTGAGTTAAGCTCTGCATCAGGCTCTGTGCTAACAGTGGAGTTCTCTTGGGATTCTCTTTTTTTAATTAAAAAAAACTTTGTTTTGCTCAAATTTTTCCACCTTGAGCCACTGGGAACTCTGTGTGTCCCCTTAGGATATCTCACCATTTTTTGTTGTTTTGTTTGCTTTGTTTCACCTAGCATTGCCTTGCTTTCTGGCATGGCTGCAAAAATTAAATCCTGCATTGGTGGCACTGGAAAGCTCTACAGCCTGAGTTGCTGAGTGACTACAATGAGAGGCGCTTCCTATTGCCCTGCACTGGGAGAGAAATAAATTTTGATGCATTTAGCCAAAGAGAATTCGAGATAGTCTGTTACTACAGCATAACTTGAGCATCCTAGCATATACACATGTATACACATTATCTATCACTTAATAACACAGCAACTCTCACAAAGTCTCAGCAGAAAGTTAATTCCTTAGGGGATGTGTATTTATTACAATGTACTTATAATATGGGAGTAAGTCAAGCATTTTAGGCAGGCTTAGAATAGGAATAAGATTGAGTCTTTTATATGATTGGCTTGCTGCCAATTTAGAACTTTTAAACCTTTTTAGTGATTCTCTTACACTGTAACTATGGAGATTTATCTTTAGTTATGAATAGGAAAACTGTTCCTATTGTAGGTTATACAAGATTTTCCAGGTAGACGAGGGTTAAATCACCATGTCTGGAGATAATTTGGGAGCTTGCTCTCTTTTCAAACCACTCTTAAAACTGTTCTTTTTCCCTTAATGAGAAAGGACAAGTAAAGTGGCAAATATTTTTTAAGAGAAAATAAATGTTTCACAAAAGGAAAAAAATCTTGAAAACATATCCAGCAATAAAGCATTGGGAAGATTCATTTTTATAATGTAATTTTAGAGGAAAAACAATCTTTTATGATCCTTATAAATAGGTTAGTTAGATATTCCTTCCACACTGATGTACATTAAAAAACATAAAATTTTTTGTAGAAAACTAGACTAATGATCCTCTTGAGGAGGTATAAAACCACCATAATGCACTTGATAGTGCCATACTCTGGGGTATCAAGGAAGGATAATTCCTTCATTTCCCCTCTCAGAGCTCAGTTTATGCAGGAAGCATGAGGATTTTAAAATTTCGGAGCCCATATCCAGATGCCAGT
>CM053570.1:35999028-36037383 GCA_028646485.1 Cryptoprocta ferox
CCTATGAATTTACCCAAGGGATACAGGAGTGCTGATGCATAAGGGCACATGTACCCCAATGTTCATAGCAGCACTTTCAACAATAGCCCAATTATGGAAAGAGTCTAAATGTCCATCAAATGATGAATAGATCAAGAAGATGTGGTTTATCTCTACAATGGAATACCACATGGCAATGAGAAAGAATAGAATCTGGCCATTTGTAGCAAAGTAGATGGAACTCGAGGGTGTCATGCTAAGTGAAATAAGTCAGGCAGAAAAGGACAGATACCATATGCTTTCACTCATAAGTGGAACAGGAGAAACTTAACAGAGGATCATGGGGGAGGGGAAGGGGAAAAAACAGTTGGGGAGAGGGAGGGAGGCAAACCATGAGAGACTGTTGAATACTGAGAACAAACTGAGGGCTGATGGGGGTGGGGGAGAGGAGAAGGGGGCTGGGCATGGAGGAGGGCACTTGTTGGGATAAGCACTGGGTGTTATATGGAAACCAACTTGACAATAAACTATAAAAGAAAGAAAAATAAATAAAATAAAACAAAATAAAATAAAATAAAATAAAATAAAATAAAATGTGTAACACCCAGGAATCCCACTGAGCTCATCTCTTCTTTTGAAAACTATCAGGCGTACTTTAAATATGCCTTGATGCATATTTGGGGTCTTGATGCTATTATTGGGTTTATAAGCTGCAACAACACATTTCTCCTTATTACTTACAAGAAGATCATTTTCCGCAATGACTCACTGATGTTTCTCCCTTTAATCATCATTTCTGCAGCATTTAGGTACAGGACCCATGGTGCCCTCTCCTCAGATATCAACAGAGTAACAAAGAGCCAGCAGCATGAGCTAATGGGAGTCACAGGCAGAGGCATACACAAAAGGACTTCCAGGCATCAGACAGAGCCACCATGCAAATGTGGCTCATCAAGAATACAGGATTACCCTGAGAAGGAATTATAAACTAGGAAATATCACTGCTTATAGGTGCCAGATACTCTGCCTCTGGAGTTTTAATAAAGCAGAGCAAAACCTGTGTTAGTCCTTGAGATTCATGTAGAATGAGGAAGCAAATATCTCGCCATTCATTGTCCCCTTGATTACTGATGGTTACCTGTACTCTGTCACATAGTCTAATGTTTACAGGAAAACAAAAAAGGAGTTCCCTGGACAGTGTACTGGGATTGAGTTCATAACTAGCAAAACGCAATGTTTTTAAATACTTTAAAATAACCTTTGGACACTGTGATGGTTAATTTTATGTGTCAATTTGCCTGGGCCATGGCTCTCCAGATATTTGGTCAAACAGAATTCTGTGTGCATCTGTGAGCGTGTTTTTGGATGAGATTTAACATCTGGATCAGCAGACTGGGTAAAGTACATTGCCCCACAGAACGTGAGTGGGCCTTGTTCAATCAATAGAAGGCCTGAATAGAACACAAAAGCTGACCCTCCCCTCAATGACAAAATTCTTCCTGCCTAATAGCCTTTAAACTAGAATGCTGGCTTCTTTTTTGACTTTGCACTCATACAGCATTTTCTGGGTCTTAAGTCTACTACCCTTCGGACAGGAAATACAACCTCCACTACCGTGGTTCTCAGACCTTTGGACTCAGACTGAAACTACATCATTGGCTCTCCTGGATCTCCAGTTTGCCAACTCACCCTGCAGATCTTAGAACTTGACAGCCTCCATAATCACATGAGCCAATTCCTTATAATAAATTTCTTTCTCTACATTTTACATCGAATTATTTCTGTTTTTTTTCCAGAGAAATTTGATTCATATAGTCACCCTTGCATAGGAGAAGGGTTTGGCTCTCTTAATTTTATAGATTTGTTGAGTAATGTCTTCATGTACAGTGAACATAATCTTGTTTGACTGAGTTGGCTAGTCAATTTAGAAAAACATAAACATTAACCACTTGATTTTGTTGAATGGAGTAGCCAGTTTAAAGATCAAACAAGCTGTACATGTACATGTGAAAAGGGAAGAGGGGATTCATCTAAATTATGCATAAGCAGTGTTTAAACTTCAATATAAAAAAAGGACATTTATCAAAAGTTTCATTTAAGAAGATCTGAAGATTAAACACACACACAAACACACACACACACACACACACACACACTCGGTAGTAAGAAGCACGTAGGAAAACTACAAGAGAACCTTGTAGCCCTAGTATTTGGAAATTGAGACAATTTCCAAAAGCTGAAGTACATGTCAGAAATATTATGCCCTGAATAAAGGGACCACGAATGAAAGGCAGCTTTTAGATATCTAAAGTTCCCTATCTAGTTGATCTGGCAGAATATCAGAGGCAGGAATGATCTAACACATAATCTGTTAGCTGCTCTCAGAAGGATCATTGTTCAGTGGTTGGATAGATTTCACCCATGCCAGCCCCTGAGGATGTCAACAGTGCCAGGTACACATAGAAGACATAGCCCAGCAAAAACAAGAAAAAATAAGAGGGGAAGTCCTGATGTTTCAAAGCTCTGGTCCAAAAGGAAGAACATTTGGCTCTTCTGATAAATATAACTTTAGTTGTAATAATTACATAAACCTATGGTTCTAACCTCCTTTGGGGAGCATTTCTGTGAGTTTCCATAACAACTTAATGCAAATTTTTAATGTGGTTATAACTTTCTCTAGATTTATGATGTCTCAAAATTTTTTCTTTCCATGGCCCAACAATAATCAATTGCAATAACATTAACTTTATAATTAACCTCCTTTAGTAATTCAGTTCCAGATCTATCCTAGCGCCAAGGTGACCTATTTAATTTGAACAGGCAAAAATGACTGTTGAAGACTTACAACCCCTGAAAGGGGTTCAATGTTTCTATTTCTCTCATATGTATCTTTGTCACTTAAAACAACAACAAAATTATTTTATTTATTTTTATTTTCTCAATTTATAGTTCATTTAACCTACCCATGACTACTTTTACCTTTTGGTTCTGATTTGCCATTCCAAGGCTTCCAAGTCTAGTGTTTAATAGACAAGCAGATAATAGAAATAGATGATGGATAATAGAGAAGCAGATTGGGGATTAAGCTAGTGGGGAAACTTACCATCCTATTTGTTTTCTTTGCTCTAAGTTTTAGATCAAAATTTTGAAAAGTGTGGAGAAGGGGTTAGGTATGAAAATCAAAGAATAAACTTCTAACTGCCATCTATCAGCTATGTCAATTACATAAACCTTCCAATCCTTAGTTTCCACATCTGAAAAACAGAGAATAGAACTCATCATATATAACATATAAAATTCCAAGCACAAGCAACTAACATGTTACAGGCCCTCAAAAAACAATAAAAAGAGGTCACTGCCTCTTGCTGTTATTTCTGTTACTCATATTGTTAGTTTCCTACTAACAATGTTAGTCTCACTCAGTCCCCTAGCAAATGTGAGAGGCCTCTAAGATATCCACATTCTATTTTCTGGAACCTGTGAATATGTTAGGTTATAAGGTTAAAGGAACCTTGCAGACCCAATCAAGGTTACAGACCATACTGGTTTACAATCCCAATCTCCTATGGCTCACAACACAGAGGAAGAAAGAGAAACATATGAAAGAAAAAAAAAAAAACCACAAATCAGTGAAATTAAAGTGATCTCAGAAACACAGCTCAAATCACTCCAAATTTCACTCAACTGCCTAGCCCAGACGTGAATGGCAACATCTGCCACTGTCTAGGTTCACAGAGTCCTTGCCTCCAAGTTCAAGCCACAAGCTTGCATTGTTCTCATGCTCTGTGATTATTACAGCTCTTGTTGTAGGGCCACAACCCAAGGATGATTTTACATCCATTATTTGAGTTTCTTCAATACTAACTGGATTGCAAAATGCAGCCTGTAAAAAAATTAATTAAGATTACTTAAAGACAAGACTTAGAGAGAAGGGCAGCTCCTCCTTTTCCTCCTTGAAATACATATACAAACGCATACCTCTTTGCAAACACTTTAAAATTTTGAATACTGAAATTACTATATCAAAAAATAGTGACTTTACAGTAGAGAAACCCAGCAGACACTACCTTAACCAAGTGATCGTGATCAATATCACGTAACAAGACTTAGCCACATCATGTTTTCTGCATATGACACACATGTCATGTCTATAAGTGTGTCTGCCCAAAATGCATAACCTTAATCTAATGATGGAAAAACCAAGTTCAAAGCAGACAAATCAAATTCAAGTGACATTCCACAAAATACTGAGCAGTACTCTGAAAAAATATCAAGGTTATGAAAGATAAGGAAAGATTGAGGATCTGTCACAGACTGGAGGAGACTAAGAAGAAATCATACTTAAATGCAATGTAAACATCCTGGATTGCATCCTGGAACAGAAAAAAAAAAAAGACACTATGGGAAAAACCAATGACATCTGAATAATCTTGAATTTGAAAAAAATTAAATAAACTATAAATAATTTAATAGTATGATAGCAGTTTTAACAATTGTGCCATGGTTAAGTAAGTTATAATATCAGGGGAAGCTGGCTGAAGGGTTTATGAGAACTTTCTGCACAATTTTTGCAAATTCATCTAAGTCTAAAATTGCTTCAAAATAAACAATTAAAAATTAAAAACAATCTATCATATTCAGGAATTAGGCACTCCCAGTAGCCTCAAGGCAAAGCACTTCTCCTTTACAGTGCCATATTCATGTTTGAGCATCTTAAAAGCTTCTCTCCAATGTGGCCAATTAGGGACAAGTGGGAAGTTCAGTCATAAGATTGGCAAAATGTGGGGTGCAGTCAGTTAAGCACCAACTCTTGAATTGGGCTTAGGTTATGATCCCAGGGTCAGAGCATGAAGCCCTGCGTTGAGCCCTGCTCTATAAGCTCAGAGCCTGTTTGGGATTCTCTCTCTCCCTCCTCTCTCTTTCTGCTCCTCCCCTGCTCATGCTCTCACTCTCTCTCACTCTCAAAATAAATAAATTAACTTCCAAAAAAAAAAAAAAAGGCTAGCAAATATTTTGATTGAGTGGACCTGGGAAAGCTGGGAAATGAATTGTGAGACAGGCCTGCTAATTTCACTCAGACCACCTGCCTGGTTCGGATACAAGCCAGTGACCTAGACATGATGGGCCATTACCAGTCCTCTGCTGGCATTCTGAAATGACTACATAGGAGACAAATTTGGGAACAACGAGATTTGCAAATGGAATGAGAACAATAGAGGAGTAATGACTTTTCATGAGCATTCTGAGACACCTCACACACACATACATACATAAAGTCACCAGGAGCTATGCTGCATGAATTAACAGGGACTATTCACCCAAAATAAAACTTTTCACCAATAAGTTGTGACATGCAATGCAATGCATTATCAAAAAGAAAAATCTCTAAATGGAACTTTTCATCACATTTCTTGAGGCAATAGAATAAAAAATTTTAATACAATTATTTCTTAGTTTGCTCCTTTTCTGTCAAGCATGCAACTGCTTTTCCTTTCTTCTGAAGCAGTTCATATTATGATGAGTGAAAGGAGAGAAATAAAAAGAGCTATGATCGTGTCAACCACAACTGAACAAATACATTCATTAAAAAGAACTCCCACCAGAAATCTTAGAAGCCTCACAAAGTCTCATTCTTTTTCATACACTAACTCTATTATGAACGGAAACGTCCCTTTCTTTTATTTTAAATTATTGTCATCGTCCCCTGTGCATGTACCAACCAGTGATTTATGCTGTGTCAGATGATAATACACTAGTAAATTTGGTGTTTTAATGGCTGTAATAGCTCTAATAAAGAAATTAAATCAGATGTCATATGCAGAATGTACATTTTTTTGCCGCTAACAATTCACTGAATTATAGCAGGCTAACTATGATAAAGGAACACATGTATCCATTTGCAATTGAAAGCGTGTGTTGAAACTACTCTAAGATAAGCAGAAGAGGCTCTGGAGGAGGCAGAAGAGCAAGAAAGGTACTGGTTTCCTTGGAGGAACGTGGTCCTTTTTCCCAATTCTTTCAATTCCATCCTTTATAATAATTCACTCTAAATTTTACCCTGAAGAGCATCACACTGTACCCTTTCCCTCCTCTGGTCCAACTGAAATCCTAGAACCCAGACCCATAATTTTAATATGCATATAATTTCACACAGTTGATGAATATAACACACCATGGGTAAACAGCGGGGAGGGGCTAAATGGAAAACTCATTTGTTAGTTTTCCCACTTGGAGGTTGTTACTTTTTAAATTACTGATATTGGACACTGTAGGAGTGCCCTTTTTCATACACACTGAAACACTCCACTGGCCCCAGGAGTCACCAAGACTAGTGGATTTTAATAGTTATAGATCTTAAATGGAGGGTTAGAAATTGTTTCTTTTCATTACAATTACAACAAGGAATTAACCCCAAGGGTATCCACTTAATTTCATAATATATAGACTGGAACGCTAATGTGGCTCTTGTACAGTGTAATAAAGAGGCAACTGGCCCTTCTCTCCCCAGGGTGGGTTTCTATAAAATGTATCACCAAAAAAATGTAAAACGAAGAAGATTTGAAGTTAACAAGCTCCCTAATGTCACCAGCCCCAGTGCCCCGCATGCGGCATGAGCAGGCACT
This sequence comes from Cryptoprocta ferox, assembly GCA_028646485.1. Taxonomy (NCBI): domain Eukaryota; kingdom Metazoa; phylum Chordata; class Mammalia; order Carnivora; family Eupleridae; genus Cryptoprocta; species Cryptoprocta ferox. The sequence goes on from CM053570.1 coordinate 36,005,631, forward strand.
CAGAGGCACTGAGTACTGTGTTTTGTTTTAGTTTTTGTTTTTCCAATGCAAGCTCAGTCCCAGCACTTTTCTTTGAATTGCTTCACTGACACAAGGAAAATGTAAAATGAGAGAAGGAAAGATAATTTACAGTTAAGCACAGGAAGTCACGAGGACCCTCAATCACCCAGTTTGGTAGATGGGACCAGCTGAGCACGCTGGCCAATGGCAGTCAGGCCCTGGTTAAGCCTGCGCACTCTACAGTGACTGAAGCTGTTTTATGGGAACTCCCTCCCTACTTGCTGGACCCTGAAGCAACACCAAGGGTTAGGATTTTCCATCTTCAGGCTCCAAGCATCTGAAGCCACTTCCTGGCAGAGATTTGAAATCTTGGATCCCTGCTGATTAGCCCTCTCAGTTGAAGGCATTTTTATTTCCCAAAGCTTTTTCATGATATTTGACTAGGTCTCTCTGGGACGAATGAGAGGAAGGACAAAAATAGAGCTTTCAACAGAGTGGGACAGGGACAGTGGGAGAGGCAAATGGCAGTTCGATAAAAGCACAACCTGGAAAGGAGAATGTTCTTCTTTTACATGAAGTATTTCCAACATGTATAGTAACATTTGGCCCACTACAGGCTTCCAGCCAGCCAAAGCCTGGGACTCACTTCTTCCTTTCCCACTGAAAGTGTCAGCTCTGCAGAAATCTGCAAATTTGCCAGTCAACTAGGGAAAAACTGATGATCCAAAGAGAAGAAATTGCACATCACTCCACTCATTTGTTCACATCTATCATGCAGATCACATTTCCAGAGACAGATAAGACTGTATAGGAAAGCCACAAAGGAACTCCGGCTTCAATGAAAAGTACCCCTTTACAAAATCAAAACTCCCAGCTTCCCTCCTGAGACAGGAAGCAGTGGGTTGAAGCAGATGTCAAGAGGGCTGCTAGGAGAGCACCAGAGATGAAAAGTCACTAAGGAGGACTGAGGGAGATATTTATCACAAGAGAAAGTTGAGAGTTCTCATTGCTGGCTCAGAGCTACAGGAACCATTTCCAGGAGAAATCAGTGTTGTCTGCATACCCATGAGATGCAGAAAGAGGGAAGAGGAAGGTACATTGCTCCCCGAAAATAAACCAAATGAGGATTCCACCAGAAAACCAATGAGACAGTATATGATTTAACAGCTTGGTGATTCTCAGTTTAGCCAAGTGGCCAAAACTCTGTAAATATAAACCTTGGCCCCAGTATCAAGGATGATAGAAGTGACACACATGCTGGTCAATGGTTATAAACTTTTCCGTCCCCATATTTCCTTAGTCCCCATTTCAACCCCTTGAAACCATATGTCCCTATAAATAAAGTGGTCCTGAATATATCAACTGTTGACTTATTAAAAGTTGTATGTATCTCAAAACAGCTCCTTAAGTGGTTTTTTCCAGTGGTTTTAATTGTGTTTGTTCTGGGCTCATAAAGTTGGGCAACCTGACACATTTAAAACACACACATAAGTGTGGTATCCAAATGTTTTGGTTTTTCTAAGCTCAATGCACTCTAATTGGCTTTTTCCTTTAAAAAGTATAATTAAAAGGAGTAAGCTCACCTCTGTAGAAATTTCTCATTTCTTTATTTACCTTAAATCTTTTCATGCAGGAAACTGTTAATGTTCTTCATTTTGTTTTGTGTTAAATAGAAATAGGATACAAAATAATTCTCTAATTAGAATTGCATGGGATATATGCCTTACACGTTTGATTTTCTGAATTTCCTCCTGACATTTTCAAATTGACTATCATATTCAATATCAATCTAACCAATATAAAGCAATTTAATTTTTATCATGAACCAAGAGAATATCTAAATTTGGCATATTAGACAGTTTTTGTCTCTGTTGAATTATTTTAAGAGATGTTTTAGTTAAACTGACTTACAATAGCAAATTTTGCACCCTTCGAGTAATATGAGTATAGCCTCCTGATATAATATCATTATCTAGGGCTAAAACTTACTCATGTCAAAGTGGTTGAAATACCTACTACTATTTCTGTTTATAATGGTACTTGCTTTATAGGTCTTAAGAGATTGTAAGCTTTTTGATATCAGATACAACATCATAGTATTTGATATTTCAGTATCTATCACAATGTTAATGATTATTTGAATTCAACAAATACTTAAAATGGTATGAATGATATAAATGCTTATACTATAAATAAGATAAGCAAATTTATTTATCATATATTGCTTCCACCAAATGACACAGGCTATTTCAAAAATAGAATATAAATACACCAAAAACAACAATAAGAACAACTCTTTTGTTCTTTTCTAGATTCCCAAGATCATACTGGTAGATGGCCAGAGGAGAACAAAAATCCTATCTTTGACAGCTATATTGCATGGATATTATAGACACCTTCTCCTAATTCTTTAACTCTGGCCCTGGCAATCTCTTGAAATTTTGCCCGACATGACCAATGATCCTGGATACAGTAGTCCAACACTGAATGCTTTGGAGTCTATCACAAAACTGTTTCTTCTCCCATCTTTCCTCTTTTGGTCAAAGGGACAAGTCAGTTTCTAAGGCTATAGGGATTGGGGAGGGGGAAGGAGCATGCTAAGCTGAAATACCATTAGGCTCACATTTGGACATATCAGGCAACCATTTGGATATAAGAGTTTGGGCCTCCAGCCTGGAGGGATATATTCGGAGTCATCAACATAGAGATAGAATTTAAATCTATGAAATAACCTAAACGGTAAGTATAGATGAAGAAGAGGAAAAATGTGAGAGCCGAGCTACAGAGAACTCAAAACTCAGGAGAAGAAAAGAGGAAGCTATCAAAGGATGTAGAAAGGAGCAGGCAGTGTGCGGAGCAGGAATTCTGGTAGGTGCAGTATCCTGTATGTCCACTGAAGGTGTTTTGAAAAGGAGAGCGATGGACTCTGTCAACTACTACTGATAGGGTCAAAGTTTTATCACAGGCTTTATCAATATTGTGATTATCAGCGAACCTGATAATAACTGCTTCAATGAGTGCTGGGGGTGAAAACAGTATTGGAATGGCTCCAAAAGTGGAGTGGCAAAGACAAAGAGGGAAGATTTTAAGAAATCTCCAATAAAAGGGAATAGATCATTGAGGTGGTAACTGGCAAGGGATGCAGAGTCAGAGTCCTAGGATAGAAAACAAAAAATTACAATATGCCCATGTTATCAATGGAAATGAACCATGAGAAAGTGAAAATCTGGTTTTGCAGTACATCAAAGAAATTATTGCTCTATGATTCCCTTGAGTAGGAAAGAGGATGTAATCCAGTTGACAAGTGAGGGAGACAAGCAGGGGGAGCTCATCCACAGCTCTGGAGTAGAGGGCAGAGTTCACCAGGTGGATAGATGAGGTGGTGGCAGCAGATGGAAATATCTCATCTGATGGTTTTTTCTTATCCCTCAGGTCTCAGAGCAGCTGTCACCACTCAAGGAATCTTCCTTGACCACTGAATCTAAGGAGCTCTCCCTTTCATAGGGTCTCATTCAACCCTATTTTACTAACTTGATAGCACTTAATGGCTTTTTGTTTTTGAAATTATTATAGAATTTGTTTACTTGATAATGTATACATTTCCCAACTAAGAGCATGGACCTTACTTCTCTTCTTTACTGCTATATCCTAAATTCCTATAACTGAAAAGCAAAGAATACAAATGGAAGTTTAATATATAATAGTTGAATGAATAAATCAATGAGAACTTCAGAAATAAGCATTTCCTAGAATCCAAATGATTTCAAATGTGACATGACCTATTTCAAGTATTTTTTCTGGATTGATTCATATATAGGTAGTAAGGTCTGGGTGGACAGTAGTACCTGTACTACTTGCTCTATTGAAAATGCACACTCCTGAGTTTTGTAATAGTGAATTAGGTCACTTGTGGGTGTGTTACAGGCTGCATACTAGAAATATCACAGAAGAAGAACAGGTACCTCCAACACAAAAGGTTCAGTTAGTGTTAAGGCACTGCCCTTGGCAGACAAAAGTGGATGCATAGAAGGAAAAGATTAGTCAGAAAAAAGAAAAGCCCAGGAGAAAATTATCCTTAAATGTTTGTCTAGTACTTGATATTTGCTTTCCATAATTTTTTATTAGTACTCCACGAGATCATTTGAGAGGTCAGTTAGTATTGTTGGACTCATTTTTACAGAGCCATAAACTGAAACTCTAAGGGCTTACATGCTCTGCTCAAAGGAAGCTATCTGCAGCTGCTGAAAAAAAAAAAAAAATTCACAATCATTGTCCCTGCTTTTCTTAGCCCTCCTAAGCCAACTCTCCCTCTAAGAGCCATAGAATGACAGAGCCAATGGTAGGATGACCACTAGCTACAACAGTTGACCATTATATACATTTTTTTCTGATGCTTATTTTACTTCTCTGGGCTGACTTGCATTGACCTGAATTAAGAATAGTTACCAACGGTAAATTGTACCTCTGCAAAGACCAAGTTCAAATTCTGCTAAGAGTGTTCATGCTTTGGTTGAGCTATGCCAAAAAGTAATTAGACATTACTCAATGGCCCTGGATTTAACTTGTTATTTCTACCAGGTAGGCAGAGGGAATCCATGAAATTATCTATGGCTAGGCATCCTGGAAATTTTCCCAGGCTATTTTTCAAAGGGTAGCTGCTATTGCTGGTCACCTTTAACGAATAGAAATAAAAGAGGGAGAGAAACAAGGGAACTGAGAAATCGGGACACAGATAACCTGAAAAAAGAATATTTAGTAGAACCACAAGGGAGTTTTGCTAAGAGAAAAAGAAAAATACAAGATGAAATCTAAGAGTTTGCCCTTTTGCTTTAGTTTTTAATTTTTAGAAGTGGAAGAGGCTTTGTTTTGAGAAGTGGATCATTCTTCTTCCAAAATTGTGTTCCCAAATGAGAAATAACATTCCATCCTCCTGTAACTCTCCAATGAAGGAGAATTTCACACCCCAGTTCCAAACCACATATTAGAATAATAATATTCTGCCAGAGGTGTAGAATGACTCCCATAATCCGCCTCCTTGTTCACCACACAAAGACTTTTGCAAAAATAGAGTACAAAGCAATATTGTTTCACTGTGTTCCCCCCAAATGAGGTAAGTGTCATTTAGTTAAGGGGAAACTCGAAGATCAATTTACAAAACCCATAAATGTGTAATGATAATCCAGATTTGTTCATTCTTTTGTACCTTCTTACCCCCTTCCTTCTTTCTTTCCTTTTCTTCTCTATTAAAAGAGTTTTATATTTACTGCCATTCTTGGACCATGTAAAACAATCAGATTGTGGTCTGGTCATTAATAAATGTCATCCTCAAACTGACACAGAGAAGAAGGCAGACCCTACTGATAAAACAGTATCTTTTAGGGGTTCATCTCTTCTGTGCTCTGATCATCTTCCTGTTTTTCCTTAACTTTAAAACCTGCTTCATTTTCCACTTCTGGGATTCCATCCTAAGACATCATCTAAATTTTAAGAAAAAGTTGTGGACAAAGCCATATCCATTAAGCAAATTTTAAAAAAATAAGAGAAATCTCCCAAATTAGAAGTGTTAAGTAAATTCTAATTTATCTTATTTAAAATAATATAAAGATACATAAATTTAATTACAAAAAAAACATTCAGTACATATGGGAATTCTTTGGATATTTAATGTTAAATGAAAAAAAAAACAGGATGCAAACTTGCATCTATATAGTTAAAGTATATAGGAAGTAGAAAGAGGAAATATAATTGAGTGTTAAAGTTAAAATTGCTTTCTTTTTTTTCTATATTCCAAATTTTCTCTGAAGTTAAAATAAATTTTTATTTGATTTTTTAATTTAAAAGAGATGTGTGATATAAAAGGACCCACATTTATTCCAATTGTTCTTTTTTCTTTTTAGGTATTTCTTGCTTCTTGGAATAGATGTTTGTGGGCAAAAAACATTTTTTGGATTAAGCCAAGTTTCTGTTCTCTGAGCCAGTTGATAAGGGCAGGGATTTAGAATGAAAAAAGTTATATAATCAGAATTTTATTAAAACTGTCTGGGATTTTATAGATCATCTGTTTGAAAGTCCACATTTTATAATGGAGATACTGAGAAGGGAAAAGTTAGAAAAATATAAGAGGCAGACATGTGGGTGGATCCAATAGACATGGTGCGAATTTAATGAAATTTTTGTAGTTGTAATTATTTCAGAGAGCTCTGAATATGGCTAACAGTAGAGCTAAGGAGAATACTGCTGTCTAATTCAGTCTCCCTGTTCCTATTCTTCTTCAGTGACCTCCAGTTCTTTGCATCAAAAAATGCCTATTTCTCTGGAGAATCTACAGAGGAATGTTTATAAAACCCAGAAATGGGACTGAAGATATTTATTATATCTACCTAAGTACTAGAAACAATGTGTGATGCTGTGGGACCCTCTCTGTGCCAAAGCTACCATTTCCCGTTTCTGGATGTGAGGCTGCTGATTGCCCACTCTAAGTCCCTTTCCATGAATCCTCCTTGGTCAAAGCCACTCACTTAAGTGATACCCCTCCTGGGGTGGCAGTCTGCAGATTTTTTCAGTAGGGGTATGAAGACCCAGGGCTCTTGCCATAATCTGGGACAGCTGTGAGGGCCACTGCAGTTTCAAAGCTGCCCAAAGGATTAGCCAGGGCTCTGCTGCAAATGCATTATGCTGCAATTCTCCCTGCACCCATCCTGCTTCCCTTACTTCCCAGGAAACCTCCTACAGACAAATCTCTGTCTCAAAATCTGTTTTCTGGGGCACCTACCCTAAGACAATGAGACTGTACCACCACAGAAGAAGCCCATTATAAAACTCAGAGTTCATTTGGACTGAACTGTGTTGTTTTCAACTTTTTACTGAAGATGGAACAAAAACAAGGGCCTGGTTTCAGAATTATACACCCTGTCTTCCCAGCAGCAAAATTATGTAGGGTTGAACAACTGTCCATTAAATTTTATCCATTTAGACAACTAATCTTGCTTGAATACTGACTGTTTCCCTTAATAACAAGTCTTTACACTGATTATTTTTTTTATTTCTACTTTTTTTCCCTGTTGAATCATAAGCATATATGGTAGGAAAATTAATCTGTGGGTGATCTTTATCTTTGCTACTCAAAGTGTGGTCACTGTATCAGCAGCATGGCCGTCACCTGGGAGCTTGTTAGAAATGCAGGATCTCAGACCCCATTTCAGACCTACTAACTCAGAATTTGCATTTGATCAAGATTCTCAGATGACTTGTATGCACATTAAAATCTGACAAACACTGAAATGCCCCACTGCTGTCAAATCAGCCTACTCATTAAGACTTAGCAATATCAGAGGGTAAACAAGCATTGGAGCCAACTAGGCTTCATCTTGTTGAGCATCTTGGGCAAGTAAGTCCTCATTTCCTGAACATCCATTTGCTCACCCTTAAATGTCCCTATACAGGTATGTGCCTTAGAGGATTTTTATGAGGATTTATACTTGCATTTATTCAAACAACTTGTACGGTGCATCAGTAATGGTCCAGACATTGTTTTAAAACACTATGAAGAATAAGACAGATTCAAGTCCTGCTGGTCAGACATTCCACAAACATGCACAAAGCATGGACTGTGTGCAGCGGTGCTAGAATTGTAGCCATAAAAAAGATTCTTTGGAGACCTTTTGGAGCCAACAGTCGAAGACAGGATGAACACTGAATAAATTATCATGAAAAACTGTCAGTGGTATAACAGAGAAGTATAGGTGCTATGAGTGCTTATAGTAGCTAGAAGGAGTTCTCAAAAATCTCTCCACCATCATGTGGCTTCCTGGCTAATGAGTATGTACAGATAAATATGAAATTCCAACACCAGGTAGGAGTGATGTCAACAGAAAAGCTTGTTTCCTATCATATATACTTATAACTTCAACAGAGAGGAGAAAGTAGAAATATGTGTGGGTGCACAGGAGGCCCTTCACACCAGCCTGCTAGGGAAAGGGGTACAGGATGGGGATGAGATGCGTGAGACTAAAGAAGCATCTTCCATAAGAAATACCATTCAGAGAGACTTATAAAATAAATAGGATAAATTCTCATAAATGTGGAGGTTAGAGTGACACAAACAGCATGAAGAGCATGAGCAACTTTAGGGCTTTATTTTTTTTTTAATTTTAATGCTTATTTATTTTTGAGAGAGAGAGAGTACACACGCATGATATTTTTGAGAGAGAGAGAGGGAGAGAGAAAGCATGAGCAGCGTCGGTAGACAGAATTTGAAGCAGGCTCCAGGCTCTGCACTGTCAGCACAGAGCCTGATGCAGGGCTCAAACTCAGGAACCACGAGATCATAACCTGAGCCGAAGTCAGCCCTTTAACCGACTGAGCAACCCGGGCATCCCTACATTTAGGACTTTAAAAAAAAAAGAAGCAAACATAATCAACAACACATTTCTGAAGAAACTCTTCACATTAGAGATAGATTAGATTGATAGTACACCCTATAAATAAAGTCTCTTGCCCCTCACCGCCTCTACTGCCTGACCAATCCTGGCACTTCCCCACGTGGCCATGCATGGTATACACCTGCTCCTCTTGGGAACTGCAAGTAACAAACTCTCTTCTCAGTGGCAGATCCTGATCTGTTGGCCTCACCGCACATGAATAAAAATAAAGCCTACGTTTAAAATTTTTTTATTTATTTTTGAGAGAGAGAGAGAGAGAGAGAGAGAGAAGAAGCGGGGGAGGGGCAGAGAGAGAGGGAGACATAGAATCTGAAGCAGGCTCCAGGCTCCAAGCTGTCAGCACAGAGCCCACCATGGGGCTCAACCTCATGAGCCATGAGATCATGACCTGAGCCGAAGTTGGACACTTAACTGACTGAGCCACCCAGGCGCCCCATAAAACCTACATTTTAAAAGTTACCTCATTTAGCTTTTATAACACTCCTATTGGGTTTAGTCCATTTTTTGAGATGACAAAGCTAAAACTCACCTATCTCAGAGCCCTTCACTTTATTTAAGCCAATATAATGCAGTGGTAAGAACAGAACATTTCTAGTAAAATAGATTTCCTAGGATTCAAATTCTACCCAGTATGAGCCTGGCAGTAATAAGCAACCTCAAGAATCTCAGTCACTCTACACATAAAAGTTTATTATCCATTCTCACAAACTCTCTGCAAGTCTAGATACTCTCCAGGGAAGTTCACTTCCCAAGTTCTGTTTTGTGGCTCCACATCTCAACCCCATAGCTTCCAGGATCTCCACAATAGGCAAAGAGAAAACAGAAAGAATTCACAACTGATCATGACTATCAGAGTCTGTAGATGACACATGTCACATCCATCCACAGGCCATTGACCAGAACTCACCATGTACTCTAACTACAAGCAGGCTGTAATATATAGTTAAATATATAGATATTTGGTTACTATTACTGCCTGTGATACACATTTCTACCCCTTTCAAGCTTTTCTACCTTGCTAAGAGAAAAAGATATTACCTTGGGCAATATCCTTACCTTCCATCAACATATTATAGAAGCGCAGAGTTCAATAGCAGCTATTGTATTTGAAAAGTCAGTCCCTTCCATTTTAAACACATGGACATAATCAGAGCTGACTATGTCATTTCCTTTATAGCCACTTAGAGTTCCAATATGTTTTCATTAGTTCAATAACCTCTTTATTTACTTATACTTACAATATAAATAACTAAAATTAGAATCTACTTTGTTCTCATTACCACTTTCAACTTTGGTTTCTGGCTTCTTATATGCTATTATTTGAAATTGTGTTTGGTTTTTTGTTAAATGCATGTTCTGAAAATAGAATCACACACAGGAAACTGTCTCAATATTCCACTAGGTCTAAGGAAAGGTGGAATCTTCTTTAGGATGCCACAGAAATTAAATGAACCTATTACTCTCTTTTTGAAACTACTTTATTTTCTATCAGCTGCTTCTTTTTAGTCCATTATGAGAGTCTCTCTCTGTGTTTTAGGAACCCCCAAACAGATGATCTAATTGGTCGAGCCAATCATTTTCCAACTGTAGCACCTCTCTGGAACCAACCCAAGCACCTCTTTGGGGTCCCTTTGCAGATCACAACTCAGTCTGTACATAGTTGCCTTGGTCAGGCACGTAATCCTAATACAACCTGCCACAGCCAGAGCTGCTGAAGGTCATAGGACACAGTGCGCTCCATAACTCACCTCCAGTAGCTCAGCTCAGGAGATAGCTTTGCATGAGACAAAATCTCTGAGTTTCATGGATTCCTCTCCAAAAGAGTATTGTAAAAAAAAAAATTTTTCATGAATAGAGCTACATTCATTATTTTCAGTTTACTGTTGGCTTAGTATTCTAGAGAGTAGGAAAATATTGAACCACAGGGTTAGCCACCCATGGCATAGCTAAAAGATGGGTTTTTTAAGACAAAGAAAAATATGTGAAAAAACACATCTAGCCATTCTCTCTGTCATGCATAGAATTTTTTTCATAGAATTTTTTAATGCTATCTACAACCTTCTACAGATTTTCACTGACTGTTGTAGTATTGGAGTTTGTTAATTTACATTTTGAATTATTACAGAAATGGTACTGTTACCATGACAAAAATGCAAACTGAGTTATTCTCTCAAACATACAGGTCTCCAGTGAGCACAACAGAAAACTATGATAATTGTGAATTTAAGCAAGAAAAGAAAACAGATCAATTTTGAGCAAAGGGCACAACTAATCTATAAGTAACCTTTAAACTATGGAGCACTATGTAAAATATTAAACAATTTTTAAAGAGTAAAAAGGAATTGAAAGAAAAATAAAATTTATCTTATAAATTTTAGTTATCTTATAAATTTTAGTTTTTCATAAGCATACAAAAGACATGTTAAAGAAGAAAACCTATCAGTTAATTGCTAAATATATTTACCCTGGACATTTCATTGCAGTGATAGGTATGAATGGGGAAGGGGATACGGGAAGCAATCTGTGTCTGGGGAAATGGATGAGTCAACATGCTGAATGCACAATATGGAGCATTATGTGGCAATTAGAAACAACAGAAGAGATTTGATCAAAGCAACATGGATAGATTTAAAAAAAAAAAAAAAAAGGAATAAGGGCTCCTGGGTGGCTCAGTCAGGTAAGCATCCAACTCTTGGTTTCAGCCTAGGTTATGATCTCATGGTTCATTAATTCTAGCCCTCCATCAGGCTCTGTGGTGACAGCACAGAGTTCAAGAGAATTTAGACCCAAACACCCAGGAAAAGTATTACAGTTAAGAATCAAGCCTTGGGAGCCATTCAGTTAGTTGCTTAAACCTCAGCACAAATCAATCGAAAAGCAACAGACTTAAAACTACATAGAGATGTGGATTAATCATCGAAAGTACATCCATCACTTGGTTAGGTTTGGGTCTGGAAGCCACAAATATTATGTTCCAACAAGTAGGATGTGACAAGTAGGCAGGAAAATAAAAGGCAGTTGTGGTACTGAGTATTACAGGTTATTAGAAGTCAGGTCCCAAACCTTCACACAATTGAAAATGATTAGTGAGTATTCCCTCTGATAAAGGTGCAGGGCACTAGATGCTGGTGAGCCTAGTAAAGGAAACTTTTTTAATAATAGCTAAGGGAAAGTTAGCAGGACCTAAGTAATAGAAAATAGCCAAGACCAATTGGGAAGCTTCCAATTACAGGTAACAAAGCCCATTCTTTTTTCAGGGCATTGTGGCCAGGTGAGGGGATTGGCTTATGAAAGGGGTCTCTATGTGACATGATTTATGGAGAGACCCACAAACTGCTGACACAATTTCATCCAATGGCACACTGGACGAATTACATGGCCTTCCAAAGAACATGCATATAGGATGAGAAATAGAAACAAGATTTTATGATTTAAGAAACAAATTACAGCCTTCCTGCAGTCACATGTCCAACATTTAATCTCTAAATTATTACAACCAGAGGAACCAACATTTCCATTCCTGTAGAATGAGTGACACATGGTTTAATGTTCCTCTCCCCTTCTGGGAATGTACTTTCCCCAAGAGCCCAATGAAAGGAGGCTTGTCTGGTCATATCTCTGGAAAGGGATCATTGACTGTGCCAGCTTTGATGTTTATTACCTTCCTACGGTGAAGCTAGAAAAATTATGAAAAAAAAAGTAGAAGCAAAACAAAGACTGTGTCTCAATATATTCTCAAATAACTAGTTCAGTTTTGGCAACATTCTTTCTTTTCCCAAGGCCAGGGGTGACATTTAACGTATGAAACAGCCAATGTGGCACCCACACAGACCAAGTAAACCACATAAAAATCAACTACACTCATACTGGTGCCTACGGGCATAGCACAGCCTAAAGCTATGCTGAGGTAACCCTCAAATACTAAAGACCATTTTTCTACTTTGTACTGGGATAGATCCAAAGAGCTAGTTTTGTTCTCCAGAATCATCTCAAAAATGTGCTGTAGGTCCCTGTAGTCCCTTAACACATGTGCAGATTCCCAATCCTCTGCAGGCCATTCATTTTCCCAGTCAGACTCAACATGCACAAAGGCAGAACAGTCCCTCAGAATGACAGGCTACCCCTGGATTTATGCAGAGAGACAGATATTCACTCCACTCCACACTCTGCTAAGAAGCAAAGAAGTCTGACGACCCAAGTGCCCAGCCCCATCCTGAGCCTGTCTCTACTGATAGGTACATTCCCAAAAGGTACTGGATCAGGGGCAGAAAACCCAACTCTGTAGTGCCACCTACATGGGTTCCCTACTCCTTCTTGCTCCCCCTAAATGAACAGAAGCTAGGGCTCTTCCCAGAATGTGGTGGCGTAGGAGACCACAGCCACTTTTTAGGCAAGAGGAAACTCACAGAAGGGACTAAAGAACAGGGCTCAGTGTCCCTGTTAGACCTCATTAAGACATCTGAAAGAACAAACAAGGCAGGGTGTCTAGGTGGCTCAGTTGGTTGAGCACTAGACTCTTGATTTGGGGTCAGGTCATGATCCCAGGGTTGCAGGATCAAGCCCATCAGACTCCGCACTGAGCACTGAGCCTGCTTGGGAATCTCTCTCTTTCCCTCTGCCCCTTTTTCCCCCACTCGTGGGCTCTGTCTCCAAAAAGAAATTTTAAAAAAATGTTTAAAAAGAAAGAACAAGTCAACTTTGACTTTAATCCTAGTAGTACTTTTTTTACTTTAATACCTTCCACTCCTTTTTTTAATCATAATACACAGTGTTATATACAATTCAACATTACGCAGTGCATTCTTAATCTCCTTTATCCATTTCACCCCTCCCCCAGCCCACTTCCACTTTTGGCAACCACCAGTTTGTACTCTATAAGAGTCTGGGTTTTTTGTTTTGTTTTTCTCTTTTTTTTCTTTGTTTTGTTTATGTAATTCTACATACAAATGAAAACATATGGTATCTGTCTTTCTCTGACTGACTTATTTCACTTAGGATTATACCCTCTAGGTCCATCCATCTTGCAAATGGCAAGATTTCATTCTTTCTTATGGGTAAGTAATATTCCACAATATATATCTTTGTCTTTATCCATTTATCTATGGATGAGCACTTGGGTTGTTTTCATACCTTGGCTATTGTAAATAATGCTGCAATAAACATAGGGGTGCCTCTATCTTTTTAAATTAGTATCTTTGTTTTCTTTGGGTAAATATCCAGTAATGGAATTACTGAATCATATAATAATTCTATTTTTAATTTTGGGGGTAACTTCTATACTGTTTTTCCACATTGGCTGCACCAATTTATATTCCTACCAACCGCATGTGGGTTCCTTTTTCCCCATATCCTTGACAACACTTGTTATTTCTTGTGATTTTGGTTCTAGCCATTCTGACAGGTATGATGTGATATCTCACGGTCGTTTTAATTTGCATTTCCCTGATGATTAGTGATGTTGAGCATCTTTTCATGTTTCTATTAGCCATCTGTGTATCTTCTTTGGAAACATGTCTGTTCAGGTCCTATGTCCATTTTTAATTGGGTTACTTGTGTTTTGGGTGTTGAGTTCTTTATATATTTTTGATATTAACTCCTTATTGGATATATCATCTGCAAATATCTTCTCTCATTCAACAGATTGCTTTTTTGTTTTGTTAATGGTTTCCTTCACTTTCAAAAGCTTTTTATTTGGGTATAGTCCCAATAGTTCAATTTTGCTTTTGATTTTCTTGTTTGAAAAGATATATCTAGAAAAATGCTGGTATGGCTGATGTCAAAGAAATTACTGTCTATGTTTTCTTCCAGGAGTTTTAGGGTTTCAAATCTCACATTTAGGTCTTTAAACCATTTTTAGTTTATTTTCATACATGGTGTTAGAAAGTAGTCCAATTTCATTTTTTTTACCTATAACTGTCCAGTTTCCTAGTACCATTTATTGAAGAGTTTCTTTTCCCCATCATATATTCTTGCCTCCTTCTCATAGATTACTTGACCATATAATAGTGGGTTTCATTCTGGGCTCTCTATTCTGTTCCATTGATCTGTGTGTCTATTTTTGTGTCAGGACCATAGTGTTTTGATTACTACAGCTTTGTAGTCTATCTTAAAATCTGGGATTGTGATATCTCCAGTTTGATTCTTATTTCTCAAGACTGCGTTGGCTATTTGGAGTCTTTTGTTGTTCCATACAAATTTTAGTATTATTTTTCTACATCTGTAAAAAAAAAATGTTGTTGGTATTTTGATAGGGATTACATTAAATCTGTAGATTGCTTTGGGTTATATATAGACACATAAACAATACTGGTTCTTCCAATCCATGAGCATGGAATATCTTTCCATTTGTTTAGGTCATGTTCAGTTTCTTTCATCAATGTTGTATAGTTTTTGGAGTACAGGTCTTTCATTTCCTTGGTTACGTTTATTCCTAAGTATTTTATTATTTTTGGTGCAACAGTAAATGGGACTGTTTTATTAATTTCTCTTTCTGCTGCTTCATTATTAGTGTATAAAAATGGAACAGATTTCTGCATATTAACTTTGAATCCTGCCAGGAGTGCTGATGCATAGGGACACATGTACCCCAATGTTTATAGCAGCACTTTCAACAACAGCCAAATTACGGAAAGAGCCTAAATGTCCATAAACTGATGAATGGATAAAGAAGATGTGGTTTATATATACAATGGAATACTACTTGGCAATGACAAAGAATGAAATCATGCCATTTGCAGCAACGTGGATAGAACTGGAAGGTATTATGCTGAGTGAAACAAGTCAGACAGAGAAGGGCAGATATCATATGTTTGCACTCATATGTGGATCTTGAGAAACTTAACAGAAGATCATGGGGGAAGGGAAGGGGGAAAATAGTTACAAACAGACAAAGAAGGAGGCAAACCACAAGAGATGCTTACATATAGACAACATACTTAGGGTGGATTGGATGGGGGGAGAAGGGAAAATGGGTGATGGGCATTCAGGAGGGCACTTGTTGGGATGAGCAAAGGGTGTTGTTTGTAAGCCAATTTGACAATAATTTAAGAAAAAGAAAACAATTATAACCCAGGTTAAAAAAAAAAACAAAACTTTGTATCCTAAGACTACTAAATTCATCTTTTCAGTTCTTGTAGTTTATTGGTGGAATCTTCAGGGTTTTCAATATATATAGTATCATGTCATCTACAAAGAGTGAAAGTTTTACTTCTTCCTTCCCAATCTGGATGCCTTTTTTTTCTTTTCTGATTGCTGTGGCTAGGTCTTCTAGTATTATGTTGAATAAAAGAGATGGGTGGACATCTTTGTCTTGGTCCTGATCTCAGAGGAAAGACTCTCAGTTTTTCACCATTAAGCATGATGTTAGCTGTGACATTTTCATATATGGCCTTTATTATGTTGAGGTATGTTCCCTCTAAACCTTTGTTCAGAGTTTTTATCATGAATGGATGTTGTACTTTGTCAAATGCTTTTTCTGCATTTATTGAGATGATTATATGGGTATTATCCTCTTTCTTGTAAATGTAACATATCACGATGACTAATTTGCAAATACTGAACCACCTTTGTAATCCTGGAATAAATCCCAGTTGATGGTAATGAATGAAATTTTTAATGTATTGGTGGATTCAGTTTGCTAATATTTTGTTGAGGATTTTTGCATCTATGCTCATCAGAGTTATTGGCCTATAGTTCCTTTATTTGTTGTGTCTTTATCTGGTTTGGGTACTGTTTGTCTTGTAGAATGAATTTGGGAGCTTCCCTTCCTCCTAATTTTTGGAATAGTTTGAGAAGAATAGGTATTAAGTCTTCTTTAAGTGTTTTGTAGAATTCACTTGTGATGCGATCTGGTCCTGGACTTTTGTTTGTTGGGAGTTTTTGTTTTATTACTGAATCAATTTCATTGCTAGTAATCAGTCTATTCAAATCTTCTATTTCTTCTTGATTCAGTTTTGGAAGGATATATGTTTCTAGGAATTTATCCATTTCTTCTGGGTGGTCCATTTTTTAGCATATAATTTTTGGTAGTATTCTCTTATAATCCTTTCTTCTGTGGTATTGGTTGTTATTTATCTTTCATTTCTGATTTCATTTATTTGAGTCTTCTCTCTTTCTCTTGTTGAGTCTGGTTAAAGGTTTATCAATTTTATTTATCTTTTCAAATAACCAGTCCCTGGTTCCACTGATCTGTTCCATTGTCTCTAGTTAGTTTATTTCTGCTCTAATATTTATGATTTTCCTTTCTTCTACTGGCTTTGGGCTTTGTTCTCCTTTTGCTAGCCGCTTTAGATGTAACGTTTGGCTTTTTATTTGAGATTTCTTAGTTCTTGAGGTAGGCCTGTATTGCTATAATATTCCTTCTTAGAACAGCTTTTACTGCATCCCAAAGATTTTGGACTACTGTGTTTTCATTTTCATTTTCTCCATGTATTTTTTTTTTATCTTCTCCTTGATTTCTTCGTTGACTCCTTCATTGTTCAGTAGCATGTTATTTAGCCTTCATGTATTTGTGTCTTTCCATAGTTTTCCGTGCTTGATTTCTAATTTCTTATCACTGTAGTTGGAAAGACGCATGATATCATGTCCATCTTTTTTAATTTATTGACACTTGTGTTTTGACCTAATATATGATCTATTCTGGAGCATGTTCCATGTGTACTTCAAAAGAATGTGTATTATAATGTTTGGGGATGGAACGTTCTGAATATATCTATCAGGTCCATCTGGTGCAGTGTGTCCTAGTATGACTCTGTAACAGTATGACATGTGCTGGTCAGCATCATGAGAGTGTCCTACTGTGTACTACTGTCCTAGTAAAAGATTACAATTCAAAATCTGAAGTACAGTTTCTGCTGAATGCATATAGCTTTTCATCATCACAAAATCAAAAAGTCGTAAGTTGAACCATCGTAAGTTGAAGACCATCTGTACAAATTTTCAAACTACTTCCATATAAGGACATTCATATACATTTAGAGACATATCTATGTAGTAGCTGAGAATACAGGCTAGAGCCAGACTCATATCCTGGCTGGTGCACTTGGTACACTTAGTGGCCCTAGAATCTTAAGTCAACTTCTTAACCTCTTCAGATTTCAGTCTCCTCATAAGGTCAGGAAGGACAACATCATAGGATCCTTGGGAGTACTAAACAGTTTCTACTTGAAAGGTACTTAGAGTGATGCACATAGTAGGCATTCCATACTTAATAAATGGGATATGTTTTCACAGCACAGACAAAATAGTCAGTTGAGTCTGCTAAACCAAAGCAAGAATCATCAGACCTTCTAGAGTCCTAGAGTTCATTTTTTGCAAAAATGTTTACAATTTACCTGACTGGTTTGTCATCATGGATTTATGGATTTATTCAACAGATATTTCTTCAGAGATAACTACATGCTAGACCCTGTGCCAGCAGCTAGGAATATAAAAAGAAGGAGATGTGGTCCCTGTCATCATAAAGATTATAGTCAAGTGGTAGAGACAGACAGATTCACACATAATGCAATGCAGAGAGTGGTTTTAGGTGGCATAGAAAGAAAGAAGGGGTTAACCCACATCAGGGAGTCAAACTGATATATGCATCCAAACACCTCTGAATAGTGGTGGTGTGGGATCAAAACTTACATATGATACAAAACTTGACTCATTATACTTATGAGGCTTCATTTCCATTGAGGACAGAAGCAAAAATTACATCTTCCTATTTCAAAGAAACTTAAACCCTTCTTTTTTAAGCTTAATCTCTTCTGGATAGTCAAATTCCAGGTTTCCCCCCAACATCATTCTCCTACCTCTAAGGGGCTTATTAATTGTCCTGTAATTAGAGAAAGGATATCTTGCTCTTGCTTAGTGTCTGAGAACCAACCATATCCATCACTGCACCAAACTGTGCGATGCCCATATCTGCAGCCTGATTCCTTAGCATAGAGGTGAAAGCTTTCAGGTAGCAAAGAGCTTCAATCGCTCACCTTAGTTAGCACTAACATACACAACTGACATTCTAAGACTTGGCTACATCCATCCACATGTGGCCCCTGCTGTGGACTATCCAGTCCGTAGTTTTCAATTTAAGCTGTGGCAGCTTCCTGGCAGACATGCTATTTTCTAATTCTCACTACTGTCCTTTGCTTCAGATTTTAAGAATACTGTCCTGTATGCCCTCTCTGTGTTCAAGGGACACTTGAGAATGGGCTAACACAGGCCTGATCATCTTAAACACACATAACACCATAATTTCTGCTCTACTGTGGATGCCCCTTTTAAGGCATTCATGTCCAATCAGAGTTCTAGGCAAGATGTGAGAACCAAGCTCCCTTTTGTCAATGATGTTAAAGTCAGCGCACCCAGGTCCAGAATCAGCCCAAATTCAGGGCTCAGGATTCTTGCTTTCCTCTCACTCTTTCCTTCTACGCTCCTCCCCACCAGTTTTTTTTTTTAATTTCCAGTATATTGGAAAATTAACTTTGTGTTACACTCTGCATATTCTGTATTCTGTGGCTTATAGTAAATCTTTTTCCCTTCAGTCCTATAACTTCTTAATATTTTAAAGGAATAGTTAATATTTAAAGCAAAGCTTCTGATTTCTCTTTCAACAAATCTAGGTATTGCAAGCAAATGCCTTAGCTTTTCACAACTGTTGTCTCTGAAATTAGCTTCAAGAGGATGTTTTGGAATTCAAAAACTGAACATTGTCTCCTTTGTTCTTGGCTGGGTCCTGCCCTCCCCCTGAAGCAATGGATATCATGACTCAATGGGTAGCACTATGAAGCCAATGAACTAATGGGAATTAAAAATACAGAAGAGAAATCTAAATCATACCTTCTCTGCCCCAAAATTTTAAAAAGAAATTAACTCCAAAAGATCAGGTAATAAAACAGCATTGGGCACTTCTATTCTCTAACATACCTTTGCAATCGTGTGGCCTAGAGCATGTCACAGGAATACAAAACCAAAAACATTCACAAATAGGTGAAGCTGCATCATCACCCTGATTCACAGGGTGAGTGAACATATCAACTTCAGCAAAACGAAGGCTTCGCCACTCTCTGCAGTAAGCAAGGTTGTTCTGTAAAGAGGTGAGGGAAAGACAATGGGGGGGACTGACATAAATGACAGAAGCCGTGAATTTAAAAAAAAAATTCCTATATGATCTTCCATGAGCTGATCATTCAAAATTACCTATAGTTTCCAATATCAACCTTAGATATTAAGAACCATTGTTCTAGCTCTCTACAATTACCTGAGTGTGTTCCTATCTGTTGTTTTATTTGACTCTCTCTATGAAATAGTTTCAGGAACCAAATCCCCATTTGACGAATCTGAGGCTCACTGACTTTCTCAAAGCCAGGCAGCGCTAGTGACAGAAAGCAAGTTCAGACCTCCACACTCCACATTGTAATGGCTATTGACATTCTTCATTCTTATAAACATTGCTCCTTAATTCTCTTTTCTTAAAATCACCCCTGATTTTTATCCCATGCTTTTAATGATATGCTTACCATGTTTATTCTTCCCAAATACTAACAGGCTACAATTATCACTAATTCACGTTAGGTTCCTTCAGCATTGTGTATGGAACGGCTTGCCTACCCTGAAGGTCAAGTCATCAATCATTTTACCTGTATGGTTTATCTGTCACCTGAAATCACCTCTAATTTTGAGGAAGCTTGCACTCTTTATGAGATGCCTCATGAGTTCTGCCTATTTATTAGTCACTGTTCATTCCCCACTTTCCAACTCCCATTCATGGCATCTAATGTCTCATGCCTTCCACTGCCCAGGTCATTCCATCTGGGACTCTCCTTTCCAAAAAATGCCCTATGCATCAGTCAGATCCCACCACCCATTATTTTAGCAAAATAAAGCATTAGCTATTGTAATTTCACAACTTAAAAGTAACATATCATAATAATTAACTTCTATGGCATGGTAAGCCCAAAATTTAATGGTTTTTAAAAAACAACCATTTATTTAGCTCACAATTCTTCAGGTCAGCAATCTGGGCTGTGTATAGCTGGGCAGTTCTGGTCTTGGCTGGATTCAACCAATGCATCTGTGCTAGGCTGCCAGGTCAGCTGGGAACCAGTTGGTCTAGGATGACCTCAGCTGGAATGGCTGCCTAGACTTGTTCACAAAGTAATTGAGGAGAGTTTCAAGAGAGCAGAGGGAAGATATAGACTTGGAACTGACACACCATCATTTTTGTCACATTCTATTAGCCAAAGCAAATTCTAAAACCAGCCAAGATTCAAGGATTGGGTAAAGAGACTCGATGCGAGATGCTACAAAAACACATTGCAATGATGAGGTGATTTTTTTTTTCACCAAAGTATCTGTGGCTAAAATTGGCCAAACAACAAACTTTACGAAGTTTGACCATATGACCTGCTCTGCTAGGTACCCTTATATGGATATATATTTAACCATTTCCCAACCAATGTATTTAGTTTGCAAAAGGAAATAAATATTTAATTAAAGTGAGTTTAATTCCATTGAGTGTGCCAAACATTACTCAGGTATCTAATGCTGGGCACTGAGCCAGTCATGAAGATATAGAAGTAAGTAAGAAGATCACTACCATTAAGAAGCCTGCAGTCTGGTAGAGGAAACAAATAAATACATGCAGTTATAGATATATGGAGTTCCAGAGAAAGGGTACATGACTCAGAAAATTTTCTGGAAAAGATTATGGAATGTTAGGTATCAGAGAAATCCAGAAGGATAAAAAGTACTGCATTCTATGTATGTGGACAGATAACTCTGAATCCATAGCTCCCAGCCTTGTTAGAAGGTCAAGAAATTGATGAATGTGGGTCACCATGAATAGCATATTTGATAGCAGAGACTTTCAATAAGGTAGCATTAAACTGATTCAACCCACCAGTCCCCTTTCCCATTACTTCTACCCATGATCCTAGGTAAACCTTAGACTTTATTCTCTGCCAAATATATCAGAGGGTCAGCATGGCTTGTATTCTATATCCCCAGTACTCTTCACTATTCAGTATATGTTCAACACCCATATTCCTCTATTTTTAGCATTTAGAATTCCGAAGTCTAGTTCAACCTCAATACCAATATGTGGCCTCCATGCCAGTTGCCTCGGGCAGTTTTCATCCTAATTTTAAAGCCTAATACCAGTCATACATTAATTCATACAGTAATGATTTACCAAGAACTGGCCCTGGCCTAGAATTACTATATGATGGTAAACAAGATAATAACAGTCTCTATCCTCACAACTACTATAATCTGTAAAGAGAGACTGATACTAAAGCAGGAATTTCACAAGTGATCTTCAATTATGTTTATATGTCCTATAAAGAAAAATATTAAAAGGTCCAAGAACAAAACAAGAAACATTTGAATTAGTCACCTGACAGATGAGCAGAAATTGACCCCAAAAGAGAACTGCAAGGATCCAAAGGAAATGTCCTAGGCTAAGGACACAGTGTGTGCCAGGGCTGGATGTGAAGGAGCCTGTCATGTCGGAGGAGCAGAAAGATGGCCAATGTGACTGGATGAGTACGGAGGAGAATCCTAGGCAACGGGGCTGGAGGGGAAGAAAATCACCAGTCTGCAGGAATGGATTCACCACTCTGCATAAAGATACTTTACTCCAACACCACATAAAACTTAGGAGGCATGTGAGTTCAAAATTAATCCAATCCTACAATTTTCTGTTTCATTTCCAGTTTATCATTCAAAGAGTATCTTAACTTCTCAATCCGCGAGTTTACCTACAATTCTGACTCCTCTCAGCGTCCTGAATCCTTCCTCAAAACACGGCTGCGTTAACTTTGATCCAACCAGTCAGAAATTCAGTAGACATAAAATGTTTAACAGGATTGTAGGGGCTGAAAACATCTCTGAGGGCACAGAATAAAGGATGGTGGAAGAACAGAGATAGAATCTGATTCACTGTGCTTTCTCTCCCTCTCTCAGGACGCTACAGCTAAAAGTTATGCTCTACCTCCTTATCCCTACAATCTAAGGAGGAGAGGCTGACCCCAGGACATTCTAGGAATTCCCCCAAGCCTCTTGTCTGTTTTACTCTCCAAAACCTTTCTTTATCTTTAATGTTCTCTTTTAAGTTCTTTCAAAATCAGAATTTAGAGTAAATGTGTTTTATATGCAAATAGTTGGCTGTTTCTGTGTATAAAATGTAGCTGAAAATCAAAGCAATAAAAACAAAAATAGAAAGCCTTGAAACGCCAACTCTGTGCATACCACTGGTCAAAAGTTTGTGTGGTTGTATGCTTGGAGATGGCAGGGAGTTGCTGGCAGAAAATAAATCTGGAAGAAGGATGATACTACTTCTTACTTCTCTGAGCCTCACATATTTGATCAGATTGAGATTCACCCTCCCCTTTTTTTCCATATTCTATCTAGTTGAAGAATTAATATGCAACCATTATTCTTTGCCCTCATCTCCTATGCTGCCCCTTCCCCAAACCAGCAGCAGTACAACCACTCTATCCTGGACTGATGGCCATTGTGGGTTTTCCTATCATAATACACAACTTAATCCTTTACTTAATTCAGCATTTTTCCATTACTTACTTAGTATGTGACGCTTTGGTCCACATCGTTCAATTCACCTGACTTCAAAGGAAACCTGTGCAAACTTTGAGGCCAAAGTTTGCAGATTTTTTTTTTCCCAGGAGGTCATTTTATTTGGGAGTGTGGTGACATTTTCTAACCGTCAGAGTTGAAACAATAATCTTGAATTAAACCACTTCGAAGCTCAGTTCCTACCCTGGGTTCTGTTATTTAAAACTTTAGCTAAAAATTTCCCAGAGGTGACTGAGTTTTCTCAGTCCCCAGGGAAGCTGCTGTGAAAGACTTTCCACAATGCCTTTTCTGAGAGTCACCAAGTTCACTTTTTGCAACCTAAGTGCTGTATGCTTAAATGCATGCAAGGGGCATTCAAATTGAAGGAACCAATGAAAATTCTAAGTGGAAAGTTTTTAAATGAATATAGAAACAGACAGCTTAACTTACGGAGGTAATAAAGTGAAAACAAAGCTTAGGGTTCCAATCTCATCCTAACCAGTGGGACCCTAAGTAAGCTGCTCTGGTTTCACATTCTGTCTCAGGGACTTCATGGCGTTCTTTCGGAGATGAAATGAATTAACACGTGTAATTTCATTTCTTGCCTTTGGCTTTCCTGATGTCTAACTAGCCAGCATGATAAGATAGGGAGTAACTCATGTTCTGTTTTGTTTGTTTTTTAAATGAACTAATGGAGATTCATTGATTTATGCAGTCAATTATAAGTGTGGGCAACAGCCAAATAGGCAAGTTACTTGAAGGGAAAAAAAAAATCCTCAGGTCACTGAAGCAGCAATTAGCAAGTATTGTGGGGAGAAGAGGAAAAAGGAGGAGGAAAAAGGCCTGATGAGGCAAATTGCCTTTAATTATCCTTAAACATTTTCTCTTCTTCTTTTGATGCCATAAGACCCCCTGCAGTTCCAAAATAAAATAAGCCTGAGTTTTGTTTTGCTCTTTTAAATAGGAACATTATAGGCACTGTGGAAACATGTTCTTAATCAAAGGTATTAAACTCCTGGCTGCTCTCCTTCGTTTGAAATTGCCTGGGTTCATTATTATCAAGGGGAAGAGAAGTCTAGTCACCATTTAGTTCCCTTCTTAGTAAATTAAAATATTAATTACAAAATACGTTATTTTTATCTTATATCTTAAGCTATTAGTTACTGTGGCTGGATTAAAAAAAAAGAGGACTCATTTTGTGCTGAAGCAATTTCCCTAACAAAGCATTCATAGTTACTTTCTAGTTCCTGCACATCAAAATGGTACATGAGATGCTGCAATTTGAGAGCCATGTGAATAAATTCGATAGCAACTTCATCTATTTTTTGTCTCTGAGATAAGTGTGCAATTACAGTTGCCATGTTCACGCACTCGTGGCATGTGCCCGCTCAGACAAGGCCACTGACTACAGCCAATGCCCAGCACAGCTCCAGAGGAAAGAAAGAATGTTTCCTTTTCATTTCCGCCACACAATGTAGCAATCGATCTTATGCCCATAAACACAAATGCTCAATCTCTGGGAAAGAGGTAAATAAAGCCACAGAATAGACATTAGAACTAACTAAAACCTCATTGTCTGCCTCTTCAAAGACTAAAATTACCAGCAAGGTATTGAGGTGACAGTAGAAAGTCTTAAGAAAACACAAACCAAGGACCAGCAAACCCACTAAGCATATACAGATTACCTGGTCCTGTGGTGCCTCAAGTCATCGCAAAATAAACCAAAGCGGCCCCTCCCTTTCACAGGTAAGAGTTATATACAGTAATCATGCATGTAGGGAGTTTATTTGGCAAGGGTCTAAAAGCCATGCACCCCCTTGTAAAATATCCCCTCCTTTCCCTACTACCTGCATGGTGCCTAAAATTAGATTTTTTTTCCCTCTTACATTTGGAAGGATATTCAGTTTAAGAGGTCACTATTTAATTTCAGAAACAGCTAGAGAGATAAGACTTTACAGCCAATACCAATTATTAAGTGCCACTATGTACTAAGTACTTTACATATATTATTTTCCTAAATCGTTATAATAATCTTATGATGTAGACATCTTTTATAGCACCTTGTTACTTGTGAAAACTGAGGCTTAGAAAGATTAAGTAACTTGAACACCTGGCAAGTGATACGGTGAAGATCTAAATCCAGGTGTCTAACTGAAAAGCCCTTGCTCTTACTGTATCTGTCAGCTTCTATCTTGCTGTATGTGTTGGGATACATGGAACAGAGGGCCAGGGCATTGGAAAACAGAAGAGAGGATGAAAACGGGTCCGGGAGGGGCACTGGAGAGAAGAAATTCAGTCCAAGCCACGCCTTCAGAAGGCAGAACCCATCTTTGCCAGACTGCCAGATGGAAGCATTAATGCTTGCCTGCTCAGCCCTCCCACTAAACATCATCCAAACCAACCTTCTTTTCAGACCTTTTGCGCATATGTCTCATTGAATTGCCCAAAACCCACAGTCTCTGTGAATGAGCAAAGCAGTTGTAATTCTTTCACATGCACTCTTCTGTGTCCTTGATGAATTTCAGACATATGTTCCCTCCTCTCTGAAAGAGGCCAACTCACTGGTCTCCACACATCAAAGACACTGGGAGGCAGGAGAGTGCAGGGTAGTGGGACAGGGCAGGGCTCCACGGCCCACCTGTGTGTAGCTTCAGTAAGTTACTTAATCCTCTGTGTCCCAGTTCCTCATCTGAAAAATGGGATCAATACTAATGCCTCCTTCACAGGATTGCGTGGCTAGCAGATAGAAAATGTTAGCTCTTGCTGGTAGTAACAGACCATCAATTGATTTAACTGGGTAGCACAGCATTCCTCAAAGGTATACTGTAAAACAATTCCTGAGCCGAATAAGTCTGCAAACCTTGGCTACTTGACCTGCTCTAACAAATGCACAGTGTATCTTAGAATATAAATGATTCTTGCAATCAAGAAACCTATTTTAATATATCTAACATGTTCATTCCATAAAGCACACCTGAGGGATCAGTCTTCCAAAGAATTCCTTATGAGAGTTCTGAACTAGGACAAAGTAATATAAAAACACTAGTGCATTTAACTGGTTCCATTGTGTCTGTTATAGATAGATACTTTGGAACCAAAACCCCTTTTTGGATTAAAAACACAGCTGGCCAGTTAGGAGACCGGTCTTGAACAAACTGCTCATCTCTTAGGTCTCAGTTTCTACATACATGAGTCTATCTTATCCAAGACAGGGAGCAGCCTTAATCATCTTTGAATTTCCAACATGTATCTCAGATCCCAAAACACTGGGTTCAGAATGTTTGCTACATGAAAGAATGAAGTCTTAACTGGGAACTAGACGGAAAATGGTTGACCTACTATCACCAACTCGATTTAATCTCATAGACTTTTGTGGAGTCAATGCAAATCCTTCTGCCAGCAGATACTAAAACTGCATTGGGAATGAATACAAGAGGCTAACTGGCAGATGTAGCCAGTGAAAGATAAAGGAGGAGGAGGCAGGACTGGGCAGAGTCTCACACTGCACTGCAGACCTGACACTGGACCAACCTAACCTGATGGGGAGCTCCAGGGCAAACAATGCCCTGTATTCTGGTGTCCTGAATACAGCAGAAAAGGGCAAGTCCTAGTGTCCCCACCATGCTCATTCACTGGCTGGGGACTGCACAGAAGAGCTGGGCCTTAGCTCAAATGATGTGTGCAGGCAGATCCCTAAAGCATTACAACTGGAAATTATCAGCTACCTATTCCTCACAGCTGACAGGAAAGTTCTTTCTCGAGGTGAGACCCAGCAGTGCACTTCTAGGTTGCCAAAATTACCCTTAGATCCAGAGATAAACAAGGCTTAACCTTTACACTAGACTGTAGTGCGACAGGAAAATTAATCAATTTGTTAAATTAATCTAAGACAGCAGCATGTGAATAGTTCTCTAAGGAAAGTCAGATCTGCTATGGGGTGACTGATTAACAATGTCTGCCATGGACAGACGAGGAGACAGTAAGTGCACAAAGACATGTGTTTCCATCCCCAGCCTATCCCTCCCCACTGCCTACTTAAATCTCCCTCAAGGTCCAGCTGAAGTTTCACATTTTCCATACTCTCCTTAAATCCATAAAGGTCTCTCCATAGGTCTCTCCTTTCATAACCAGCTACAACACCTACTACCATCTCACAATTTATCACAGAATTTATATTTTCTATTACAGCTAGTCCCAATAACCCAACTATAAACAATTTGGCAGCAGGTATAATTTCTCATACCTTCTTACTCTTCCCTTTTGGACACACTGAAGAGAATACAGTGGTTAGTCAATGTCTACATTTAGATGTATGGAACAAATGACTAGACTTCTAGTTCTAGAGGAAATCAGCAACCTTGCTGCAGGGATTCAAGGGTATTATTTATTTCCTTCCAAATGCTCCAAAAGAACGAGTTAGCATCATTCTCAGTTGGGATGTTCAAGATGCACATACATTTCTGTTGAATATATTCCTCTTATCAGCCCTAGTACCCACCAGCAGCTTGGAGGAGGTCTAAGGAGAGAGAAACTGGAGGCTTTAGGAACATTTCTATAGTCTCTACCAGTTCCATCCCATCATCGTCTGACATGTCTAGCTTTAATTTAATAATTTGACATAAATTTCCTCGCAAGCACAACTTCGAACACCCTGGCCGCCAGCACCCTTTCCAGCAACAGTACCGCCTCCTGGCCTCATAAACAGAGGCTGGGGAGCTGCTTCTGCTACCTTCCTCTGAAATTCATGCAGAGAATAGAGTGTAGTCTCTACTTCTATTTTCATGGCCCAAATCCTCCAGGGAATGGAGAAGTCAACTGTGCTTCCCTTACACTCCCCACTTCTGCTATTTTGGTTTCCATCCAGCCTCTCTTCAAGGATCAACTTTCCAGTTAACTTGTTACAGAAAGAAACAAAACAGATCAGGGGGGAAAAAAGGAAGTTCGGGATGAATCTTTTTTTCCTATAAAGTAGTTTGCCTTCTTTTGGCTTTATTAACCAGAGGGTGGGGGAGACATTGCTTCTAAACTCACTGAAGTTGAATCTACTCATTTAAATTAGTTTACCTTTTTAAATTTTAGCTCCCATTAGCAGTTTACCAGTTCATACTGTTCATCACATTTAAAGTAAATAATAGCTTTCAGGAACATCTCTTTAAAGCCTATCCTAAGAATCAGTTCTCATCACATCCCATATGTTTACATGGTCACAATTGCCATCCTAATTTTAAAGCTCACTTAAAAGAGCGTCAGAAGGTAAGTGATTTGCTGGAGGTCACAGTGAATCCAGGGTGAGTCAGGAATAGAAGCCAGCTGTTTGGACTAGCTGCTCCATGCTCTAATCACCCCAACAGCATTCATTCCCACACACCCCATTATTACAGAGACACTTGTCCCAGAGCCCTGTCCAATTCATCTTCTATAACAGGGGCTGTAGAAATGCTCAATCCACCCCTCTCACTTCTCCAATTTGATTCTGACTCATTGCACAGCCACCTTTCCAATTATAGCCCCTGGGTCATTTTCAGATCAAATAACCTATTTAGGAAATTGGCAGGCTGTTTTCTTATTTAATACAAATATCACTGTAAATGCTAAATATTTTGCCAACTCACAAGTGTAGAATTTTTTTCTTGCTTCATATCACGTTGGTGTGAGTTCAGTGAGTGCTCCCTACATGCCAGGCACTGTGCTAACTCTTAGGGATACAGAATACAGTCCTCGGCTTCAAGACATTGACCACTTATTGTAGAAGACATACAGTCAAACGGGAAATACAGTATACTAAACCCATGATAGGCGACATACGAAGCACTAAAGAAGTTCACAGAAAAGATATTTAACCTCGGCTTGAGGGATCACAAAGAGTGCTTAGAAGCTGAGTACTCACAGAAGATACCAGCCAGGCATCATGGCTTAAACTGTATCCCCCTAAAAAAGACATTTTGAAGTCCTAACTCCCAACACCTCAGAGTTTGGCCTTATTTGATAATAGAGTCTTTATAGAGATAATCAAGTTAAAAGGAGGTCATTAAGGGAGACCCTTATCCAGTGTGACTGGAGAAATTTAGACACAGAGACAGATGGGCACACAGAGAGGATGATGCGAAGACACTCACCACGGAAAGATGGAGGATTAAAGTGATGCATCTATAAACCAAGGAACACCAAAGGTTGCCAGCAAGCTAGGAGAAGCCAGGAAGAGGCAGAAAATCCCCCTACACATTTCAGAGTGCTCAGGGCCCTGCCAATCCCTTGATTTCAGACTTCTAGTCTCCAAAAACTGTTGAGAAAATAGAATTCTGTTGTTTTAAGCCATATAGTTTGCAATACTTTGTTATAGCAGGCCCTACAAAACTAATATACCAGGACAAAAAACCAAAAACCAAACACCAAACCAACAAACAAACAAAACAAAGGAAAATCAAAGGGGCAAATGCCTTGATACAGAATGTTCCCCATGACTGGTGAAAACCTGGGAGTAGGGGAGAGGATGCTGGATGCTGAGGCACAACGGGAGGTCAGACACAAGCTCTTGACTACTCAGTGTAACATACTGAGTCTGCCTTTTACTTCCATAGAACCTAAGGAATCCCCAGTGTTTCTATTATGGAGAGAAAATTTTCTGGATATCGGATGTGCTGTACATCTGCTGATAAGCTTTAAACCCTACATTTCCTCTTGCAGTCAGCAGCCTGAAGCATCAAAGCTTCTGTTTCAGCACCACATCAAAACTCAGGAAGCTTTAAAGTTCATCCAAACACCCAGCTTTTGCTGGAAGAAGACACTGAGACTCTGGAGACAAGCAATGAACTGTCTCAAGGATCCCTCTGAAAATAAATATCCGATAAGTGGACCTTTATTTACAACTTATAGTGTCCTTTCCTGTTCCAGGTCTCCTCCAGTCAGAGATACAAGATGCTACATCAGTTTCATCTAAGGGAAGATGGCCACCCCAGCATGGGCCACAGCACAAATAAAGCCAAACCCTGTCACTCAGACCACAAATAGCCCCTTGCCTTTGTTTTATCAACAGACATCTAAGGCCATCACCCGGGACCATGCAAACGTGTTCGCTTGGGAATGGGCTAAAATTAGCAGCTTCAATTCTTCTTTGAAATATCCCCACACTAAAAAAGGTATTTTTGGCAGACTTCCCATAAAGTCTTAATGCATTTCCTGCCAGACATCTGAATGGAGAAAAGCTCCTATGATCCACCAAATTGAGGAATTCTGGTCAGTGAGGCAAGGCTTCAAAGTGCCCTAGCTCAACAGAACTGAGAAAGGGAATAGAAAGGAGGAGATGCCCTTCAGGAAGGTGTGTAAAGAGTCAAGGGCTCTCTTTTTTCTTTTGATGTGGGTGCAAGTCACCCTAATGAGAGGAGCTGCCTTGTGCAAACAGGACAGAGAAAGCATGCCAATAATGAATCAAATGCCTGTGATGCTCTGTTTTACAGCTTGGTTAGAACGAGTGTCAAGCGTGCCACACTGCAGATTGAATTCCATTCTGACAGGTTTGAGGGCCTGAGGAGAAAAGGGTGGAAGAGAAAGTGGAGTTTTCTTCCTCCTTCCACACACACACTTGGGTTTGAATTTTAACAGTTTTTGGTTATAGTGGATTTTGCTTCCTTCGTTTTCTCTGCATTGAAATCAAGGGAATTAAATGTGGGTTTATTGCTAGGCACAGCACCCAATCGTACAACAGCCAAACAGCAGCGGATTTTAGTTTAGTATTACAGTAAATGTTTACTCTTAGTAATCTGCTTTCACCTTCCCTAATATCCCTAAATAGAATTTTCTCTTCATCCCACTCTTCAGTCTTTGTCTGTAGTTCAGTGAAGAGCTTACCCCGCTTTATTGTAACTTAGTGCCATTATCTCTCCCTTGGTAATAACTGCATCTTAATCATCTTTGAATCCCCAGCTGCCAAGACAGAATATGTACACCATTCATTCTTCCCAAATTAAATGAATAACATCCTTCTTGAACAACCACAATATTGCAGAGCCAGATGTGCCATTTTGGCTAATCACTGCTTGTCCTGAGAGTTGTCCCACGTGCTCTTGCACATGATGGCTGAAAACACAAAGGGGCACACGTGTCTCCCCTCAGAGAATGCTCTCTGTTGCCTAATCTCAAGTTTTCCCACCTTTGATTCTTTTGTCTCACATTCCTTAGAAGACAGAAAATAGCAGAAAGTAGGTAACCAGCGCAGAAGATGTTATTCTAAAAGATAGGCGTTGCAACCATACAGTATTTTCCATTATACATGTTTATATACACATAGTTTAATACTGCATTTATATAAACTATGCATGCTAAACATAATTTCGACTCTTTATTTAACTGTGTTCTTTGCAAAATGTAGTAAACTTCTTTGTAATCAGGGTAGCTTGACTTATAATAGTTTGTCTTAGAAACAGAAAGCACTTAATTGGCTTTCCCATCTACCCTGTTCACACCCTCATCATCTCAGGAGATGAGAGGCAAGGCACTGCCCTCTTTGCCTGAGGGGAAAAGACAGCATGAGTCAATGACTGAGTTTAAAAAGCTGTGCTCTCAAAAACAGACACATAGACCAGTGGAATAGATTAGAGAGCCCAGAACTGGACCCACAAATGTACGGCCAATTAATCTTTGACAAAG
This sequence comes from Cryptoprocta ferox, assembly GCA_028646485.1. NCBI lineage: Eukaryota > Metazoa > Chordata > Mammalia > Carnivora > Eupleridae > Cryptoprocta > Cryptoprocta ferox. Next base: position 36,037,271 of record CM053570.1, read on the forward strand.
GAGGAAAGACTATCCAATGGCAAAAAGATAGCCTCTTTAATAGGTGGTGCTGGGACAACTGGACAGCAACATGCAGAAGAATGAAACTAGACCACTCTCTTACACCATACACA